>BPTQ01000005.1:294785530-295385530 GCA_019973895.1 Chrysanthemum seticuspe
ATTTTGATTCTTTGCTGCTGTTGTTAGTGTCCAATCCTCTAGTTTTGAAGTGTTAAAAGATCTATCAAGAAACTGGAACTTAACCAAGTCAAATTCCAGTTTAGGGGAGGATTGTTGGGAATTATGTGAAGTATGGATTATGCTGATATTATTGCTGAAGGGATTCTGCTGAAGTGTGCTGGATTCTACCGAAGACATAATTCTGCTGAAGTTATATAGTTATTAGTTTGTTTCTGCGGAGATAGTTATTCCGTATATTCTATAGTTAGTTAGGATATGCATGAGCTTTATTAGGAAGTGATTGTGTATATCTTATTTAGTTTTACGTTTCTTAGAGAACAAGTTAGGGTTCCTTGTCTATAAAAGGAACACAATAGAATGAATGATGTACGTGATTATTATCAATAAAAAGATCCATAGAGGATCTAAGAGTTCTTAGTTATCTGTGTTTACACTTGTGTTTATATTCCGCTAAAGAATACAAGTTGTAGAGATTTTCTTTTAGTTTGTTTGTGATTACATAAGCAATACTAACGATCTACGAGAGCTCAAGATCTATCAAGGTCTGCTAGATTCAACAGTTATACCTTAGGTTATTTATCGAACAAAATCAGACAAATGGGGTTACTATTAATTTTATTTGTCGAGTTCAAGCTTGAGCATTAACAATAAGCTCTAAATATTCAAGTAGTCTATCTCAAACTTTTTATAAACAAACATACTGTAGAGTTTATGATATATAAAATACAATAAAACATAAAGACATCAAGAGTACACAGCGGAAGACTAAAGATCATAACAAATAAATTAATTAACTGAAAGTATGCGTAACGTACCTCTTGCGAATATCAAATCCCTCGAGCAAAGCAAAACAACCCTCGAGCAAAGCAAACCAAAGAAGTACATATTGGTGTAAGAATAATGTCTTACAACCACGTTCTTGTACACACGAATTAACCAAACGAATCAAGCGATTGCTAGATCTAACACAAGTCCTCGTTTAAGAAAAACGAAACCAAACTCCCTTACTTGGGGTGTTCGGCCGAATAATGGACTAGAGAGAGGAGAGGAGAGATCTAGGGTTAATTCAATGCACAAGTGTATGAAACCCTAGAACCTACCCCTCCTTATATACTAGTAGGTAAACTTAGGGAACAAGTTTGTGAATTAGGCTTTGTATAGGCCCTATGGCCGGCCACCAATGAAAGCCCAAAGCCCAATCCATAACTTTTCCAAGTTTTCCATTTCTAGTCCTTCTCTTTTCCATTTAACGGTCGTTAGTCATTTTTTCCGTTAAATACTTAACGATCGTTAACCGGACTTAATGTGTAATAATTAATCGTAAACATAAACATTAATTATTAACTTTAATTCTCATTCGCTAATGTGTGCAATCCCGTGGTCACGAGTTCGAATCCAGACATTCACATGTTTGTAAATATATACATTTCCAACACATACTGTATCACACATCTATTATACATAATTACTATTATACGTATTCATGGAGACTTGATCCCATAAATATTGATTTTGTGACCACTCACAAAATTTTAGACTCGAAACTTTTTCGATATAGCGCAAATACTCATGTCCTTGTGGACCAACGGAGCATCTGCAATGGTAAAGCTTTACACATGACTTTTAACTATTTGAAAAGGCTATTTGAGGCATTTGAAGCATTGAGGTAAAGACTTGACAAATACTTTTTGCAAAATGACTTGTAAAACCTCAAGACTTTGACAAAAAAACAAGCTATTAGCATTAAGTGAGTTGTGCATTAATTTAAAATAAAGCATTAAATGCATCAAGTCTTCAAAAACTTTATTTTTTTTGAAAGGTATATTTCATTAACAACAACAACACCCAACCCGAAAACCGGGGGGCTACAACCACAGAACAATTACACTATATGATATTTACACCATTCTCCCCAGGAAAAATTAGAAAATTTAGCTCTAGACTTCACCCACAGGAAGCCAAGAGACTTTACTTCGCTAATGATCTCTTCATTCTTTACCATCCTGCCTTCAAATTTCAACTTATTCCTAGCTCTCCATATAGCCCAGCAACTAAGGAAAATAATACCTTGAAAAACCTTTTTCGCTTTCCCTTTCAACCCAACATGATCATGGATTTCAATCAAGTCCCTGAAAGAGAAAGCAAAGAAATTCTGCACCCTAGTCCAAGAACATATATGACTCCAAACGAACATAGCAACCCGACATGACGTGAAAAGATGCTCAACTGATTCCTCATCCTCACCGCACATCGGACAAGAGGCCTCCACACCCAAAAAATTCCTTCTTCTAAGAGCATCAGCCGTGGGAATCTTGCACACCCAAAAGACTTAATGCATTGTAGATGCACTTCTATTTCTCTTTTTGTCATGTATATTTTTGGGGATTTAAAAGTCTTGCTAATTTTTTGTGATAAAATAAAATATTCGATCTTTTATAACAAAAGTCTTGCTACATTTAGAGGACTTAAAAAAATCACAAAGCCTTGCTAGTTTTTTTAAATAGAAGTCGCAAGCTATTGCTAGTTTTCAAAATCCTAGAAAAGTTAAAAATTAGCAAGATCTTGCGATTTTTTTAAAAGATTAGCGAGGTTTTGACGAGATGACTTACAATAGCTTCAACGGATCAAAAATAGTCAAGTTTAACTTCTCATGCCAATGACCATTTTTTTGCTACAACGAACATATTTGTGACTACTTTTCACTTGCACATAACAATCGTCTACTATTTTGAAATATCATCTTTCTGTGATTGTTGTACAAGGGCTAGCAACAAGCTTAGCTGAAAAAACGATTGCAATATTGTTTTACATAAAATATAGGGTCCGTCAGTCAATCAGAATGACTTGGCACTTGACCGCATCATGTGATCGTTCTAATTTGATTTTGTTTAAGTCCATTATATTAAACTAGGGCTAAAATTGGTCTAAGACCAACCGGACCGGAAAAAACCAGACCGGATCAAGACCGAATTAGACCAAAACCACGAACCGAAGACCGGACCGAATGTGTTGGTACGGTCCGATCCAAAAAGGCATAATTGGTCGGTTTGTATGTAAGATCGGACCGTTCCGAGATCGGACAATTGGTCCTTCTATTCGATCGGTTTTGAGGTCTGTGATGCTCAGCCATATATTAAACTAAAACGGTAAATGAATTAAGTTCCTTTTTTTTTTTTTTTTTTTTTTTTTTTTTTTTTTGTTATTTAGGAAGTGTGAGTCTTACTTAAGATGTAAATGCGACCCCAGATTATATATCTATATGGGGCATGTTTAGCAAAAACAACTATTGTTAGAACTAGAGATAAAGCTATAAATGGAGATGGCGATGAAGATTATAAAAAGAGATTAGTTTTATAAGGCTGCACACAGTAAGTAGGGTCAATCCCTCCAATTTTCTCTGTCATGTCAGCTTTCTATCTCTAACGATCTTCAGACGATTGGGTGCCCCGGTAAGGGCGACCTTCATATTTTTATTATTATTATTATTATTATTTTAATCTAAAAAAAACATTTTTAGCACAAACTTAAATTTTATTAATAATTAAACCTTACATAATAATTCAAATAAAATTAAAACATTACAATAAAATTCAGATAACTTCAACCAAATCGGTTTTTAGGCTAAGATGAGTTTTTTTGTCGATTATCTTCTTGAATTAAGTGCGTTTGGTTTGTAATTAGGAATCATTATTGGTATGTGTAGTATGTCATAATGGGTAAGGAATAAAATTTTAAACCCAACATTATTGGTGGGTATGAGAACACCCTTATTTATGGGTTTCAATCCCAATATCAAAACCCATATTTCTCAACCAAACATCCTTTTAACGTTCTCATACCTCTTACCATAACCCACACCCTAATTAATTTCTCAACAAATATATAGTTCGGACAATGTGGTTTCCCGCCAATATTAGTCAAACTCGTATTGTTTTTAGTACAAATTGAATTTTACTATTTTACAACCCCTCTATTTATTCGTGTAACATATTTTCTAACCCTTAAAATGCCATTGTCACATTTTAACATTTTATCGTAAATAAAAAGTGCAAAATGGGTGCCATTTTGCCCTTTTTATTCCTTTGCCTCAATTTCTAAAAATAAGTAATGCTCCCACAGTAGTGAACTAGTGATACATTAATTTCAAGTGACAAATTTCTTTTAACTTCAGTTAAAAGTTTAATTTCATCTATTTAAGTCACTTAAAGTAAATATAACTCATCTTTCCATGTTAGTCAAAATAGCAAGTTTTAGTTCATATTGAATCTTACTTATTTTAGTAATGAGTCTCTTCTAAATACATTCGTGTACAATTTCTCAGATTTTGTGGTGGCAAGATATACTGTATTGTAGAAGATAAAGTTACATTTTTACATTTCGTTGTAAATAAAAGGGCAAGAAAGTAGCGCTCCATTAATACACCTACGTACATACATATCCAAACATGATACGTTCATATATCACCTTCATCGTGTATTCTATTATTCAAATTCAAATACAGCTAGTTAAAAAATGGGCAAAATGGTAACCTTCCTCTTGGTTAATTAAGGTCATTCCACTACATTGTCCTTTTATGATCTTTTACATAAAATTTGGAATATACCAGTAGTGCTCCATCAAAACACACACATGATACATACCACCAATCGTATCCGATGTTTATCACTGCTATAAAAATTCAAATACACCTTTTTTTTAAAGGTAAAATAGTAAATTCCCCTTTTTTGTTATGGCCGTTCCATTACACCTTTCCATCATATTCTCCCATGCAATTCGGAACTCGGCTCTAACAAAATGATTCCATTGTTTCTATTTTGTTCTTATAAAAATATCTCATAACTTATTTGAATCATTTCTGCTAAAAATACAATCAAAGGTTGCAACTTTAAATTGTTAAAGTTATGATTTTTTACTTTGGAAAAACTATAAATTTACACAAGTTGCAGCTGCATTGAATGTTGATAAGCACAAAAAAAAAAAAACTTGCAGCAATTCTATTTGCATTGAGATAATGCTTTTTGGAGTTTGTGCCCTAAAGCTTCCTTTCGAGACAAAATGAGACGGAATGTGAAACACATGCCCAAATGAGATGTCACATGCAAAGCACATGTCAAGTTTGAAAGTTTGTTATATTTCTTTCTTGAATAAATAGTTAGATTTTCATTTCATAACATTTCATTTACTAAAAAGATTGAAAATTATATATGCACATAATCAAAATTTTAAGGTTATCATTTGTAGCAGCTAATATTGTGATAGATTGTTTTACCTTTGGGTCTTTTGAAAATGAGGTCGTCTAAGGACAGTTTTTTTGTGTTTTATCTTCGTGTGTCTTGCAAGTGAGGTTGTTTAAAAAAAATGTGTTGAAGATACATGACTTATAAAGTTGTTGAAAAATAGATAATTGATCAAATCGGGAGGTTACATCTTTTGCAATCGGTCACATTCGTACGTGTTTTCTAGTGCTTCTTATAACACTCTAGTTATTCACACATCCAGTGCCTAAGGTTAAAGTTTTACGTCGATCAACTATGAATATAAGATCAATCTTTTGAGTGTTAAAACACTGATTTTGTAAGTTCATCACATTCAAATTCAAATAGTGATTTTGCTAATCAAGCCTAAATTGCGATTGTTCATGATTAAGATAATAAGATTGAGGTTACATCTCAACCTATCTACTTTAAGTGTCGGCATAAATAACAATAATAGTATCTCATTAGATTCAGCAATGACTTTTACAAAAATGATGTGGATTAATGGTATAACCATCCCACAAATGATGCATCATAAATTGTCAACCTGGAAACATAAAGCCGTTTACATGTTTCCGAGATATTGGTAGTTTACAGATTAAGCCTAGGTTCATAAAGGGTTCAAGATAAGAGAGCATCATATCCATATGGTGCTCCTTTTTAACCCATTCACATGAAACGGGTTGATTGAGGTTGATTTTTTACTAAAAAATGGGTCAATAAGAGTTTTGATAAAATTGTGTATAAAGAAAATGGGTTAAACATGTGGAGTTCATGACTGCCTAAAGCTATGGATTATCTTTCTATTTATACTAGCTAAGCTAACTTGAAATTAGCATAAAAGGTCCTTAAAGTATGACAAATGAGCTGCTAAGCCGCTGTGTAGAAAGTGAACCATAACAAGTATAGAGTTTTCATTCTACACATTCACAAATATAATAGACACAGATACATTCTTAATTTAAGGGCAGGGGGTTGGGTTTTGATAAACCCATTTCCTTCTTGCTCCTAAATGAAGTATAATCAGTTAGGCTTATTTCACATTTTTGTTGCTTGTAGTGTAGTTTTATAAGACCTCTGCTCCCTTTTAAGATTTCTATATGAATGTAGAATGTTTGTGTAGATAGAGTGTTGTATGTGTTTATATATCAAAGTTTCCGCAACAACGCTGCGGTTACCATTCCTCGTTAATAGCATGCATATTCATACATGTACCATATATAACACTCGCGTATTACCATCCCTGGTTAATAACATATTTGTTGGCATACATGTACTATTTATAACATACAATAGAAAATTTAAGATTAAGTGTTTATCACCGTCGAAGCATAACTAGAGTAAAAATAAAGTGTAATAATGTATCGAAACCCCTACGTAAATGACGAAGATAAAACTAGTTTTAGTTTTAGAACTCGTGTATGCACGGGGTTTGGGCACATATTATATCAATAATTTTGTTTTGAAGTTAAATATTATGACAATTCGTAAATTCATGATCTTGTAATGTTGAAGATCTTTCTATAAAGTTATAATAAATATTATGACAACTATTTTATGAATACTTAATTCCTACCTCTCTTATCATGCATATATAACAACGGAAAATTGAAAGTTGAGGACATAAACAATGAATATATATTTATCGAAACGGTTGATCAAATGCTTTAGCTTTCTAAACTTTTGTTTCATATAATTTGTATTCTGTTACATTTTAGTATTCCACTTTTGAGTTTTTTGTTGAATACTTTTAGTTCTACTAGGCGAGTACCCGTGCATAACCACGGAGGTTTCTAGCGGCATACAATTAACGATATGCAATATTGTGGCAAGTGTTTCGTTTCACGTTCAAAATAGAACGTGAAAAGATCAAAATGTAAACATTCTCTTCACCAACAAATCTGCCAATCAACATATCATTTAGTCTATCAATCAACATGTCATTAATGTTGTCACATGTTCTAGACGAGTAACCATGCATAGCAAAGGAGTTTTATGATGGCAAATAATTATAACAAGAAAAATGATTGTTAGACCTACTAATCAAGCCTACAAATGAACCTAATGATTTGATTGGCTGATTTAAAAAATTGATTGGTGTTAATTTAGAGAGAAAAAGTAATTAATGTAATTGTACAAGTGATTTATGATTAGGTATATATTTAGGCTCCTGTTGTAGGTCTAAATAGCATAACTCAAAAAACAAAATTGTAATATGGTGTGTAACATAATAGATTTTCTAGATGAATTTTTATAAATTATTAATGTTGGGAATTTGGAATCAAATACAAGAAAAATATTCTTTTCGTTTAGAAGAAACTCGTTTTAAGAAAGTGTCCTGCATTTTTTAGAAATTTTGGGCGGAAGCATTGTTAGGCACATATTTTACTAAGACAAAATTGTTTGAATTTGTATGTGAGAATTTAAGTTTTATCAAGGTACTTTGAGGATTAAACATTACTCATTTTTAATTTTATTTATGTTTTAAGCAAAAATATTCATACTTTATATGTAGTAGAGATTGATAAATACATAGAGGTTGACTCATATTAAAAACTTGTTATTTAAAAAGTTGACATTTTTTAAATAGTAGAGGTTGATATTGATAGAGCAACCGTGTAATTTAAACTTGTTTTGAAACGAAAAGTAAATACTCAGTAATATTAAATAGTAAAACTTGTTATTAAAGCATTTAAGTTTAAAGGGTATTATAGATAATCAATATTAATTAAATTTTAAACATTTTATGTTTAGGGAATATTTATAGAGATTATCACTAAAAAAGACGTGATCAAAGTTATTATAGAAACTATCATGACAATTTTTAATTACTAGTTATATCACTAATATATCAGTTTGAATGTTTTTAAATAGATGCTATTTAGACCTAAGAATTAGACATAATAATAGACCTACACCATTCATCTTTTGACAAGTGTAACATACTTTTTCTCTTTTATTATTTTTCACCAATCAATTTTTCAAATACATCAATCACGTCTTTAGGTCTAATTTTAGGCATAGATTTTGGGCATATAAATCATTTTTCTTTTAAGATATTAAGTTATACAAAATTTTGCCTTTATTTAGGAAATGATTTATAAACATTTGAGCTCTTTCTTGTCTAACGTTTTAAATCACACTAAGATATGGATGTATAATTGTATACAATACGTAGTTGTCTTACCTTTTTATGCAAATGAAGGTTACTTCATAAAACTCATTATCTAGCTCGTTAATGTTCCTTGGAAGTTTTTTTTTTTTTTTTTTTTTTTTTTTTTTTTTTTTTTTTTTTTTTTTTTTTTTTTAAACGAAGATTGATGGAATCCTCTCTAGCTAAACGCGTCTCTTCCAGTGCAAGTTATGTATTCCCTTTACGTCCGGTGGCAACTACATCTTTGCGTTTCTTTGACACCAAGAGTTCCATCAAGATCTCTCCGAGGAACGGTGCAACGTAAAGTTTGTAGAGTGTACAACTTTTGGATAAGGATCTTCTCATATGAACATGAGAGGTAATGTTATGCTTGTTGTGATAGTACATTGTCATTATTGCAAAACATTTATTTTATTTTAGTTCAAATGTGCAATCACATTAAGCACAACATTACCTCTCATGTTCAAGTGAACATGAGAAGATCCTGATCCACAACTTTCACTACAACAATCGGATGGACGGGCGAGGAGACTTTCGTCGGGGACGCAGTGTCCCCGGCGAAAGTCACAAAACGACAAAATAAAATTTGACGTGGCTCATGAATACGCTGACCTGTTATGAAAAATTCAACGAACACTTTCGGCGGGGACATGTCCCCGGCGAAAGTATGTTTGATTTTTATCAAACTTTGACCGGCTAGTCAAAATTCAAGGTAACCTTTCTCCGGGGACTTGTCCCCGCCGAAAGTGTATTTCACGTTTACCAAAATTTGACCAAAGTCAAAAGCATGATAATTGTTCGCGGGAAAATTCCCGCCAAAGCTTTCCCCGAAGACATGTCCCCGGCAAAAGTAATTTTTAAAAAGATACACTTTATTGCAACTATTAATACATAACTAAAACCCCGATGCTTGGAAAAACATAAATAACCCAATCGTCAATTCTCACAAAACACACGTAATAATATAATGGCTGATTACACGCCGGAAAAAGAGTGGTCACTGGTTTTATCGTCGATATATCTCTTTACTCGAGTTCTTGATACGTATGGGTCAGAAATTTATGATGAATATGGTTCTTATAAGAACATAGACTCGTTGATGAGAGACCGCATTCTGGAATGGTTAAGGAAAGAACCATTCTACAGGGTGTAGTTGGACTGTGAAGCTAATGGTGTTGGAGGAGAAAACACGCTGGAAGCTGAAGCAATGTTTGAGCAGTTCGTCAAGCAAAAGAAGGAAAAAGATGAAGCTGAAAAAAGCCCGTTCGATTACACATTTGATGATGCGGGAAATAGGGTAACAAATCTTGAAGCATTGTTTGAACAGTTCGTCAAGCAAAGGAAGGGAAAAGATGGTGCAGGTTCTAGCAGAGCGGGAAGTAGCAGGGAACAAAATTGAATGGGCGATGTTTGTTATGGTCTATGTCGTGTGTATCATATCGTTTGAGTTGTTTCGTTTGCTTGCCGAGTTGTTTCGTTTGATCTGTTTCGTTTTGTTGTCAAGTTGTTTCTTTATTCATGTGTAATTTAGTATTGGAAAAGGGGTGTTTGGAAACCATAATCTTGTTAACTAAGAACATGGTCAGCTTTACAAATCCAGCATGTGCTTTGATTTATAAAAATACTTGACAGATACATACTACAAGAACAACAACAACATCAACAACAACAACAACTACAAGGACAACTACTACTTTGATCAACAACATCAACAACAACATCAACAACAACATCAACAACAACAACAACAACAACAACAACAACTACTACTACTACTACAAGAACAACAACTACTACTACTACATACGAAGATTTTCCATGTCACTTAACAGCTCACGAAGTAATGCATCCGACTGACATGCGTGGTCATCAGGAATCCTTGCCATTTCAAGTCTGGCCTCCAGCAACCTTACTCTTGTCTCTAGCACATGTTTTTTTGATTCCAGCAAGTTTATCCTTAGATCTTTTTCATGGCATCTCGAGCACTCTGTTGGTGCAGATCCAGAACCTTGAGAAGAGATTGTTCTTAAGTACTCGTCAAATTTGTCCTTCCACATAAAATATCCGCACCCGTTATCTTCTTTTCTGGGTTGTTACATAATAAGAAAATTATAAGAGATTACAACCCAATTATTTGTATATTTACATAAATAAGAAATGTATGATTGTTCACCTTTGACAGAGGACATGCATAATATTGTCGTCCAGATGAATATTCTCTATGTGATGTTCTTAATCTTATATTTCCTGTTCCACAAGAACACATAAAAGGATTAAATTGCTCCATCTCAGGTTTTGAAATTTGTGTGAAAATAAGAGGTTGTGAGGTTGAGTGGTTTTGAGGATAAGAGGTTGTGAAATTCGTGCAAAGATACAAGAACTATATAATATGTTTGTCATGTTGGTGGGAAGTTTTGGCGCCATTTTTTTGTGGGAATTTTTGGCGCCATTTTTTGGGTGGGAAGTTGAGACCAGTAGACAACTGCAAGAATTTGGACCTATGCATTGATGTATTGATGTATATAAATAATAATAATAATTTATATATACTTTGTCATTTAACATGATACGTATACCATAACACCTATACTTGGTCATTTAACATGATACGTATACCATAGCACCTATACTCGGGCGTTTAACATGATACGTATACCATAGCACCTATACTTCATTTAACATGATACGTATACCATAGCACCTATACTCGGGCGTTTAACATGATATGTATACCATAGCACCTATACTTGGTTATTTAACATGATACGTATACCATAGCACCTATACTCGGCCGTTTAACATGATACGTATACCATAGCACCTATACTCGACCGTTTAACATGATACGTCTACCAAGGCGTGCCTATACTCGGCCGTTTAACATGATACATATACCATAGCACCTATACTCGGGCGTTTAACATGATACGTATACCATAGCACATATACTTGGTCATTTAACATGATACGTATACCATAGAAAATTTTTAGGTTAAATTTAAATTGATTTGTTATTAATTTTAGTTATTGAAAATGATAATAAAGATTTTTTTTAATATGAAAATTGATTAAAACACCTTTTGCCGGGGACATGTCCCCGGGAAAACTTTTCACGATTTTTTTATTTTTCCCTCCCATCTTTTTACTTTATCCCGCCATAACCTTCCCCGGGGACAAGTCCCTGGCAAAAGGCTTGCTAGAAGACAAACAAAGTTTTCGCCGGGAACTCGTCCCCGACGAAAACTAATCGTAAAAATCACCTCAATTATTAACCCATATCTGTTTCACAAATGAGATTAAAAAAAAACAAAAAACAAAAAACAAAAAAAACCCAAACCCCACGCTGCTGCTGCTCCACCTCCTTCATCTTCATCTTCATAGCACCACCTCCATCACCGCACCACCTCCATCACCGCGTTAACCTTATATATGTCCATAATTTATTCACGGATTCATCCATTCAAATTACTTGTATATACATTTTTTTTCATAGTATGCTAGTTTGGTTTTAATTAAATCTTCATCTTAATATTAATAGTATGCTAGTTTGTTTCAAGTTAAGTGTTTATGTAGTTTGTTTCAAGTTAAATGTTCATCCGAATACAATTACTTAGATATATGCTTCAAATGATTGAATATGTTGGATTGATTGAGGTTGGGTTGGTTTGTATGTAGTTGGTTCCTACAGGGTGCAGACACTTTGAGGTTGGGTTGGTTTCAAATGATTGAATATGTTGGATTGATTCACGGATTCATTATTTTTCGGATTAATTTCAAAGTTAAGGACTTTAGTAATTTTCTTAATTTTTATCGGATTTATTCGACTCAATCAAAATATGGATATGGGTGGACCTCCACCACCACTGATTTGCCATATAATTTGCAATATACTTTGCCATATCCTTTATGTTTAGATGGTGTTATTGTTTTCTTAGTATACTTAAGACACTAGAAAGTAAAAATTGATTAGTTGTAGGAATATATGCGTTATGAAGATAGAAATCAATTTAATGTATTTGTAATCGCTTATTATGTGCTTTGCTTTTATACTTGTAGGAATATAGGGTGTCACGGGTGCCAAGCCGAGGCCAAGCCGCGACCACAGCCGAGGCCAAGCCGCGACCACAGCCGAGACCAAAAGGTAAGATATGTCGTTCCATATTTTAAATAGTTTAGGGTTTTAGGTAATGAGAACTATCCAAGCATCGGGTATCAAAAAGACCCTTTAAACCATTAGGGTTGAATTGGTCATTTTAACAATTAGGTGGGAGAGTAGGATGGTGGAATTTAGGACCTAAACCAAGATCTTGGCAAGGTGTTGGGGTACACCCCCTTTCATGTGCAATAGCACTTTAACTAGGTTAATGAGATCATGTTGTTTCATCTGCTTGTGATACAAAAGATTTGATCATGTTTGCTTATGACTTTTTGAACAGTGTGTCTAGGGTTGAGGGTTGGTGAAAACATGAGAATGGTGTTAGTGTGTCTAGTTAAAGTGCTATTACACCATTTCCCGACATCATTTCATTCTCCTTTTTACAATGATCTTCCTAAAAACTCACCAACAATTCTCTCCTATATTATCAAACAACAAAAATGAAGTTAGCGGCTGTGACACGTGGCTTCTCCGATGGTTTACTACGAGTAGGTACACGGTTTCTTGGTCCAGTAGATACAGGAAACTGTATAGCCCATTTCTTGTTACGGTTTGTTATGGTTACCTGATGATGAGGGTTGAATCTTGACGGGTAGAAATGTGGTGCAAAAGGGTTTAGCTTGCTTTGAGAGTTCATAACTGTGTGTGTTTTTAGTGTGTGTTTTTAGGTGTGAAACTCTGTGTGTGTGTGTATGAGAGAGAGAGCCGAGATGATAAGAAGAGAGATGAATGAGTTGGTAATGATAGTGATGGTATGGTGGCGAGATATGAAAGGGTTTGTGAGGGTGCCTCATTAACCCCACTTCACTCGGCACCATTCCAGCACTATCATTACAAACCCTTTGATCTCTCTTCTTATCATCTCTGCTCTCTCTCTCTCACACACACACAGAGTTTCACACCAAAAAACACACACACAGTTATGAACTCTCAAAGCAAGCTAAACCCTTTTGCACCACCTTTCTACCCGTCAAGATTCAACCCTCATCATCAGGTAACCATAACAAACCGTAACAAGAAATGGGTTGTACACTTTTCCTGTATCTACTGGACCAAGAAACCGTGTACCTCCTCGCCGTAAACCATCGGAGAAGCCACGTGTCACCGCCGCTAACTTCATTTTTGTATTTGATAATATAGGAGAGCATTGTTGGTGAGTTTTTGGGAAGATCATTGTAAAAAGGAGAATGAAATGATGTCGGGAAATGGTGTAATAGCACTTTAACTAGACACACTTAGACCATACTCATGTTTTCACCAACCCTCAACCCTAGACACACTATTCAAAAAGTCGTAAGCAAACATGATCAAATTTTTTGTATCACAAGCAGATGAAACAACATGATCTCATTAACCTAGTTAAAGTGCTATTACACAGGAAAGGGGTGGACCCCAACACCCTACCAAGATCTTGGTTTAGGTCCCAAAATCCACCATCCTACCCTCCTACCCTAATTATTAAAATGACCAATTCAACCCTAATGGTTTAAAGGGTCTTTTTCATACCCGATGCTTGGATAGTTCTCATTACCTAAAACCCTAAACTATTTAAAATGCGCAGGTTAAGCTTTGGACAAACCCGAAGAAGCAGAAGATATCGGAAGTCAACTGACAAAACCGCCTGGCGAACAAGAGTTCGAGCCTTATATGTTAGGATATGTTTGTAGAGTTTTGGACCATAAAATAGTTTATGTATAGTTTTGGACCATTGGCGATTTTGGAAACACGTGGCTATGTTACCGGTTAATGGTTATATATGATATTATGTTTAGCGAATTTGTGTTGTTATAGCATAAAATAGGTTCTGAAAACAGGTTGATACATTGTAGATTTTTTCCGGAAAAAATCTGGAAATGACCCATTTTGCAGCAATTTTCTGCAAAATGGGTCAAACGCTTTCCCCGGGGACATGTCCTCAGCGAAAGTGGAATAGATCATCTATAATTTTCCATTTTCCCCGAGGACATGTTGTGACACACGGTAAATTTTCACCAAAATTTAACTAATAATTAGTAATTTATTATTACTAAGCATAAGTCATTAAGCATGCATAAGCTTTACCTGACCATGTGAGTAGTTAACTCGCATACTGTAGACTATTGCATCACTTTTGCATTCATATCATTTTATGAATATTTCATTTTGTCTTATGATTTGAATTTGAAAGACGAGAGGTTATCTCGTTTACCACAGTGACTGACACTGCACGCGTACCGACACCATGATAAGGACTCGATAAAACAAATGACAAATGTCCGCGACAAGGAATACTACAAAGATAAAAATATTTCAGACACGTAACAATAGGACACTACGTTATAAAGATTATCAAACAATGATACTTTGGTCACAATACAATTTTGCGGGACACAATAATAATAAATACACTATCACCTAGACAATAACTTTTATAAGGCTCAAGTACAAACATACATAAGTATAATGTATAGGCATACATTTTATACAAAAATTCCCCACATACATATACTTACTCAAACAAATTAAAAGTCTACATATACCTAAGTAAAATATCACATATACCCCCATTTTATTACTTACCTTACCTTATCTTACTTTTGTTTTATACCTATAATACATTACAAGAGTACTTTTTTTATGAAAACTTTGAAGTATTATTCTCTTGATCTCCTTTCCACTCGCGACAAAAAAAAAGGAGAAAACAAAAGCAGGGAGATAAGATATGCACAATCTCATCTTCAACCTCTCACCTACCCTAGACATGTTCCTCCATCTTCACACGCCTCCTAGGCGAATCTCTCCAAACATAGTTAACCGACACCCCTCATCTAAATATTCTCCATCTTTCATACCATATTCATGTAAGATTTGCTTCCCCAAACTTATCTTGATGCGCCGCTACCCTTCAAAGAAATCCAAGGAAGATCAAGTTAACCACAAGAAAGAAATCTTTCCACCAATCTACCTTAATGCTTATGTCCAAGATTCGTTGGGTTTTGGAAGTAAGCTATTTTTGGCTTCAAACAAAGTTTCAAGATGAAAAGGGATGGTCAAAGACTCCTCTCTTAATCTCTTCATAAGCAACTCGAATGACCAAGGACACATACAAATCAAATCTCAAACACACCACAAGAGTGGTATCCTCAAGAGTGTCGAGAAGCTGTGGGTTTGCTCGGAAACAGTTAAGGGGTTTGATTTGTGTGGGGTTCCTCGAGTTAGCTTTTATCCTCAACGTTTTCTCATCTCACTTTTGATAAGGTTCAATGTCCATCTCTTCTTGTATTTTCTTTTATGTATAATGTAATAATGACATAATAAGTGGTGATGTGTTATAGAGGTTGAAGAACATAGGTAGGAATTATTGTTGTTGATAAATCTTAAGACTTCACACTAGTGATAATTTCTTATGTAAATCTCGGGTTGTTGTCAGATTCCTTGTTTTAGTCTTGTCAAATTCTTGAGTCAAAAGAAATGTTTTGGTTTATCTATCTTGTCTTGGCGTAAAAATATAGGGGACGGGAACTACTGTGGGTTAACCACAGTGGTTAGTCGAGACGAAAGTCGATTTGTAAAAATTGAGCTAGACATGATTTATCACATACTTGGTTTGAAGTTAACTTAGTTGTATAAGGGAAATGTACACCAAAGTTATGAGGTCAAATAATGGTTTGGGTCGAAAAACCCACTGTGGTTATCACCACAGTGGTATGAGCTTGTGTTGTTTCAAAAATGGTTATAATGGGTTCGAACAAGTGGTCATACGTACAAGGGTCCATTTGGTTTTTCTGTCGAGACTAGAGTACAAGAAAAAGGTAGATGGGTCAAGTTTTACAAGTCTTCTAGCAACCCATGTTGGTACTAACGTTTCCAGTCAACATTTATACCATTTAGAGTGCATCGAACCTTGATTATAACTTTACTTAAACATGAGAAACGTGCTAGTATCTCATCGTCTTGCGACTCAATTCTTATTGGTAAACCATGCGTCTAAGTTGCTAGGTATGACAAGGGAGAAATCCAAGCCAAGGGTACTCATGTGTTAGAATGAATTTCGAGTAATTTGTACATGCCTAGTTCCGTAAAAATCAAAAGGTTGATGATTAAAATCAAGTCGAGTAGTACTCAACTAACACGAGATATCTTCACCCCTTTTTGCTCTCATGTACTAACTAACAAAGTTAACCAAATTTCATTCGAGACAAGCCACGTTTGAGTCACTTCGGAAAGTGTTTAGTTACCTTCCTAGTGTCAAAACTAGTGTCCAAGCACTCAAAAATTGATAGCATACTCTTACTTTTCCAAAGCTTGTAACAAAGGGAAAATCTCCTTCATGCATCTCTTGGGCCGCAGCCCAGCTTAATCGACCCAAAAAAAAAAAAAAAAAAAAAAAAAAAAAAAACATAATCTCCACCTTTTATCTGAACAAACTCATCTCATGGTATACCATGTCAAGCTTAGGCCCAATGTATCATTTCCCTATCGGGCCACAGCCCATACACCCAACGTGAGTTTTTCAGTCAAGCAAATAAATTTAGTTATAAAATGAAAACCCGAAGCGTTCGGTTTATAGACAACTATAAAACTAAACTCATTCACCACATATCCGAAATCTCCTACTTAAAAACATACATATACGAGCTTAACCCGTAAACAAGTGCAAAGTTCATTTTATGCTACCACGGGTGCTTTAAAAACATGATTCACCTAATAATGTTTACGTCAACGTTTAACGTCAATGTGTAAACAAATGTATGTCAAGTGAATTTCGTATTTAGAACCATGCATATATTAAAAACAAATAATGATAAATAGATAAAAACCACCATGTCATTTCATTATATGTTAAAGTTGAGGTTTTCAAACTTAACCTAAACATTTCCTAAAGGTAATTAGAAAATAAATCAGTTAAATATAAACTTTGACAAAACCATTTTGTGTCAACTTAACTAAGTATATACTCATTTATATACTTACTAGCGGAATAATATAATATCAAACTTTGGAGAATTAAAACCATATTAATGTCAATAAAGAAAAGTATATATATACATATACTTACTAGAAAAACCTTTCAATCATTTTTTTTACAACCTAAAGTATAGTTTTAATACAACTATAAAAACAATTAAACTATTTTAAGTAAGTAATACTTAAAAATGATGAACTAAAACATTGCCCTCCTTATCTAGGTCGCGTGTCGGTGCCGCTCCACAACCATCACTAATCCCACTTTCGGATTGCACAATTGCTAAGGTGAGTTTCATAGCCCCACTTTTACTTGATAAATTATTTCATACATTTTGGGGTGAGAAATATGCAAAACATTTTATGGACCAAAACTATTACATGATTACTATTACGTGGTTTAGCCTAAGCCCTTATGTCCCTAGAGAATGCCCTTTTTCATGAACCGTCAATTCCCCATTGGGAAACGCGAATGTTATAAATAGATCTATTGAGGGTGACTCCTCCGTTCGGTTGGCCATGCTTAGGCCAAGGCGTAACGTATACCATGTCGGAATCAAGTGTTGAGGGACAAAACACTTGCTATGGGCCCCTATATTGTATGACATCTTTTAGCATACAAAAACTGTCGTAGTATCGGTTGCATGAACTTAGAGCTAACGTAATAAACTTTCACCCATATATCATTATATTCTTTATAATGATTATATGACTTGACTTATGGTCCGAACTTACTGTTTTAACTTAAACCTATGAACTCACCAGCTTATAGTTGACCTTTTTAAGCATATTTTCTCAGGTGCTTAGTTGTGATCATGGATGCAAGGCAAGAGGCGGATAAATGGTCGTAGAAATTTCTAAAGAAAAGCTTTTAAAAATAAAAGATGTTTTTATATTGGGACCACAAAAATTATGGGGTATGCCCATTCATCTAAACAATGTTGTAAGATATTGTTTCAAAAGATTTTATGAAATTAAACGGAGTATGTATTCCGTTCTGTATTACTTGTGTTATGATTCACCAATTTCGTAACGCTCCCAAATAACACGTATGCTTCCGCTAAACCAGATTTGGGGGTGTTACAGATTGGCATCAGAGCCTAAGTTATAGAGAACTAGGTACATATAAACCCTAAACTATAACTACTTTTTACAAAAACATCACTCTACGACCGCCAGTTACCGCTTGCCTTACTTGCCATATTACTTAGAGTCAATTTAGACATGATTGCATGACATAATGTCTATTACATGATTGCATGACATATTGCCTATTTATAAATTCACTACTCCATATCTATCATAAGTATATTTTTACATATACTTACACATATGCACCGTCTTGTCACAGACCATGCCTTCCCCTCACTCTGAAGCTGGATGCGATGGCACAACAGAAGGTTTGTCACCTGCTGAACGCATCCCAGCCCCTTCTCAACTCACTCTTGACACTGGAAACCCATACAGGGTAGTGTATCAAGTTCACCAGGAGGGTACTACCCACACTCCACCTGCTCACTTCCAAATCATCACTACCGTCAGCACTATACCTACCAGTTCTACTACTCCTACACTCTCACCAAGACACCAAAGAGATCCACTCCCCAGTTGGGAGATACCTGCTAGCAAGAGAATCTGTCTCTCTGCATCATCACCATCATCTTCTAATGCATCACCTCCTAGTTCGTTCGAAGTTGGGGAAACTTCAGGAGCAGCCACTGCTAGACCACCAACCCTCGACACAGTTATGGCGCGCCTAACACGCCATGAAGAACAAATAGAAGAAATGTCGGACCATCTGGGGATACTACCAGAAGAAAGGATTGGAGGGATCGAAGAAGTGGTAGGAGAACTACAAGCACTTGGCGAAACACTCAAGGAATGCTACAACGATGTTGGGACAGCAATAGAAGGAACCCGTGAGAAGTTAAACGAAGTAATTGCACGTCTCGAAGACCACATTGAAAGGTGTGCTATGCAAACTCCAGAAGACACCCAGGGACGTCTCACAGGGATTGAAAGTAGGCTAACGCGGTTGGAGACCGTTACTACAATAGCATTAACTGAGACAGGATACCTGGAGGGTGTCGTAGAATTTCAAAGACGTACTATGGAGAGTAGGGCAAATGAGGTCAATAACAAATTTGCCAGAATGGAGGCCCAACTTAGGGAGTTAGAAGAATGGAAGGCAACTCAACAAAGTCAACTCGGGACAACATCGGGAAATGCTTAAATTTCACTTTGCAATTGTGTTAGACGTTGTGATGAGTGGTTTCAATAAAAACGCTTGTAGTAGTTTTGTTGTATGACAAACTAGAGCGAGTCAATAAACGCATGCTATGTATCGGCCCTATGAGCCATAAATCTTCTTAGAATGAAATCAAGTTTATTATGACGAACAACTATTCATAATAAACAACGACATGTGTACTATAACCTTCTGTTAAACTCGCTTCAACCAGTCTCCGCTTTCTTAATGTCATCTTGATAGACTAAGATTACGCTATATTCAGTCAATACAACCTGGAAAATACTTGATTGAGAAGTAATATGCGTTGTAACTTTATCTCCACCACGGTCCTCACACTTATAGAAAACTTATTGTAGTCAAATTCTTGTGGTTGAAGGAAAATGTTTCCAGTAAAGCAGAACATGAACGCAACCACCACTGAGAAATCTATTAGCAGACGAGTTGCTGCAAGGATTGCTAACTACCAAATCAATCACAACATCAACAACCTCATCCAGGGGAATAGGGAAGAAGAGGTTGGTAAGACGCTCACATCGCGAAATTTATCTTACCAAGAATTCAGAAGCTGTAACCCACCAGCATTTGAGGGGACTGAAGGAGCTAGAAGTTTGGCAAAATGGCTAGAAAGGATAGAGACAATTTTCCGCGAACAGAGTTGCGCGGACAATTGTAAGGTCAAGTATGATACTTGCACCTTTCGACACCAAGCCCTCACATGGTGGGACATTTATGTCCGATTAGTGGGAATAGACGCTGCTTACTCACTTCAGTGGGACACCCTGAAGAAAATGATGGTTGTGGAATACTGTTCAAGAAATGAACTGCGGATGATGGAAAGGGAACTCTGTGGACTAACTATGATAGGGAATGACCTCGAGGGTTACACCAATCGCTTTTGCGAACTAGCCCAACTATGTCCTAACATAATAGGACCTGAGGAAAAGAGACTCGAAGCATACTCTTGGGGATGTCCTCCCGAAACTCGGAAGAACATTGTTGCATTCGCACCCACTGTCACTCAAGAAGCTACTAGTGCGACACCTGGATTGACAGAGTCACTGCCTCAAGGCAAGACAATGAGGTACTGTGGTAGCAAGAGGAACTGGGAATATGATGGTGAGAAGGGTCAAATGCAACAATCAAGCAAACGTCAATGGACGGCTGAGGTTAAAACTACTAAAAACAAGCGGGAAGTAAGGTACGTCGGGACAAAACCCAAGTGTAATATATGCCCACATTACCACTATGGAAAATGCCCTATACCTTGTGGGATTTGTAAAAGAGTCGGGCATGAGATAGAAGATTGTAAGCAACTCTATAGGGAAACAATGACATGTCATGGATGTGGAGAGAAAGACCACATCAAAAGCATGTGCCCGAATAGGGAGGGTGAGCGTGAAGACAGTAACCGTCAAAACAATTTCCTGAAGAAAGTGTGAAGAATTATTCAAGCTCCCAACGGACACCAAGGAAGAGACTAAGTTAGCTAGAGATGTTGTTGTAATAAAGCTTAGTTTAAACTTCCAAGTCGTAGTCTTAAGAATCTACTTTAAGTACTTCTCTACGTAACCTTAATGTACTGAACCTTTCCCTAAATAATGTATCTGTTGTTCTTATCTTGTTATCTTGATATATGTCCCCTCCATGACCGCTCTCATCATATCATTAAGGACTTCAACCATCTTGTCTTAATGAAAAGATTTCCTCCGAAGATAAGAGAACGCGATCTTGGATATCCGACTAGTCTCTCTGACAAATTAGTATCACCCAACGGGTTGTTTTAGAAAAATCCACATTCCAAAAATTGCGAAGGTATTATTACCAATACCGATAAGACCAACTCAAACTAATACTTCGCAATCACGAATCCAACATTTCATTTCTCACCAAGTTGTCATTATTTCACACATCTTGGTCAAACGAACTATAGGCCATACCGACAGAATTAGTCGGCCTAGCGAATCTTATAAACCATCGCGCCAACACTTCGCACACGAACTTTTGCAACGTTTCCGCTGACCAAAGAATAAGTACACCAAGATTTAGATTATACTGAACAACACGTTACCGGTCCCCAATTATACATAGCCTGATCACCTATGTATAATTCGGGAGGGGTAACGTGCACGTACATGGCTAAATTCTTGAAATTCTTACCCGGTCGTGTTAAAGGAAGTGCTTAACTCTCTATCACGAAATAGAAAGGTTCGTGTCTATATCTCACGTCGACACCCCACCTTAAAATGCCATACGTTTCACATTACACGGGAATAGAATAGACCGTGCCACCTGAGAGAAGAAATCTTCTATTAAGGAAAACGAATATGAAACATTTGAACCTTCGACAATGAAATAGCACCCTATAGAACACTGGACGCAGAGACTGACGCTCCGGATATACCGGTTCATACTTAGTATTTTACCACCTACACTGAACCAAGAAAGGAATAGATCATCATACACACTGGGTCAACCCAACAAGCACCTACTCACACCACGCAAGGAAATCGTATGGTGCACCTGTTTTAGACATACCTGAGTATGAAAGAGACTCTACCATTTATAGGAGACGCTTTACACCAGAGCTGAAAGCTATCCTGATTCAAAGAGGGAAATAATGGTACAGAATACTCGACACCCCAAAGATCCATGAGGAGCACAACGCAGTGTTCAAATTAGAATCGAAATCTAACATGACCACACTAGGAAAAACCTAGAAATATTATCTCCACCACACAAGGGAGTACAGTGTACACCGACCACGATGTCTTACGGAGTGTACGGGAACGAAAAGGGAAGTTGACCATGTGACGACACCAACAATTGTAGTCGCAACGTGCGTTCAATTACAACGTTCGTACTCGCGCAAGGCAAGACCATCGTAACCACATATACTTCAAGCAACACCTAGCAAACAAAACCTTTTAAAGCCAGATCATTTCAAGTAGTATCACTCAACGAAAGAACCGACAAAATAAAACCCTTACGACATAACTGAAAGCGAAATGGAACTTGTAAAAGACAAAGGGAATCTTATCCCCAAGGACCAACGTTGAGACCCACGTCATGAAGGGATTTGTAATCTCATTATGTGGGAACCTCATTAAGGCCAGAAGTTTTACCCATCTAGTGTCCGGAAAAGATGCACCCTGAACTAGAAAGCCATTATGAGTATCGAACAAGAAGGCTGGTAATTGACCTAAGTCAAACAATACTTAGCATGTTCGAGAGGAAGAATCCAAAAACAATCAGGAACCATCAAACCTACCTGTACAAACCGGGAATTTCAGATAGAAATGGGAATGCATAACAATAAATGCTAGTCCCAAGACACCAAGGATCCTTAACGATTTTGACTCTATGTGGGTACAAATTGATCATCCCCTCAAATTCACCTATTCCTACCAAACAAAGAGAACAACAACATGAACAAACTTGCAAGGATTGCTCAAAGCAAAGCACTACAAGTCATAGCATTTCAATTCTCTCCGTCCCAATTAGCGACAACCAGTCACATCGAACTTTCGAAGACCACTCCAAAAGTTCTTGAGAAGTTATCTCGAAATAAGTACCACCTACTATCTTTCGACCGCTAGGCTGAATGAAAGTACCATTCAATCTATAGAAACTATACTTCGGACATGAGTAACTTGTTTGAGAAATGAATGGAGCAGGAAAATTACCTTAACCGAGTCCCTTTGCAACGAAAGACCACCTCATAAGACACCGTAGGGTCTAGGGCGCAAATCAATCGTGTTCAGGATTGAGACTAGCAAGGAACCAGTCCAATGGCTCCAAGCTTCTATCAAGGACCATTGATAATAGTATGCGTATCAGAGGTTGAGTACAAGCGACTCTGATCGTCAAAGTCAATAAAAATAGGACTAAATGACACATAAGGTTTGAGTCGACGAAAAGGATTGAGGTGTCGACTCAGAAGAGCGTAAACCATTTTAACCAAACGCAAAAGGCTATACCTTGTATCGTAAGATTTATCGGATCCTCTCCAAGACCAAGCTGGTAGTTACCAACTCAGATTACCATTAGGACTATACGTTATGCCCACACATTCTAGTACGCACAACTTCGAGAAAGTCAACTCACTGGCCCAGAACTAATTCAAGAAACTACTGAGAAAATTGTGCTAACCTAGAACAGTCTGCAAACAACATGTAATCGTTAAAAGAGATACACGGACAGAAGACGAAAGCCACTTGAGTTTCAAGTGGGAGATAGAGTCATGATAAGATTTTTGCCACGGAAAGGCAAAGTCCGTTTTGGAAAAAGGTGGAAAGTTGAATCTTCATTACATTGGACCTTTCAAAATTTTTGCAAAAATAGGACCGGTAACCTACCAACCCAAAATTTCCACAAAAACTCAACTCTTTGCATAACATGTTCCACATGTGAAACTCGAAGAATTGCCTTACAACGAAACTCTCGCCGTTCCAACGAAAGGAATTCAAACCGACAAAAGATCTAAATTTTGTCAAGAAACCCAATCGAAATATTGGGTCGAGAAATCAAACGACTTATATAAGGCCGCAATCCTATCGTTAAGATCTGTTGGAACTCTCAAGGAGGTCCAGAAATACGCGTGAACACGCGAAGACCAATTCAAGCATAGATACCCGCACATTTTCTCTACTTCATCAAGTAATTCTAACTGAAAACCGAGGACGGTTTTCCCTTCTAAGGCGGGGAGGATGTGACACACGGTAAATTTTCACCAAAATTTAACTAATAATTAGTAACTTATTATTACTAAGCATAAGTCATTAAGCATGCATAAGCTTTACCTGACCATGTGAGTAGTTAACTCGCATACTGTAGACTATTGCATCACTTTTGCATTCATATCATTTTATGAATATTTCATTTTGTCTTATGATTTGAATTTGAAAGACGAGAGGTTATCTCGTTTACCACAGTGACTGACACTGCACGCGTACCGACACCATGATAAGGACTCGATAAAACAAATGACAAATGTCCGCGACAAGGAATACTACAAAGATAAAAATATTTCAGACACGTAACAATAGGACACTACGTTATAAAGATTATCAAACAATGATACTTTGGTCACAATACATATTCGCGGGACACAATAATAATAAATACACTATCACCTAGACAATAACTTTTATAAGGCTCAAGTACAAACATACATAAGTTTAATGTATAGGCATACATTTTATACAAAAATTCCCCACATACATATACTTACTCAAACAAATTAAAAGTCTACATATACCTAAGTAAAATATCACATATACCCCCATTTTATTACTTACCTTACCTTATCTTACTTTTGTTTTATACCTATAATACATTACAAGAGTACTTTTTTTATGAAAACTTTGAAGTATTATTCTCTTGATCTCCTTTCCACTCACGACAAAAAAAAAAAAAAAAAAAAAAAAAAAAAAAAAGGAGAAAACAAAAGCAGGGAGATAAGATATGCACAATCTCATCTTCAACCTCTCACCTACCCTAGACCTGCTCCTCCATCTTCACACGCCTCCTAGGCGAATCTCTCCAAACATAGTTAACCGACACCCCTCATCTAAATATTCTCCATCTTTCATACCATATTCATGTAAGATTTGCTTCCCCAAACTTATCTTGATGCGCCGCTACCCTTCAAAGAAATCCAAGGAAGATCAAGTTAACCACAAGAAAGAAATCTTTCCACCAATCTACCTTAATGCTTATGTCCAAGATTCGTTGGGTTTTGGAAGTAAGCTATTTTTGGCTTCAAACAAAGTTTCAAGATGAAAAGGGATGGTCAAAGACTCCTCTCTTAATCTCTTCATAAGCAACTCGAATGACCAAGGACACATACAAATCAAATCTCAAACACACCACAAGAGTGGTATCCTCAAGAGTGTCGAGAAGCTGTGGGTTTGCTCGGAAACAGTTAAGGGGTTTGATTTGTGTGGGGTTCCTCGAGTTAGCTTTTATCCTCAACGTTTTCTCATCTCACTTTTGATAAGGTTCAATGTCCATCTCTTCTTGTATTTTCTTTTATGTATAATGTAATAATGACATAATAAGTGGTGATGTGTTATAGAGGTTGAAGAACATAGGTAGGAATTATTGTTGTTGATAAATCTTAAGACTTCACACTAGTGATAATTTCTTATGTAAATCTCGGGTTGTTGTCGGATTCCTTGTTTTAGTCTTGTCAAATTCTTGAGTCAAAAGAAATGTTTTGGTTTATCTATCTTGTCTTGGCGTAAAAATATAGGGGACGGGAACTACTGTGGGTTAACCACAGTGGTTAGTCGAGACGAAAGTCGATTTGTAAAAATTGAGCTAGACATGATATATCACATACTTGGTTTGAAGTTAACTTAGTTGTATAAGGGAAATGTACACCAAAGTTATGAGGTCAAATAATGGTTTGGGTCGAAAAACCCACTGTGGTTATCACCACAGTGGTATGAGCTTGTGTTGTTTCAAAAATGGTTATAATGGGTTCGAACAAGTGGTCATACGTACAAGGGTCCATTTGGTTTTTCTGTCGAGACTAGAGTACAAGAAAAAGGTAGATGGGTCAAGTTTTACAAGTCTTCTAGCAACCCATGTTGGTACTAACGTTTCCAGTCAACATTTATACCATTTAGAGTGCATCGAACCTTGATTATAACTTTACTTAAACATGAGAAACGTGCTAGTATCTCATCGTCTTGCGACTCAATTCTTATTGGTAAACCATGCGTCTAAGTTGCTAGGTATGACAAGGGAGAAATCCAAGCCAAGGGTACTCATGTGTTAGAATGAATTTCGAGTAATTTGTACATGCCTAGTTCCGTAAAAATCAAAAGGTTGATGATTAAAATCAAGTCGAGTAGTACTCAACTAACACGAGATATCTTCACCCCTTTTTGCTCTCATGTACTAACTAACGAAGTTAACCAAATTTCATTCGAGACAAGCCACGTTTGAGTCACTTCGGAAAGTGTTTAGTTACCTTCCTAGTGTCAAAACTAGTGTCCAAGCACTCGAAAAATTGATAGCATACTCTTACTTTTCCAAAGCTTGTAACAAAGGGAAAATCTCCTTCATGCATCTCTTGGGCCGCATCCCAGCTTAATCGACCCAAAAAAAAAATAAAAAAAAAAATAAATAAAATAATCTCCACCTTTTATCTGAACAAACTCATCTCATGGTATACCATGTCAAGCTTAGGCCCAATGTATCATTTCCCTATCGGGCCACAGCCCATACACCCAACGTGAGTTTTTCAGTCAAGCAAATAAATTTAGTTATAAAATGAAAACACGAAGCGTTCGGTTTATAGACAACTATAAAACTAAACTCATTCACCACATATACGAAATCTCCTACTTAAAAACATACATATACGAGCTTAACCCGTAAACAAGTGCAAAGTTCATTTTATGCTACCACGGGTGCTTTAAAAACATGATTCACCTAATAATGTTTACGTCAACGTTTAACGTCAATGTGTAAACAAATGTATGTCAAGTGAATTTCGTATTTAGAACCATGCATATATTAAAAACAAATAATGATAAATAGATAAAAACCACCATGTCATTTCATTATATGTTAAAGTTGAGGTTTTCAAACTTAACCTAAACATTTCCTAAAGGTAATTAGAAAATAAATCAGTTAAATATAAACTTTGACAAAACCATTTTGTGTCAACTTAACTAAGTATATACTCATTCATATACTTACTAGCGGAATAATATAATATCAAACTTTGGAGAATTAAAACCATATTAATGTCAATAAAGAAAAGTATATATATACATATACTTACTAGAAAAACCTTTCAATCATTTTTTTTACAACCTAAAGTATAGTTTTAATACAACTATAAAAACAATTAAACTATTTTAAGTAAGCAATACTTAAAAATGATGAACTAAAACATTGCCCTCCTTATCTAGGTCGCGTGTCGGTGCCGCTCCACAACCATCACTAATCCCACTTTCGGATTGCACAATTGCTAAGGTGAGTTTCATAGCCCCACTTTTACTTGATAATTGTTTCATACATTTTGGGGTGAGAAATATGCAAAACATTTTATGGACCAAAACTATTACATGATTACTATTACGTGGTTTAGCCTAAGCCCTTATGTCCCTAGAGAATGCCCTTTTTCATGAACCGTCAATTCCCCATTGGGAAACGCGAATGTTATAAATAGATCTATTGAGGGTGACTCCTCCGTTCGGTTGGCCATGCTTAGGCCAAGGCGTAACGTATACCATGTCGGAATCAAGTGTTGAGGGACAAAACACTTGCTATGGGCCCCTATATTGTATGACATCTTTTAGCATACAGAAACTAACGTAGTATCGGTTGCATGAACTTAGAGCTAACGTAATAGACTTTCACCCATATATCATTATATTCTTTATAATGATTATATGACTTGACTTATGGTCCGAACTTACTGTTTTAACTTAAACCTATGAACTCACCAGCTTATAGCTGACCTTTTTAAGCATATTTTCTCAGGTGCTTAGTTGTGATCATGGATGCAAGGCAAGAGGCGGATAAATGGTCGTAGAAATTTCTAAAGAAAAGCTTTTAAAAATAAAAGATGTTTTTATATTGGGACCACAAAAATTATGGGGTATGCCCATTCATCTAAACAATGTTGTAAGATATTGTTTCAAAAGATTTTATGAAATTAAACGGAGTATGTATTCCGTTCTGTATTACTTGTGTTATGATTCACCAATTTCGTAACGCTCCCAAATAACACGTATGCTTCCGCTAAACCAGATTTGGGGGTGTTACACATGTCCACGGCAAAACTGGGTGCCACGTCGGACGTGTTTGACCAGCGTAAAATGGGTGTGGGCCCCACGTGTCCCCGATAAAAGTTGGATTTAGTCCCCGGTGAAAGTATTCCCGAGAGGGTATTGCCGAGGGACTTTCGCCGGGGACATGTCCCCGGGAATAGGCTTCGCATGGGACATGTCCCCGGCGAAAGCCGTGATATTTCCCATGCGAAAGCCCACATTGTTGTAGTGTTTTAGACAAGGTTCTTTTGGTTTCGTGAACATATTCTATGTTTAACTGGTTTTGATAAGGTTTATTTACATGTTGAAGTTATTATATTCGTGAACATAATCTATGAGTATAACTTCGTTATTTATAAATTTGACCAAAAGAACATTGAATATGAGTATAACTTCGTAGGTGTAACCATTCGAATATAGATTTATTTACATGTTGAAGTTAGGCTCAGTTTGAAGGTCGTTACTCCAACGAAGTTAGAACCGTTTTAAGAACATATATGCTACACTTGCACGGACCAAGTGGTGTGCATGGAACTAAGTATCAATATCATAGTAGAATAAAATAAGTAATATATTCAAGATGAGAGGAAACCAAGTCATGAAGAATGAATCGTTTATTTATAATTTATATATTTCTTGTTAAACAGGATATTTAAAAAAAATAAGAAAAAACATAAATATCAATATGCTAGAGTTTTATTCTTCACTAATTTCACTTTCATTAATCAAAGAATAAATTCTTTTCCGATCAACTACCAAAACTCGATTCTCAACAGTTGGCGTTGGAATTTCTTCATCATCTTCATCATCATCACTTGAGATGACAGTAACCTCATACCAGTTCTAGTTTATCAAGTTCGGGTTGAAAACGGAATGGGATTTGGAGCAGGATTAGGAGGGGGATGAAGTTGTATACAAACAAACAAAATCATTGCACAAGTAGATGTTATATAAACAATCATGAAGTAAAACAATGAAACAACAAATTTATGAAGATAAATAAGAGATTACAATGAATTAACCTCAAGGACATCATCAATATTTTTTTGATTATTCATTTCCATCTACTTCTACTATGAATTACCACAATATATTACAAGAAGTTGAAAAATGAAAATGAGGATGATGGTGTTTATATAATAAAAAATAAGATAATGTTTTGGAAAGTATTAAATATAAAACTTCTTATACACGATTTGCACATACATTGGTGGCACCCACTAATATTTGTATTCAAGTTTTCTCAAAGTAACACTGAATTCGTGTCTTTCAGATCTCTAGTACATGTTTTCTTATTTAATTTTTTGAATTGGTGTCTTTCCCATCTTTATTACATGTTGCCTAGTTTCAAGTTTTAAATTGAATTAATGTCAAACCGTGTGTTACTATGTTTCCATAAATATTTTAAGAATATCACTAATTCGTCTCATGCAATGTGGTTTTGTCCAGGAATGCAAAATACTTTCCTTTCATATGTGTCAAATACAGTGTGTTGATTGACAACCTTTGTATGTGCAAAATACTTTCCTTTCATTGATTGTTGACTTTCGTATTATCTATTGTTATTCTGTGTATGTTTTGTCCAACTTTGTATTTTTGAAGGTGTATTTCAATGTTTGACCAAGATTGACCAAGATTCAAGATTTCACTTTCAAGTTTGATCATGCACCTATTATATGTAGTTAAGATATAAGCTTGATAAAATATATGTTCACACTAATCAAACATTCATGCTCAACCCAGGAAAATATTTATCTCGAAAAGCCGACTTGACTAGATACTTGAAAGACGTGTTGAAGAGAACAAAAAGGCAATCACCTGACACCACATGTTGAAAGAAAAAAATATTTAAGTTGAAGTTGAGAAGCTAAAAGTTGAAGCCATCAAAGAAAAAAATAAAGATATTGCAATCTTGTTTAAATATCCTAAAAATAGAGGATTTTGCACGAGAAAATTGGAGAAACCGTTGCATGGCTATTAAAGAAAAGTATAATTTTGTAGTTTAGTTGTTGTATGATAATTTTAGATTATGATAGTTCTAGTTAAGCAACTTTTTAATTTATATATAACTTGTCCTTTATTTTTATATTAATGCAATTATACAAAATGACTAAATTTATGGTGATGTGAAAATGCATTAAAGTATGTAAAGTTCAATGCATTATGAGAGTTTATATAAAATAATAATATGCTGATGTGGTAGTGTACTTTTGTTACTCTGCATTGTGAGAGTCTAAGACTATGTTTATTGGTATAGGTTGCTAACCTATTGAAGGACAAAAAAGACATAAAAAACAATATTATATTACAAATAAGCAATCTAATGAAGCAACCTAGATCACTTGGCAACCCAAGATTGCCAACCCACAATCTGCCTTTGTGCCTTTTTTTTTTTTTTTCTTTCGTAATTTTTAATATTTAGTATAGATTGGTTGAGTTGTTGATAAATGATGAAAAAATATAGATTGGTTATATGTATTGGTTGTGTAGGTGGAGGAAAGAGATAATAATATTTTATTAAGAGATTGTGTTGTGATGGGTTGTTGATAAAGATAGTCTTAGTTTGTGGATTTAAGGTACATTATGGTTTTAAATTTTAAATATTTTAAATATCTCTTTTATCCTCACTTATTCTTTGTCGTATTAGTTTCTCATAAACTTGTCTATAGTTACGCCTTTGGTTTAGATCATGAGAAATAGTTTCCTGGTTAAATACATTTCTTGGTGTAAACATGCATGCTTTAACATTCTTCTGCACACGGGGACGGAATTCCCTTGTCCATAACAAATAAAAGAACAATGTATACAAAACCTTAAATGGCCAAATATTTAAAAGAAAGCACCAGAGTAAAATTGATTTATTACTATAATACATTTTCAAAAGATTATTCATTCAACCAATAGAGAATAATAGTTCACCACAAACGAGCTTCATGTATTTTCAAATGATTATCCCATATCATTCAACAGATTCACAAACTTTTTAATAGATTTTTTTTCGAATAAGGAACATAGAAATCAAAGAAATTTTCTTTTGTTAAGCAACACATATAAGCGGAATCAAATGAGTGCCTGAATGGTACTTGTTTTTGTAAAACTGCGTATCTCATTAATTACGAACGAATACAATGAAGTGTATATAAGCAACATGCTAAGGCTGCCCCAGTAAGGGATCCCAATCCCTCTTATTTTCTCTGTCACGTCAGCTTTCTTTCTTCAACGACTTTCAGGCAATTGAATGTCTCAGTAAAGACGATCATGATTAATTTATTTTTCATTTATTATTATTATTTTTTTTACATTTCAAACCGTTACACAACGGTTTAAGTATTAAATGCACTTATTTCAATCGATCGTGCAGACAACCATGTTTTGTAAAAAGTGAGCCTCAATCGATTAGCCATGGTAGGGCGATCGACTTGTAATCGAACGCAGAAGTCGATCGCTCGACCTTACTGCGAGCAGCCTAATGGACCACTAATACTAATATAAGCAAATACTAAATACAACCGGGCTTAGCCCATATAATGATCCGCTAGGGAGAGGAACGAACACGAGCGAAACTCATCAAACAAAGCAGTAGGTAATCATTTAGTGAAGATGTTTGCATATTGATAGCGGGATGGAACGTGAAGAACATGTACATGACCAGTAGCCACCAAATCACAGATAAAGTGAATGTCAATCTTTATGTACTTCTTGCGTTGATGTTGCACGGAATTAGAGGAGAGATAGGTAACACTCACATTATCACAACAAACAATCGTAGCAGTCGAAAAGGGTCTATAAAGCTCACTTAATAAATTACGTAACCAGCAAGTCTCAGCAACTGCATTTGCGACACCCAATACTCAACTTAAACACTTGATCAAGACAGTGTAAAGTGATGCTTAGAAGACCAAGAGAGAAGATTGTTGTCAAGAAACACACAACAACCTGTCGGCGTGTAGCAGGATAACCAGCCAAATCTGCATCTGAGTATACAACCAAAGATGATGTCAAGAAAGAATAAAGTTGTAATATATAGTCTAAGGTCCACCAAACATAACGTAAGATTCTCTTGAGAGCAGAGATATGCGACTCCTGAGGATCATTCATAAAAAGACAAACTTGCTGAACAACTTAAGATATATCTAGTCTAATAAAGGTAAGATGATGTAGAGCACTTGCAAGGCTACTATACAAAGTGGGGTCAGACACTTGATAACCGTCAGCAACAAGTTTGTTGTCTTTGTCAAGTGGAGTACGACTAGGGTTGCAATGAAGCATATTGGCACGCTCAAGAACCTCAGTAGCATACTTCAATTGAGAAAGAAACATCCTCAAAATATTACGTGTCATAGAAATGCCCAAAAAATAATTAATAGGGCTAAGATCAGTCATAGAGAACTCTACATGAAGAGAATTTGTGAAAAACTAGAGGGGGGTTGAATAGTTTTACCGATTAAAACTTCGTTTTAAACTATTTAGATCGACTTATGTCAATCTATTCAATGTGTATGTTGGATGTTGATAGATAAGCATATAAATAAGTAATGTAAAGATAAAGAGTAAGAAACACAAAACCACAACGCGAGTATTTATAGTGGTTCAGCTACAAGGACACCTTCCTTGCCCTACTCCACTCCCCGAGTCACCTACTCGAGAGTTCGTAAGCACTACACAACACAAGCTCCTTAATGTGGCGGAGAAGCCTTCACAATGTCGCCTACTATTTATCCGGTACAAGGCTAGACACCGGGTCCTTCCACGAGGTAGAACCAAACCTACCACAACGTCGCCTACACTTTATCTGGTACAAGGCTAGATACCGAGTTCCATTACAAAGGAGGAACTACTACCCAACACTACACAAAAACTATCCCAAAGGAGACACACTCCTTATAACAACATCATAAGGATCTCACTATCCTTTAACCCAAACTAATCTATCTTGTACTTCGATGCACCATATCGAATGTACACCCTTGGCACATTTCACTAATTCCTTTGACACGACCCTTATGCACCTTTCACTAATGCCTTTGTCTTGACCCATCGGCACCTTTCACTAATGCCTTCGACACGGATCTTTGGCACCTTTCACTAATGCCTTTGACACAACACTTCTAGGAGGGAGGAAATAACTTTCAATAAGATAACTTCAGTAGTCTTGATGATGACGAAGCTTGGCAACCCATGGACTTGAGCTTGCTCGACGTCAAGAGTTGGTGATCTCGCCTTTAAGAGGGACCTACAGAATCACACAAACATAAAACTACATAGTAAGATCCTTTGGATCTGAGGTTAGAGAATTTACAATACTAAGAGAGAGTATGTGTAAAAGGAGTGAGTTGCAAGAGAGAAATGACTCACTATTTATAAGCAAATTTGTCTTCATTAATAAAAAAAAGAGTAAACTCCAAAATACATCCCTGTGGTTTACCCTGTTTCGCACCATACATCCCTCTCGCAAAAGTTTCAACAGATACATCACTCCGTTAGTAAAAGTTAACCTATATACATCCCTTAGTTAAAATAAGGACTAACGGTGCAAATTATTTCTCCGTTATCTCCTAACGAGATATAAAATATTTACACCGTTAGTCCTCTGGGTTAACGGTATTTGCACCGTTAGTCCTTTTTAATATTTTCGTCCATTTTTTTACGTTTTTGTCCATTTTTTTACGTTTTCAGTCTGTTTTTTTTTCGTTTTTGTCTGTTTTTTTACTTTTTTTTACGTTTTTTACGTTTTCGTTCGTTTTTTTCACCTTTTTTTACGTTTTCGTCCGTTTTTTTACGTTTTCTTATGGTTTTTTACGTTTTCGTTCATTTTTTTACGTTTTTGCCCGTTTTTTTACATTTTCGTCTGCCTTTTTTACGTTTTTGTCCTTTTTTTTTACGTTTTCGTCTGTTTTTGTTACGTTTTTGTCTATTTTTTTTTACGTTTTTGTCCGTTTATTTACGTTTTTGCCCTTTTTTTACGTTTACGTCCGTTTTTTACGTTTTCATTTGTTTGTTTACGTTTTCGCCTGTTTTTTTTACATTTTCGTCCTCTTTTTATATTTCCGTCTATCTTTTTACGTTTTTTGTCCGTTTTTTAATGTTTTCGTCTGTTTTTTTACGTTTTCGTCTGTTTTCACTTTTTTATCTTGTTTTCATACACCTTTATTCGACGATGAAAACTTAAAAAAACAAACGGATGAAAACGTAAAAAACGGAAGAAAACGTAAAAAAAAGACAAAATCATAAATAAACGGACGAAAACGTAAAAAACGGACAAAAGTAGATGAAAATATAAGAAAACGGATGAAAAAATTAAAAAAACAGGCGAAAACGTAAAACAAACGGACGAAAACGTAAAAAAAAACGGACGAAAACGTAAAAAAATGGACGAAAACGTAAAAAACGGAAGAAAACGCAAAAAAACGGACAAAAATGAAAAAAAAACGGACAAAATGTAAAAAAACAGACGAAAACATTAAAAAGGACTAACAGTGCAAATACCGTTAACCCATAGGACTAACGGTGTAAATATTTTATATCTCGTTAGGAGATAACGGAGAAATAATTTGCACCGTTAGTCATTATTTTAACTGAGGGATGTATATAGGTTAACTTTTACTAACGGAATGATGTATCTGTTGAAACTTTTGTGAGAGGGATGTATGGTGCGAAACAGGGTAAACCACAGGGATGTATTTTGGAGTTTACTCTAAAAAAAATGAAAAAAAAATAAATAAATGATAGGTTTATATATTAAATTTTGTGTTAATCTTCATTATTAGATCAAACTAAATAAATGATGGGGATTTATCTCTTTGTAAGTACTAAAATATGAGTAAATACGAGTACCAAAATATAAAGTTTCACCTTTTTCAAAAAAATACATTAAAGTCGTGAAGAAAAAGCGTAAGAGAGTTGGGCTTGGGCTGAACTGGTCTGACTGGTTACTCTTCTTGCCATGGCCCAGGTTGGGAGCCACCTCACTTCTTACTTAACCAAAAGTTACTATAAACAAAAACAAAAAAGTAGCTCAATTATCACTGCCATTTGCATGTATATTCATCTATTGATTTGGTCCATGTTGTGACTATTGGTAGTTAACATCAACGTCGCCATAGACCACGGCCAACAGCTTTATTGTCGATCTAGAGGTATGGGAACGTAACTAATTTAAAACCTACATAGTTTAAAACATATCATGAAAATATCTTGAATCGTGACGCTAAACTCAAACTAAAAACGTTAACTCAGCTTATTGATGCCAACTCTTTTCACTTAATTTTACCTGTTTCAGGTAGTATTTCGTTCTAGACTAAAAAATTCGAGGGAGTAACACCCTTATGTAGCCCAAATTGGGCTGCCCAATAATCCCACAAATTTTGGAAATAAATAAAAATTTCAGTAGTTAGTTTCAAAATTTAAATTTTCACTCGATTCTCTTGTATTTTTATTCTATGTCTTCTTATATAATAAGAGAAAATTGTTTTGTAAAATTCCATCTTTCTATCGAGCCCTGCTATTAGTTAATAAAAGTTAAAATTAGCAAGACTTGAACCTGCTACCACTAGATTAAAAGCCTAATGCTCAACCAATATACAATATACAATCAAACCTTAAACTTCTATAAAAGAGATCTGAAATCTAATTTTATGCACTTAAGTGTAAAATCCTCAATTTACATAAATATTATGAAATATATATAAGATTAACCTTTTTAAAAATATAACAAATACTTCAGGCACTTTAAAATTTTAAAAATAACTATTATTATTATTATTATTATTATTATTATTATTATTATTATTATTATTATTATTATTATTATTATTATTATTATTATTAATTTATTTTTTTATTTTTTTTAATAACACTTTTATTAAAAACTCATAGGATTTACAAAAAATTAGTGGGAAGCCGAGAAACCAACTGGGCCCCCACACCTCTAGCAATGGCAAAACCAATCTTATTATTATTATTATTATTATTATTATTATTATTATTATTATTATTGTTATTATTACTTTGTTGATCATTATATTAAAACTCAGTTGACATACGCCTTATAAATATCAAGCTAGAATACGTGTTAGTAAGGGCCTGTTTGGCAGGGGCTTTTTGGAGGAGCTATTAGCTTTTTGTTACAAAATAATCTCTTATAAACTATGTAGCTTCGTTTGAATGCATTACCTACAAGCTTTTATTTCAAATAAATAGCTCCGAAATGAAAAGTTGATTCATGAAGCTTTTTAATAGTCTATGAGCTGTTAAAACTTTAAATTACTAATATACCCTCCAAACATTTATTTACAATTATAGATTTGTTTTTTTATGTCATTTTATATCTTATAATTACATTTAACAGCTAATTTACCAAACATTGTTATTAAAAAATAGATACAGCTTGTAGCTCATGTTAACAGCTTTCTAGTTTACAGCTTACAGCTTACAGCATACAACTAGTTTTGCCAAACATACCCTAAGTGTTTGCACAAGATTAATAATAGCATATATAAACATTAATGTTATCTGAATTTAAATTATGTTATAATATCAAGTTAAACCACTTAAACAAAAACATTAAAATAAAATTTGATCGTAATTTCAAACCCGAACAAATAGAGTTGATCTTTTTTCTATTATTATTATATGTAGTAATTGTGTGAACCTAATTCATGTTTAATAACCCGTGTGTACACGGGCTAAAATATTATAATACAGCTAAACTTAAATAATTTTGATTACACACCGAACAAATATAGTTGTACTTATACTCTGAACAACGTGCATGAAATATCACAATTACAAAGCATTAAACACGATTAAATTCATATAAGCCCATATATTAAACTAGTATTTTAAAATAGACTTATAACTAGTATATATGTTTATTTAATAAAATGTGACTTTAGCTTATGGTATTGGTTTCGGGCATGTTTGGCACATGAGATTATGGAGAGATTATACTTATTTTTTCAAAAAATAAGTTATTTAAAAAATAATCTTTGTTTGGCAGATAAAACTTATAAGAGATTATAAAAGAATAATATTTCACAATCTCTGAAAATCAAAGGTTACTTCATATAGCTTATAAAAATAAGACTAAAATACACCGTTGGTCCCTAAACTTGGCTGGACGGATCGCGATGGGACGAACCTCGCCCTTTTCATCGCCACATGTCCAAACCTTGGCCATTAAATGCCAGATTCGTCCCTTGACCAATAACGGCGTTGTCAACGTTTCGTTATACGCAAAAAAAAAAACTGTAATCATGTTACTGTTGAGGGTAGAATAGTCATTTTGTTGTATATACTGTAGCACCTGTCTTTTCCAATTTCCCGCCATTTTGTACAATATAACAAAACCGTGTACTCATTGCTCATCCCCAAACTTGTTTTGGAAGCCTACCCAGAAAACCCTAATGCAATATCTATCATCAAATCAAATAATCTGAGTAAGAAAATAATAAACAACCACCTTGGATTTATTCTGTGGCGAGTAAGGGAATATCCTTTATATGATGATCGTGAAACGGAGGAAAGAGCTGCAGTCAGGAGATATTGTAAGTCTTTTTTGGTTAGAGCCTATTACAATCATATGTTAGTACGACTGATTAAGTTATTCCCTTTTTAGGTAACTTTAGCTTAACAATGTTTTTGTACATTTTTTTATACAGCGGGTGAACCTGGATCGTTTAGCATGATGTTCCATTATGAAGGTACATTCAAATACTTTCCAGGTAGGATATATCAAGGAGGCAAGAAATGCCTTGTTGATCTTGTGGAAATAAAAGAGGTATCTGTTGATGAAATGGATGCTCTCATGACCCAAATCGGTTATGAGTCTGGACAAACCAATTATTTCTACTTTCTTAAGCCTGGTTGTACATTAGACGACGGTTTGTTTTCTTTGCGTGAATCTGCTAATCTAGACTTGTTGAAAGATGTTGTCATACAACATAAGCTGATAGACGTGTATGTTGAAATAGGGAAGACTAGATTAGAACTTTCTGAAATGTCCCCACAATCAATTAAGACTGTGTTTTGGGAGATGGATGAAGATAGGAGAAAAGTTGCTACTGCGGCTATTCAATCCTGTTGTAGACGGTTGGTGTTAGATGATATAGATAATGAACCTTCCCTAGATCTGTTTATCCAACTTACACAATTGCCTGTGGACGTCAATGATATTGGTGAATCTAGCAATTTGCCAAACATTGAGCCACTCTTTTCCACCTTAGACTGCTCATTTGCTAGCCAACCTGTTCAAAACAGTGAGCGTGCTTTAGCAGTTATTGATGAGGACAATGCTATAAAGGAGCCTGATAATGTTGAGGTTAATCTGTTTAGAGTGAGTCAGGGAAAGGACTTTGACAAAGGTGGAACAGCACTAGTTGATGTCTATAACACCTTTGAGGAGCCTGAAAATTTTGAGGTTAATATGTTTCAATTGACACAGGAGAAGCATTTACACAAAGCAGGAAGACCACTAGTTGATGTGAATAACAAGTTTGAGGAGCCTGATGTGGATGTAACTCTGTTTCAACTGACTCAGGATAACATGGAAGAGGATCTTGTTGTTGATCTTAGTCTGTTACAAGCGAGTGACACTAGTGAATTTGGCAATGCAGTTGAACCAAATCAAGATAACACTTGTCAAGAGAATGATGCTGATAACGCTACACGCGTCGTTCGGGGTCAAGGAAACTTCCTTTTCTTCGAGCAAGTTTTATAACACCCTAGGCAGTGAACCTAATCGTTGTAGTGTAGTAATTAGGGTAAGCCACGGGTATTGATATCGTTCTCTAGGGGAATAGGAATGCTAGTGAGAAGTTACTACGCTAAGGTTGAGGTTGAGGAAGATTATTTTTTGTATTTTTATATTTTATAAAATTGAAAGGTACGAATCTCGGGTATTGGATTTGGGGGGTTGGTATTTCTACCGATTACTCTACTATTATCTAATTATCTAAACTAAGGTTGTGGGAGTCTATGTCTAATTTATGTGTACTCGTATGATAGTTTAAAGATGTGTTTACTTAGGTTTTACTACTCCTTAATTATCTCATATTGATGGTTGAGTTGTCACGTCCTTATTCTTAGTTGCGTTGTGTGTCTAAAGTTGTAGGGTGTGCGTTTCTCCCTAACTCTTTGAACTTACCAAAGGGTCTCGTCTACAAAACCCACTAGGGATGATAAACTCTTACTCTAAGGCACTCTTCGGATGGTTTAGCCTACAACTACTCAGGTAATCATATTCTAAGGTTCACAAAGATGAATCAAGCATTAAGTACACAATGAATGACCTATTGCACTACTAGATCATTAATCAACTAAGATAAGAAACAACCAATCAATATTCAATAATTAAGTTTCATACTTCCTAAGCAAACACACAAATAAATTAGCCTGACATGGAGAACATGCAAGCATACACACAAATAATCAAAGACATGATTGAATTGATGAAGTAAATACTTATCTTGATGTAAAATAGGGTTTAGAACCCTAAAATACTGTACAAGACACCTTAGGTTCGGTTTTAGGTTTTCACTCCAAAAAGACTCTCTCTAAAACTGAAAAATTCGGATTCTATATATAAGATTACATATGCGACGGCGTCACCTTATGTTTCGTGACGCCGTCGTGTCGCCGTCATTAGGGTTTCGTCTTGGCCACGTTAACCTTGCGACGGCGTCACCATATGCCTGTGACGCCGTCCTCTTCAGCTTCTGACGCCGTCTGGGTCACATCTAGGCCGTCTAAGTTGCGACGGTCTACTCCTTTGTGGAGTTTGATAGACTCCTTGAGATCGTTTTGAGCCTTAGGGTTAAACAATAACATATACATACGCAGCGGAATAATAAGAACTTCATATGTTATTGACACAAGGTTTTTCTTTAATAACACTCCAAGCCTCAAATATTATTAGATCAGAATAATATGGTTACACTTAACTTGTAACAGGGATCAAAGATCCTTGAGGCTAAACTAAACAAACTCTAACCCTAGACGTTTATAGGAACACGTCTAGGTTACACACACACACACCTTTGATTACTACATTATGGAAGACTTAATTGTATATTAAAAACCTACACCCCATGTCCTCTTTATATACTAGAGGATTAGGGTTTACAAGATACTACGAAGGACTAAACAATAAATCTTCTTTTGCAAGCAAGTCCTTCCATCTTTTTATAGATTTCTTCTTTGTCACTTTAAGTCCTTGATGTTTCATTCTTTCTTGTTTTGTATCATCAAATCAATAAACCCAACAATCTTCCCCTATTTGATGATGACAAAACAATCACGATTCTTGTACGAACTTCCCTAGACGAAGTAGCAGAAGTTGAGATGTAAACATCTCCCTAAATGAAACAAATCTTGTCTTCCTTTGTCTTCCCCTTAATCCATGCCATCGCACTCCAATATTTCTTCCCCTTTTTGTTATCAACAAATAGAGAATATAAGCAGTAGAAACTTCCCCTTGAGTGATGCATGAAAATTATCCTTCAAATCAGTAAGCTCTATGTAATGATCACTAGTGAAGAAAACCAAGTATAACGAATTTGATGAAGAAGTAAAATAACCCAAACTTGTATCTTATGTCTTGTTTATCCACGTGACTCCAAACTTATACTAACACCATATAAGTAGACCGCAATCTCTTGACAAAATCCTCATCTTCAATGAGACACTGAGCACTACAATGTAACTCCTTTAAGTGATAGTTAACTAGGTCTTCATCCATCCACCCCTTGACCTATGAAAACTAGATTTTGCAAGTCTTCGTCGACATCCTTTAAGCACGAACAAGTTATCTACAAAGTGTAACACCCACTTTGAGATATGATAAGAACACAAACCTGTGAAACTCAACTACAACATCAAATCAGTGATATTCAACCGTCTTCATAATCAACTAGTCCAATAAACCAAATACGAGCCTTTTTAAAACCTTTAAGATCAAATAACCAAACTCCTTATGTGTGTGAACCAAAATCCCATGTGTGTGTCACCAAAAATATCAGTACCAAAAACATGTACAGCTTCCCCTCAATTCCAAAACCTCATTAGCATAAACGAATAACGCAAGAAACACCAGTAGTGGAATTGAGATAACACTAGCTGTGGTTTCGAGAAAACTCTAGGAGTGGTTTCGAGAAAACACTAGGAGTGGTTTCGAGAAAACACTAGGAGTGGTTTCGAGAAAACACTATCAGTGGTTTCGAGAAAACACTATCAGTGGTTTCGAGAATACACTATCAGTGGTTTCGAGAAAACACTATCAGTGGTTTCGAGAATACACTATCAGTGGTTTCGAGAATACACTATCAGGGGTTTCAAGAAAACACTATCAGGGGTTTCAAAAAACACTATCAAAGCTGCTTACTTCCATTAAGTAAAGACACCACACAACATATAACCAACTTCCATAATGAATTAATTCAAAGAAACACGGATTTAGGAAGTTGAATATCCAAGAAAACCCAAAAATTCGAATTATTAAACCAGTTTATGAAAACCCTTCAGCAGCCAACTTCGACAATGAATAACTTTTTACTGGAAGCTCATATCGAAAATCCCTTCGGTGAAAAGTTAGATGAATATATAGAGAACGTCCACTTAAAATTTCGTCACGATCCAACGGTTAACGAAAAAGTTATGATCGTTTCAAAACAGTGATGCTGAAGCATATACGAAAAATTTCATACTCGGATTTTTTCAATCTTTCGCCATTCTTCGACCAATAAAAACTTGTGAATCCCTAGGTAACGAGCTCCCCAAGCTCTGATACCAATTGTGGAGTTTGATAGACTCCTTTATCTTTTAGCTCAGTTTGAAGATTGCCCTGCACATAAGATTACACAAATTAGTTCCTCTTGTGGACCCAAGCCAGTACTGACTTGGGTCTGCCCTGTGCATCAAAATATTCAAATTTCTTTAGGTCCATTGATGCACAGTTGACATGTGGTAAAACCTTGGTCTTAGGCTTCCATTGCCAACTTGCTGAGGCCTTAACAGCATAAAAATGATTTCCAACCACTGTATCAGTTATCACCTTTGGAATTTTTAAAACTTCTTTTGAATCAGTGGTGATATTTGGCTTATCAGTGGTTTGACACTGCTTATCCGTGTTTGCATTTTGCTTAGCAGTGGTTGGAACCCATTTAGGTGAAGCAGTGACAATAGATTTTGTATTCCCATTCCTCATTTAACCTGGCTCTGATACCACTTGTTGATCCCAGTTGAGCAAACGATCTAATATAGAAACTGACTTGTAACAAGAGCTTATCAAGTATTACGCGGAATTTAACACTTGATCTTAAGAAGAAGAACAATTAACATTCAACACCTCAATATTATTTATTAATACGAATACTCTTACAGTATTAGGGTTTTGCAACCTTGAAGTGTATCGACCTTAGATATAAAACATACGTATATCTAACCTAACCTAGGACCTCCTTTTATAGGCTAAGGAGTCCTATACAATATACAATACGTAACCTACAAGATAAATATCTTTTCCATATTTATCTAATACAATAAACTAACCGACTATACAAGACTAGCAGTGCTTACTATATACTATCAGCGGTTACATAATACTACTAGCCGCGGTTATCTCCATCCGTGGTTACACTCTTCAGTCCGTGGTTACATCAAGCTTGTCCGTGGTTCCAGTACTTAGAGTAAATCATTATCCAAGGAACCTAAAACCCAACATCCTTTAAAGCCCGACACCGTCTCTTGAAAATACGAGTTTTGTCTTCTGACCCGTCACAAAATCCTACGACGGCGTCGCAGTTAAGCAGTGACGCCGTCGCCTTCTGTTTTCAGCAGCTTTGAGTGTCTCGATTTTTACTTTGGCCATTTTCTTCGTATATTCGCGCCTTTTCGTACAAATAAGTGCCATTCCATCATTTTGCCTTCAAGAGACCTAAAAAGTGAAAAGGAACGATATTAAGCAATAACGAATACAAAAGTGATCAAATAAGGGCTAAAACGACCCCTCAAAATGGTACCTTTTAAAACCTTATCAAATATCCCTACACTTGGTATTTGCTTGTCCTCAAGCAAATGTGCTTTTAGCCAATTAATTTATAAGTTAGGGGTCATGAAGCATTGATTCAAAACGGTCCACAACACATATAAGCCCCGCAAAAGTCATAACAAGCACGGAAATTACATACTAGCACCTCACATGGGGTGTTTGGATACTCACATCTCTCTCGGGTGTATATATGAAATATAACAAATAGGAAATGGAAGATAAATACTCATTAACTGGTCCTAGTACATAGATTACCATAGGCTTGAGAATAGATCAAATCTCCATCGCTTTGGCGTAAGCACCTAGGAAAGACTATCAAAGAGGTCTTTTAAAGGGTTGTAATGTTAGGCTTACGGTAGGGAAATAAAGGGTTTGGTGGGATAGGCTTTTTAGTGGTGGCAAGTCAAAAATCTCTATGTTACAAGCATACGAAGAATGGCGTTGCTAAGCCAAGACTCGACACTCTAAAACTCTAGGTACGGAAATAAACAAACATAAATTTAAAGGATAGATGTAGGATGGTAGCCCGTTTTTTTTTTTTTTTTTTTTTTTTTTTTCATACACTTTTACTCTACCATCCTCTACGGTAACATCAAAATGATAGGGATTTATAGGCACATCCCTACACTTGAGTTTTTATTACTCTAACACTAATTTGACCTGAATTGAAAAGATCAAAAGACTTGGGGTACATTATTATGCAAACAAAGGGAATTTGAATTTAACGTTCCCTTCCCATCATTTCACAAACTTTAACTTTTCCCATGAATCCCAATCGTTCCAAAACTGTATACAAAGGATATGACTCGACTTAGCAACTCATGCAAGCAACCAGATAATTGAACTAAGGGTTTTGGGTGATAACATTAGTGCACTAAAAGTGAGTGCATATAGGGTAGGCTAAGGCGATTTGGGTGTATATTTGGGGGTGGGGTGTAAACAATGCTCTTCATTGATATTCCGGAAAAACCGAAACATCACGAGAACCGCGAAAAGGATAGGCTCTGAGGGGTTAACTAGGGGTATCGTGTACTAAAGATGAGTACAACGCAAAGGGTGTGGGGGAATTACTCAACCGATGTGGAAGAAGTAATTATATTACGGGTATCAAACAAGGGTTTATCCTAATGCCTCTTATCATTTAGTTATTCCTAACTACACAAGTGTAGCCTCACTTGCGATCTCGAAATGCATCACAAAACAAGTTCTAGAATCTAATATACTACCGGTTCACACTCTAAGCATTGAAGATGAATGCTTTAATTCCTACTAATCTAAGGGTGATCCTCACATTTTGGGTGGAATTTGGGTGGTAAAGGGTTTTTGTGCTAGTCATGCAACTTCCTATCCGTGAGACGCTTTTGTTAAGACTAATGACCCACTCCTATATGTCATGAAAAAATTTTAAATTTGGTGCCAAAATTACCCTAACCGACATTTTCTCATGGTTTATTACACAATCACAATTGGACAAAGCAAATAGTCAAGGATAAGCATAGTTTCAAAGTTCCCGTTTTATTTTCCCTCCCTACACTTAAACTGAACATTGTCCCCAATGTTCCCCGAAAGTATCAAAGTTATGATAATGGAAGGTAATTAAAAACGAAAGAAACTAATACTCCCCTGATTAGCTCGGTAGGATCCGTGTAAAGTGGTGGTTAAATCCTTTTCAAGAAGAATTATTGCGTGAAAAGCTCCTTCCAATCTTATGTAACTTCTACTTGATAAATTAAACCTGCACACTTGAAGAAAACAAACGAAACCTTCGCGTAAAATCGGCGGTAATAATATATATAAGACTCGATTTAAACTAGGATATAATGCTTGTGGAATGGATGTTTACAGAATTTCTAAGAAAATTAAGACCTGGAAAATTTCAAAAATTTATAAGTAGCTCAGAAAACGAGAAAAAGTAATCTGATGTTTTTACTCCTTCCTGACGTCGTCAGGTTGCAATCCTGACGCCGTCAGGTTATCCTGACAAAAACTGGTCTGCGATTTTCTGGAAAAAATTCTGGAAAATTTACATCTTTAGAATCTGGAAAAATTTCTGCAAAAACATCCATTATGACTCGATACAAGCATTTGACTCGAACAAACAAACATATATATCTTTTAGTTAATTGTTATTCTCATGTTTACGTTTCTTTTGAAAACGTGTGTAATCCTCCCAACACTTATCCCTTATGTAAAATACCTTTATATGCAATTAAGACGAGGTTAAAAACAAAATAAAGCATTTTTACAAATTTAAACATGAGGATAAACAATTAATAAAAGATACATGACACTAACAAGCAAACAATTAAGCATGGGTTGCCTCCCACGAAGCGCTTTTCTTTATTTAAGAGTCTTGTAGCTAGACTCGAAGTCATGCTCCTACGTTTTTTCACTACCGCCTTCTTCTTCTAAAACAATATCCTCATCGTTCACCATTTCAATATTATCCAATTGATAATGCTTCACCCGTTGTCCATTAACGGTGAATTCTCTTCTATCATGGTCTAGTAGCACCACCGCCCCATTGCTCATCTGCTTTCTTACTGAAAAGGGTCCATACCATCTGGATTTGAGTTTTCCCGGAAATAATCTTAGTCTTGAGTTATACAAGAGCACCTTATCTCCTTCCAAAAACTCTTTAGGATTCTTTATTCGTTGATCATGCCATCTTTTTGCCCTTTCTTTGTAGGTAATTGATGATTCGTACGCTTCCAGCCTCAGTTCATCCAATTCTTGAAGTTGTAAGAACCGATTTGACCCTGCTTCAGAATAATCCATATTACAGGCCTTAAGTGCCCAATATGCTTTCTGCTCAAGTTCGATAGGGAGGTGGCAAGCCTTTCCGTATACCAGGCGAAAATGGGTTGTTCCGATAGGTGTTTTGTAAGCAGTTCTAAATGCCCAGAGTGCCTCATCCAGTTTGAATGCCCAATCTTTCCTATTTTGGTGGACCGTTTTTTCAAGTATCCGCTTTAATGCCCTATTCGTGTTTTCTACTTGTCCATTTGTCTGAGGATGATATGCAGTAGAAAATCTATGTGGGACGCCATACTTCTTCATTACCTTTTCCATTTGAGCATTGCAAAAGTGAGTCCCTCTATCACTGATTAATGCTTTGGGAATCCCGAATCGTGCAAAGAGTTTTTTAAGAAAGTGGATAACTACCCTCGCATCATTAGTTCTAAGGGCTTGAGCCTCTACCCATTTGGATACATAGTCGATAGCTACGAGAATGTATTCATTTCCTCCGGAAGATGGAAAAGGTCCCATGAAGTCTATTCCCCAAACGTCAAATATTTCGCAGACTTGGATATAGTTCTGAGGTGACTCATCCCGTCGCGAGATATTTCCTGATCGTTGGCATGTATCACACGTTTGAACTAATTTCTTAACGTCTCGAAAAACAGTAGGCCAATAGAATCCGGCGTCAAAAACCTTTCGTGTCGTGACATTCACACCGTGATGTCCTCCAGATGGTCCCGCATGACATTCTTTCAGAACTCGATCAATCTCTCTACCGGCCACGCAACGTCGAATGATTTGATCGGGACATATGCGGAATAGGAAGGGTTCATCCCAGAAGTAATGTTTTAGTGTAGTGAAGAACTTCTTTTTATCTTGATTGGTCATGTAATTTGGCAAAACCCTACTGGAAAGGTAGTTAGCATAATCCGCATACCATGGCTCAGTTTCCTTAATGGCCATTAGCCGCTCCTCGGGAAAAGAGTCGCGAATCTCGGTGTGATCTAATTTCTCCAGATCAGGGTTTTCCAAGCGTGATAGATGATCAGCAGCGAGATTTTCAGCCCCCTTTTTATCCCGAATTTCAATGTCGAATTCTTGAAGTAATAGGATCCACCGAATAAGGCGGGGTTTAGCATCTTGTTTTGAAAACAAGTAGCGTAAGGCGGAGTGATCGGTGAAGACGACAGTTTTAGAGAGAACGAGATATTGCCTGAACTTGTCGAAGGCAAAAACAACGGCTAAAAGTTCTTTCTCAGTGGTCGTATAATTCTCTTGTGCTACATTCATGGTTTTGCTAGCATAGTAGATTGGTTGAAAATGCTTCTCCTTCCTTTGGCCGAGCACAGCGCCGACAGCATAATCACTAGCGTCACACATGATTTCGAATGGCTGAGACCAATCAGGGGTGACCATTATAGGTGCCTGAGTGAGATCTTTCTTTAGTCGGTTAAATGCTTCCTTGCATTCTCCAGAAAAATCAAAAGGGGCATCCTTAACAAGAAGCTGTGTCATTGGCCGGGCAATTTTCGAGAAGTCTTTAATAAACCTTCGATAAAAACCTGCATGACCAAGAAAGCTGCGAATGGCTTTAACGGTAGTAGGATAGGGGAGTTTGGAAATCGCTTCGATTTTTGCTCTATCGACCTCAATCCCATTTCCCGAGACTTTATGCCCTAAGACAATTCCTTCTTTTACCATGAAATGACATTTTTCCCAATTTAAGACCAAATTAGTTTCCTCGCACCGTTTCAACATCTTCCTAAGGTTGGAAAGACAAAGATCGAAAGAATTTCCAAACACCGAGAAATCATCCATGAAGACTTCCATGCTGTCCTCAATTAACTCGTGGAATATGGCCATCATACATCGTTGAAAGGTTGCGGGTGCGTTACATAACCCGAAGGGCATTCGCTTGTAGGCGAACGTTCCGTAAGGACATGTAAATGTAGTTTTCTCCTGATCTTCAGGGGCAATGGGAATTTGGAAGTATCCTGAAAAGCCATCAAGGAAACAGTAGTATTCATGCCCGGCTAACCTTTCAAGCATTTGGTCAATAAATGGCAGAGGAAAATGATCTTTCCGGGTGGCATCATTCAACTTTCTGTAGTCGATACAGACACGCCACCCAGTAACCGTTCTTTGCGGCACCAACTCACCCTTCTCATTTTTTACGACCGTCATCCCTCCTTTTTTTTGGAACCACTTGGACCGGGCTGACCCATGTGTGGAAAACTAGAAGGGGGGGTTGAATAGTTTTGCCAATTAAAACTTCTTTTTAATCTATTTAGATTGACTTATATCAATCTATTTGGTTGTGTGTGTTGGATGTTGATAAGCAAGCATATAGAAGATATGTAATGAAAGAAAAGAGCAAGAAGCACAAAACCACGACGCAAGTATTTATAGTGGTTCGGCTACAAGGTCACCTTCCTTGCCCTACTCCACTCCCCGAGTCACCTACTCGAGAGTTCGTAATCACTACACCAAGCTCCTTATGGCGGAGAAGCCTTCACAACGTCGCCTACTCTTTTTCCGGTACTAGGCTAACCACCGGGTTCTTTCACACCAAGGTGAACCACTCCTACACAACGTCGCCTACCCTTTATAAGGTACTAGGCTAAGTACCTAGTTCTTTCACACCTTAGGTGAACTACACCTTCACAACGTCGCCTACCCTTTATTAGGTACTAGGCTAAGCACCTAGTTCCATTGCAATGGAGGAACTACTACCACACTACACCAACGACTAATCCCAAAGGAGATCTACTCCTTTACAACATCATCAAGGATATCAATATCCTTGGATCCTATACTAGTCTATCTTGTACATCGAAACACACCATATCGATTGTACATCTAAGGCACCTTTCACTAATGCCTTTGACTAGATCTACAAGACACCTTTCACTAATGTCTTGTGTCTTCACTTCTAAGCACCTTTCACTAGTGCTTTCTTGTCTTGACTTTAAAGCACCTTTCACTAATGCTTCTTTGTCTTTGACTTCGAAGCACCTACCACAAGTGCTTATCTTATGGACGATAGATACCCTTCACTAAGATCTTCGTCTTGACACTTGAGACATCTTTCACTAATGTCTTCAACACTACACTTCTTTGAAGAAAGAAAGGAATCATCAACAAGAGGACTTCAGTGACCTTGATGATGAGGAAGCATAGCAACTCATGGACTTGAGCTTGCTCGACTTCAAAGGTGGTGATCTTGCCTTTAAGAGGAACCTAAAAGATCACACAAAAACAATACTACAAACATAGATCTCTTGGATCTAAAGTTAGTGAGATCTAACTCAGGGGAGAAAGTGTGTTAGAAAGAGGATTGAAAGGGGTAAGTAATAATGAAGAAATGGCTCACTATTTATAGGCAAATTTCCTCACTGTTCCCACGGATCCCACGGATCCCTTCCACTTGGGATCCGGCTAGCACAAAGCTAGGGATCCGTGGAACGCTCCTCTTTACCCATGGGTATTTTTGGTCATTGGTCATGGGTCATGGGTTATGGGTTGATCCATGGTTTTCTTTCTAGATACAATGTACCTTAAGGATACATTGAACTTGTATAAGTGGTATATATAAAACCATGGGTTATAGGTCAAAACCATTTGCTAGTTTTTATCTATTTAGTATATACTTGTTTTTTACCCATTTTAGTATATACTTGTTTTTACCCATTTTAGTATACTTAGCTTAAGTATATGTAAACACTAGTTGTTGTACATATATATCTAGATTATAAAATCACTTATACTTGTTAAGCCAATATGTAAACACTAGTTGTTGTACATATATATCTAGATCATAAAATCACTTATACTTGTTTTAGTGTTTTATGTGAAAATGTGAATATGTTAGAAAACTATTAGTTCAAACCATTTACGTATTTTATTTGTTTCGTTAATATGATTTTACTTTTGTTATCGACAAAACATTAGAAGATCGTAAAATATAAATAAACGTTTTTACGGCTTATTTGTATTAACAATCTCCCCCTTTTTGTTGATGACAAAACATAAAATTATTTTAAGGAAAAGCTAAAATTCGTAAAAGTTTGAATTTGTAGTTTTTACTTTCTTCTCCCCCTTTTTGTCGAAACAAAAAGTGTTTGAAAAAAAAAACAACATGTGAAAGAAAAGAAAAAAAATAGAGAGCAAGTAACGGGAAAGGATCTCGTCGTTACTCCCCCTTGACGAGTCCATCCCTAAGTAAGGGCGTCAAGAAACTAATTCTAATCTAGTTTATTTGCAACTAACTTATGCAAAAGATTACGTCAAGGTGACGGGTGTGCTCCCCCTAGATGATTGCAATATTTGCAACGGGAAGTCATGAAATTTAAATCAAATGTTGCAAGTAATTTGCAACGTATTGTTTTGACACCAAGCTCCCCCTAGCTTTAGGATGTCAAATTCTTAATGTGTTAATTGAATAACTGCAAAACAAGGGTTAGAAAACAAGTATAATTCACAATTTCCTGCAAATGTGATTTAAGTTAAAAGAAAACTTTCTGACTTCACGGATCCCACGGTTCCCTCCTAGTAGGGATCCGTCTAGGCAATACTGAGGGATCCGTCTGGCTGATGACTAAAATCAGCAAAGGTGATATAACAAGTAATGTTATCACATAAATGAGATATGAATACATATTCTCAGAAAAATAACAAGTAGCATGTAATTCTATTTAATAAAACAAGAGTTATGATATACATGACTCTAAAAATAAGAAAATAGACAATACATGACTAGGAATTTTTTTTTTTTTTTTTTTGGTTATCTAACGCTTGATGCTATGACACCACTAAAATCTTCTAGCTCAAGTTTTGTTTAGGTTTGATCTCGTCGAAATGTTCGAGGAGATGATAGAACATGAAACGTTAGTCTTCTCGTACTTCATGTATCAAACTTTCAACATGTTGACAATGATAGCAATCTTTGTCATGGCTAGGTAGTGGTGGTGGTGGAAATAAAATGGCTTGATGCGAAGGATCAAGTGAGGCGGCTTGCGGAGCTTCAAACGATGGAGGGATTGGTGGGGGTGCATTTGAGAATGCCTCGACCAAGAATGATGGTGGTGGTAAGGAAGTGTCAACTTCCATAAGGTCGGGTGGTTGACTTTGATGATTTCTCATAATCCAAATAAGATTATATGATGGAGACGGCGAAACGGAAGCCGGAGCAAGTGTTGACTCAACACCTTGATTTTGAATCATTGTTCCTCCTAATGAGGAGAATGTTGTCGGCGGAAGCGGATGTGACGGCCTAGGTGGCAAGTCCTCTAAATTGTAGAGGTGAGGTGATGATTGTGGGGATGTAAAAGAGATAGCTCTAGGAACCAAAGGTGATGGTTTAGTGGAGATTATATTGTTTGGCCTAGGAGGTATGGTTGTGTTTGGTATATGTAGTTTTGTGGGTACTATCCTTTTAGGAATTGGTTTGATTGGATGATGAAGGTTTGTTGATTTGACCGGAGATGATTCGGTTGAAGAGATTTCGTGTACAACACGAGCCCTTTTGATGGGTGGTTCTTTGGTGGGTAGGTTGTTACTTGGGGTTTTTCTCATGATGAGATGATTTGAAGAGATTGCAAAGGCTGAAAGTTAGAATGAGAGTGATGACTATGGAGGTCCTAACAAGGTGGTTTATAAACCAAAAGATTTGGAAAGTGCATTTAAGCTCTAAGCCACTAAGATTCATTGGAATGTGATGATTAGCATGCACAAGAGTCAACTACAGAGGTTGTGCTGTTCTAGGAACTCATTTAAGATGAGATGGAGTGTTTGAGTTGAAATGATTTGTTTTAGTAAGATTTGTCATAGACTGTCATCCGGATCCCACGGTTCCCTTCTCAGAGGGATCTGTCTAGGCTAGTTCTAGGGATCCGGCGTTCAGCAGTTTATGAAAGAGTGGAAATGATGTTTCTAAGATCCTAGACCTACATCACCTTGAGTGTTTCAGTTCTCCTAAGTGTTTTAAATGAAGGGGTGCTTAAGTGTTTGAAGGCAATGAGTGGTGTAGCTAATGATTGTTATTTATGGAAGGATTTGGAACTTTCAACAAGTACCAATGGATGAGCAAGGATGACATTAAAGATGTCAATTGAAGTTAAATGAAACTAAATGATCCTAGAGATCAGGTTGTGTCTTAGGATTATGTTTTGGAAAATATCCTAATGGTTATGAGATGGGAAAAACTAGGATTTGATCAACTTTGATCAATTTTGAGGTGAGATTTATTAATGATCAATATTGTCATAATCGAAGGACTTCTAACCTAGTTGTGAGAGATCATATAAGAAGAATAAAGTGTGAGTTTTGGGAGCGGAAGAGTGATGGATTGAAATGGTAGATCTAACAAAGCCTTAGAGTGTGATCTATGTGAGTTGGAAAGAGTAGGAAAGGTCAACCTATCTTGATAAAGTCTTAATCAATCTTAAGACACTATGTTTAGCTTAGTGTGAGGTGTTCTAAGGGATGTGTTTGACATATAATGCTTGCAATTGCATTTTATGTTTTGCCGGATCCCACGGTTCCCTAGATGTAGGGATCCGTTTAGTACAACATTTGGGATCCGTCTATCTGCTAGACAGAACCTTTACTAAAGGTATGCAATGATCATGACAGTGCATTATATTCCAAGCTTTGTTTAAAGGAGTTCTAAAACTAGGATATCAAATGTAAGATGTTTTATTTCATGAAAGAGATAGGATTACATTGATAACTAATGAGTAGAGTAGAATTGATCCTATTTGACTATTCTAGGTTCCTTGAGTGTCTTCGCTAGGAGGATCATTATGTGTTTGATGGGTATTGGTGGAATCAAGAATGAAGAAGGTCTTCATGAGAGATATGTTTAGCAGTTCCATCATCTTGTTCACAAGTACGTACAACGGACTTTGAAATTGAGGATGGAAGTGCATAACATTGTGATAGAGGCGTGTCAAGAACATTCCATAAGGGATGAGTTTATCCTTGGAGCCTTGAAGGTTTGCAATTCGCCTTGCGAAGAAGTAGGCGAGATTGTATGGTTGTTGTGTTAGCAAACAGTACAACATGTGAGCACAACAAGCGGGAAGAATATCTCGATTTCCCCTAAGACTCCAAACATTTTCATGTAGAATGAGAGCAAGAGGCTTGTATTCTTCTCGGATATCCCGTGTATGGATAATGTTTGGATTGGAGTAATATGGTCGAGGTTTGCATATCATGCGCGTTAAATCTTCCGGAGAGGGTATGTGTGAACAATATGAACTATTTTCTTCACGAAAGTTGAAGAGAGAATCAAGAGACCAATCTTCGGTGAAGGCACATTATCCATGGTTTGGAATTCAGAGGATGTGAGCAAGATGCCCAAGGCTTAAAGTGAATTTTTGGGTTTTGATATAAAACCAAAGAGATAGAGAGCGATCCATCGTTACGAACGAGTTCGACTTGACGGAAGAATTCCATTATGAACCTTGGACATATCTTCTCGTTGATTTCAAGAAGACATTCTAGTCCTATGGCTCAGAAGGAGGTATTGATACCTTCTTCAAATTGTAGAGAGGTGTCTACAATACGTCCTTCATGGAAGTGACGGTTTTCGAGATTATTGAACCCACGGACATGATTGCCAGGTGTGTTGGGCTCAAGGGAAATGTTCGAGGTGTAGACGCTAGTGAGTGAAAAATCAAACTCATATTCATGCGTCATAGTTGAACCTATAGAAGTGATGGGTTAATAAGGAAAGACGTTTATGGTCAACCTATAATAATCTAACGTTTTTACTAGATATTCTATTAACAATTAGTATTTAGCTAACTCATGGTTTTGAAACTCTAGTGGATTATTACTTTTAGAAAGATAGTGTTTTTTTAATCTTGCATGAAAACTGTTTTCCAGTAGGACGGATCCCACGGTTCCTTTTCAAAAGGGATCCGGCTAGTATAACTTCCGGGATCCGTGGATCTGTAGTAACAGAACTAGTTTTAATAAAAACATAAGTTTTACGGTTATTGTACCATGAGGTATGTTTTATCCTACATTTTCTTTTAGCATGCATACATGACATCTAATGTATCACGAAAGAATATAACACATATAGATCAAAAGAAATGAAACACACATAATAACACAAACATCCTAGATAAAATAGATTATCAATAATATTGCATTTCAATGCTAAGGATGATACAAAGGATTGGGTAAATGACCCCAATATAGATTAACAACACAAAGTAAATGTCTCCGTATGTGAACTTCATCATAGGGAACACAAGTGCGATGAGTGTTAGGGCGATGAGCACGAGTGCGATGTAAACCATGTTGATGACGGATCTTCTTGGTTTAGGAAGAGATGAAATGAGGAGGAAGATGAAGTTTTTGAATGAGAGGGAATTTTTGAAATTGGAAAATTTGAAAGAGTGAGGATTGAAAAAATGGGCGTCGAGTGGGTTTATTAATAGGGAAGGAGGAATTTTTGAAATTCGTGTTTTTGTTTTATTAGAAGAAATAAAGCATAAGCTCTATATACTATGACTATAGACGAGAAGAATAACACGTATGTGAGAAACGGGGCTTCCTAACGAAGCTACATGTAAATCATGTGTAAACACAAAAATCTACTCAAATAAAAGCCTAGCAAATAACACTTTTATACTAAACAAATATCATTTAGATATAAGTAGAAATTCATACCTCGAATGCACTTAGGAATGTCTTTTACAAATGACAAATGTCACTTAGACGATTCCCGCTCCTTTGCGTCTAAGATACCTTCTTAAGGAAGGTATTCTTGTTACCAAGCGTCTCCTAAAGCTTGGTGGGTATGAGCTTTGACTAATCAATATCACAAAGAAGATTAGTGCAATTAAATGAAAAAATATATATAAAAAAAATGTTGTTATCAACTCAACATCCAAACATATAGTTTTTGAAAAAACATGGTGTTTGTTTTTATGAAAAACCTTCTTTGTAGTTTTCAATTAACTATGGATCGTATCAAGTTTTTAAAGTACAATATACTTCAAGAAACTTGGTAACGAAGCTCTGATGCCAATTGTGGAAAACTAGAAGGGGGGGGGTTGAATAGTTTTGCCAATTAAAACTTCTTTTTAATCTATTTAGATTGACTTATATCAATCTATTTGGTTGTGTGTGTTAGATGTTGATAAGCAAGCATATAGAAGATATGTAATGAAAGAAAAGAGTAAGAAGCACAAAACCACGACGCAAGTATTTATAGTGGTTCGGCTACAAGGTCACCTTCCTTGCCCTACTCCACTCCCCGAGTCACCTACTCGAGAGTTCGTAATCACTACACCAAGCTCCTTATGGCGGAGAAGCCTTCACAACGTCGCCTACTCTTTTTCCGTTACTAGGCTAACCACCGGGTTCTTTCACACCAAGGTGAACCACTCCTACACAACGTCGCCTACCCTTTATAAGGTACTAGGCTAAGTACCTAGTTCTTTCACACCTTAGGTGAACTACACCTTCACAACGTCGCCTACCCTTTATTAGGTACTAGGCTAAGCACCTAGTTCCATTGCAATGGAGGAACTACTACCACACTACACCAACGACTAATCCCAAAGGAGATCTACTCCTTTACAACATCATCAAGGATATCAATATCCTTGGATCCTATACTAGTCTATCTTGTACATCGAAACACACCATATCGATTGTACATCTAAGGCACCTTTCACTAATGCCTTTGACTAGATCTACAAGACACCTTTCACTAATGTCTTGTGTCTTCACTTCTAAGCACCTTTCACTAGTGCTTTCTTGTCTTGACTTTAAAGCACCTTTCACTAATGCTTCTTTGTCTTTGACTTCGAAGCACCTACCACAAGTGCTTATCTTATGGACGATAGATACCCTTCACTAATATCTTCGTCTTGACACTTGAGACATCTTTCACTAATGTCTTCAACACTACACTTCTTTGAAGAAAGAAAGGAATCATCAACAAGAGGACTTTAGTGGCCTTGATGATGAGGAAGCATAGCAACTCATGGACTTGAGCTTGCTCGACTTCAAAGGTGGTGATCTTGCCTTTAAGAGGAACCTAAAAGATCACACAAAAACAATACTACAAACATAGATCTCTTGGATCTAAAGTTAGTGAGATCTAACTCAGGGGAGAAAGTGTGTTAGAAAGAGGATTGAAAGGGGTAAGTAATAATGAAGAAATGGCTCACTATTTATAGGCAAATTTCCTCACTGTTCCCACGGATCCCACAGATCCCTTCCACTTGGGATCCGGCTAGCACAAAGCTAGGGATCCGTGGAACGCTCCTCTTTACCCATGGGTATTTTTGGTTATGGGTCATGGGTCATGGGTTATGGGTTGATCCATGGTTTTCTTTCTAGATACAATGTACCTTAAGGATACATTGAACTTGTATAAGTGGTATATATAAAACCATGGGTTATGGGTCAAAACCATTTGCTAGTTTTTATCTATTTAGTATATACTTGTTTTTTACCCATTTTAGTATATACTTGTTTTTACCCATTTTAGTATACTTAGCTTAAGTATATGTTATCTCAATATGTAAACACTAGTTGTTGTACATATATATCTAAATTATAAAATCACTTATACTTGTTAAGCCAATATGTAAACACTAGTTGTTGTACATATATATCTAGATCATAAAATCACTTATACTTGTTTTAGTGTTTTATGTGAAAATGTGAATATGTTAGAAAGCTATTAGTTCAAACCATTTACGTATTTTATTTGTTTCGTTAATATGATTTTACTTTTGTTATCGACAAAACATTAGAAGATCCTAAAATATAAATAAACATTTTTACGGCTTATTTGTATTAACACCATGGGCTATCGGATATGGGGTAGATGAGACCTGCGTCTAGAAGCTTAATGACCTCTTTTTTCACTACCTCCTTGATGTTAGGGTTAACCCGTCTTTGAGGTTGAACGGTTGGTTTGTAATCTTCCTCCATGAGGATTTTGTGAGTACAGAATGTAGAATCTATTCCCTTAATGTCGGCAACACTCCACGCAATCACCCCTTTGTACTCTTTTAAAACTTCTAAGAGCTTCTCTTTCTGACTAGTGGTTAGCGAAGAGCTTATGATGACAGGGAGTTGGTCCTCCCCTTGAAGGAAGGCGTATTCCAGGTGACTCGGGAGATCTTTCAGTTCTAAGGTAGGAGGCTCTTTGATTGATGGTTTTAGCTTGTTCTCCGGCCTCTGAAGCTCAATAGGTTCAATTTCATCCTGACGTGGATAAAAGGACACAGCTCCAACCATCTCAATTTCTCGGTCATCGTATATTACGTTGTTATCATTATTCATGAATTCGTTTAATAGACACTCGTCAATGCAGCCATCTATGTCATCAACAAATTCATCAACTTCCTCAACTAAATATACGGGACGACCGCAGGAAGAGGAATGTCGCATAGAATCCTTAATGTCGAAGGTCAAGCTCTCGGATCCTACTCGTAAAGTGAGTTTACCATCATGAACATCAATGATGGCACGAGCTGTGGCCAAGAAGGGTCTTCCAAGGATTATTGGGACAGAATTATCTTCCTCTATCTCTAAAATTACGAAATCGACTGGAAACTTGAATTCCCCCACCCTTACAAGAACGTTCTCACAAACTCCAACGGGATACTTGATTGATCGATCAGCTAATTGGATACTCATCCTAGTTGGTTTCAGCCCTGAATATCCGAGTTTAAGAAACAGGGAGTGAGGCATCAAGTTAATGCTTTCCCCAAGATCTGCCAAGGCGTTTTTCATAGAAAGCGCCCCTATAGAGCAAGGAATGGTAAAACTGCCCGAATCTTCCTTCTTCTTGGGCATGCTTTTCTGGATGATAGCCGAACATTCTTCTCCTAATGATATCAATCCTTCAAGCTTCTTCCGATTAGATTTCAACCTCTTGAAGTATCTACTATGTTTAGGGATGTGATAGAATACATCGAGGAGTGGTATGTTGACGGATGTTTGTTTCAAATAAGACAATATTCTTTCATTGTCTTCTTCAGCCTTTTGATTCTTTAGACGAGAGGGATAGGGAATCTGTGCGAGAGTTGGTCGTTGGGCTGGTGCTGGAGTTTGTGGGGGAGGATCGTGAGGAGTTGGAAGGGGTTCAGGAATCGTCTCATTTCCTAACTCGGGTTCCCTTGTGATGGGGTTTCGGTTGGGATGTGGGGGATCCTTGGTAGTAGTTCCTGATCGAGTAGTGATTGCGCAAGTTGGATCGTGAGGGGCTGGGCCAGGTCCACTCATTCTTAAATGGAGGTTGGTGAACTGACTTTCTAATTCAGCTTGCTGCTCTCGGATAAACCCCTCAAGACCTTTTAAGAGTGCGGCCCCTTCCATGGTGAACTGCCCGAGTTCTTCTTCAAAAGAATCACGGATGGTGTACTCAGGTCCTTCCTTTCCTTCAGTTTCCCATTTCAGATTGCCCCAGGGATCACATTCATCGTTTTGATAGAACGCGAGGAGTGAAGGGTCATCATAAATATCATGACTAGAAAGGAAGACGCTTTCTTGGTGTGTGCCATCGCACTCATCGCTCTCGTGTGGTCCTCCACAAATGTCGCAAATGAGGTATGGGTTAGTCAGCCTTTTTGGTTCTGGTGATTTTGTGAGGTAAGCTAGCTTCTTTTGTGCTTTCTCAATCCGATCATCGAAGGATAGCTCTTCACTTGAGAAAGTAGAGATGCTTAACGCGTTTACTGGCTCATTCCAATGGCTGTCTTGGTATTGAATGTATTCTTCTATTCGGTTCCACCCTTCTTCTGCAGTGAGGTTCGCGATTCTTCGGCCAGTCGAGAAATCAATCCCTTTTTTATCCTTTCGGGAGACATTGTTGTAAAAGATTTGAACAAGCAACCAAAGGTTGATACCGTGGTGTGGGGCTTGTTGAATAAGATCTTTGTAACGACTCCAGGAGTTGGTGATAGATTCTCCATCTGGTTGATGAAAGTGCAGAATTTTGCTCCTAACTGCTGCAGTTCTTCCAGGGGGAAAGAACTTTTTGGTGAACTTGGTTGTGAGTTGTTCCCACGTGAAAATGGACCTCGGAGGGAGCTTATCGAGCCACTCTTTGGCTTGCCCTTGAAGAGAAAATGGGAAAAACCGGAGTCTAGATGTCTTCTTAGATGCTCCGTCGGTATAGATAGCATCAACAATTTTTAAAAACTGTTTGATGTGGTGGATTGGGTTTTCGCTGTGGGATCCATGGATTTGACATGCCTTTTGGATTAGCCAAATGTCAGACGCATGCAATACCTCATTGACCTGTTCCGAAGGATAGACAATGGCACGGGTGAATCCAGATGCAGAAGGGGAGGAGTATTCCCTGAGGGTTTTCGATTTAGGAGGATTTATGGGTCCATTGGCTGGAGTGGCAGGAACTTCCTCGCCATTTTGACTCAGATTGTCAATGATGATGGTTTCAGGGGATTGTGGGGAATGAGGGGATTCTTCATCAGATGTGACTTCATCAAAATTGATGGAAGTGCCTTGATGTTCTGAATCATGGAGAGCTTTTCTTCGCCTGTTGAGCTCTCTCTCAGGTTCTGCAAATGGTTCAAAAAGAGTTTTGGTGGAACTGCGGGTTCTAAGTTGCTTAAGGGGGTTGGTATGGGGACGTGGTTGTTGGTTATCACCTTCCATGATGAAAAGTGATGGGTGTTACGAACAAAGGTCACGAAGAAGGGGGATAGACTAAAAGAAAGCTAAAAAATGAGAAAAAAGTTTACTTGATAGGAATCAAGCAAAAAAACTAAACGAGGTGGACTACTAACTAGCTATTCTATTCCCCGGCAGCGGCGCCAAAAACTTGATAACGCTACACACGTCGTTCGGGGTCAAGGAAACTTCCTTTTCTTCGAGCAAGTTTTATAACACCCTAGGCAGTGAACCTAATCGTTGTAGTGTAGTAATTAGGGTAAGCCACGGGTATTGATATCGTTCTCTAGGGAAATAGGAATGCTAGTGAGAAGTTACTACGTTAAGGTTGAGGTTGAGGAAGATTATTTTTTGTATTTTTATATTTTATAAAATTGAAAGGTACGAATCTCCGGTATTGGATTTGGGGGGGTTGGTATTTCTACCGATTACTCGACTATTATCTAATTATCTAAACTAAGGTTGTGGGAGTCTATGTCTAATTTATGTGTACTCGTATGATAGTTTAAAGATGTGTTTACTTAGGTTTTACTACTCCTTAATTATCTCCTATTGATGGTTGAGTTGTCACGTCCTTATTCTTAGTTGCGTTGTGTGTCTAAAGTTGTAGGGTGTGCGTTTCTCCCTAACTCTTTGAACTTACCAAAGGGTCTCGTCTACAAAACCCACTAGGGATGATAAACTCTTACTCTAAGGTACTCTTCGGATGGTTTAGCCTATAACTACTCAGGTAATCATATTCTAAGGTTCACAAAGATGAATCAAGCATTAAGTACACAACGAATGACCTATTGCACTACTAGATCATTAATCAACTAAGATAAGAAACAATCAATCAATATTCAATAATTAAGTTTCATACTTCCTAAGCAAACACACAAATAAATTAGCCAGACATGGAGAACATGCAAGCATACACACAAATAATCAAAGACATAATTGAATTGATGAAGTAAATACTTATCTTGATGTAAAATAGGGTTTAGAACCCTAAATACTGTACAAGACACCTTAGGTTCGGTTTTAGGTTTTCACTCCAAAAAGACTCTCTCTAAAACTGAAAAATTCGGATTCTATATATAAGATTACATATGCGACGGCGTCACCTTATGTTTCGTGACGCCGTCGTGTCGCCGTCATTAGGGTTTCGTCTTGGCCACGTTAACCTTGCGACGGCGTCACCTTATGCCTGTGACGCCGTCCTCTTCAGCTTCTGACGCCGTCTGGGTCACATCTAGGCCGTCTAAGTTGCGACGGTCTACTCCTTTAAAGCCCGACGCCGTCTCTTGAAAATACGAGTTTTGTCTTCTGACCCGTCACAAAATCCTACGACGGCGTCGCAGTGATGCCGTCGCCTTCTGTTTTCAGCAGCTTTGAGTGTCTCGATTTTGACTTTGGCCATTTTCTTCGTATATTCGCGCCTTTTCGTCCAAATAAGTGCCATTCCAGCATTTTGCCTTCAAGAGACCTAAAAAGTGAAAAGGAACGATATTAAGCAATAACGGATACAAAAGTGATCAAATAAGGGCTAAAACGACCCCTCAAAATGGTACCTTTTAAAACCTTATCAGATGCACAGCTTGGTATGCTACAAGTAGGTCAGAGTAATGATTTAGGTGAAGAAGGAACAACATGTAATATAAGTGATGACAGGCAGTTGGTAAATGATTTACCTGTGATGGTTGATGAAGTATTTTGCAGTGACCATGTTAGTTTCCAACACGCACACTTTGCTAATGACGTCTATACCACTTTTTTCTATACTGGTCAGGAGTTTGGTACTGCAGGGAAAGTAAAAAACCTAGTAAGAGAGCATTCAATAGAAACTAGGAGGGAGTTGTTTTTTTTGAAGAATGACAAAACAAGAATAAGGGTCAGGTGTAGGGGTTGTGTTCCAGTTTCAGGCCCAACTGAAGGTCCTGGACTGGATATTGGCCCATCTAGAAGTCCACTAAGCAGAAGGGGTATAAGTGCATTGCTTTCTGGCAAAAAGGACCCTTCACAAATACTCTGCCCATGGCTATTGTTTGTCGGCAGGAATGGTGAGACAGGTATCTGGTCGGTCAGAACATATAATGAGCATCACACTTGTTTGCAATCAAGGGAAGTCAGAGCTTTTGACCTTCGCTATATCTCACAGAAAATTACAGCACAAGTTGAAACAAATCCAGAGCTTCCTGTCATGTCTGTGCATAATCAACTTACCAACCAATACGACCTTCAAGTGTCCCTGCAGAAGGTTTTAAGGGCCAAAAACCTTGCAGTAACAGCCATCAGGGGTCAATTCAAGCTACAATTTACCATGTTGAGAGATTATGTTCAAGAGTTGCAGAAGACAAACCCTAATACAACAGTGGAGATGAATGTGGAACGACCTCCGGATGAGTCTCTTCCAACCAGAGAACTCAAGAGAGTGTATGTTTGTTTAGGTGCACTGAAGCAAGGATTTAAAGATTGTGGGAGATCGTTGTTGGGGCTGGCTGCTTTTCCAATTCGTGGTCCTTTCAATGGTCAACTGATGACAGCTGTGGGAATTGATAGCAACAATAGTATATACCATTTCGCTTATGCTTTTGTTGATTCAGATAACATAGGATCATGGACTTGGTTTCTTCATTGTTTATCCGATGATATAGCACTTGGGCCAATTTCAAGCATCACTTTTATTACTGACATGAATAAGGTACTCTCTTACTCTGTTCATGAATTTAAGTCTCACTGTTTTGAAACAGACAGTAAAGATATTTGATTTTGTGCAGGATATAAGTAGAGCTGTAGCAGAAGTTTTTGAAAGTGCAGAACACAGATTCTGTATTAAAAGCATTCATGAGAAAATGAAATTGCAATGGAAAGGTATGGCCTACAAAGACCATCTGTGGAAATGTGCAACAGCCTCAACTGTTGTACAGTTTCTGAAAGCTATGGTTGATCTCAAGAAACTTAATCAACCAGCCCATGATTGGTTAAGTAAGATACCACCGATTCATTGGTCAAGGTCACATTTTTCATGTAAGTGATCTATCAGTTTCACTTACTTTGTATTCATAAATGCAGTATAAACAGTTATAATTAATACATGTTTATTACTTGTCATCTTTAGGGAGAGCTACTTACGATGTGTTACTTAATAACATGTGTCAAGTGTTTCATGAGAAAATAAAAGAGGGGTTAAGCAAACCAATTATTACAGCCTTAGAATACATCAGGGAATACTGTATGAAGAGGATAATGCATGTTCTTATGGTGATTGAGAAGAGTGATGGGCCACTAACACCAACTGCACAACACATGCTAGAGGCTATTAAGAAAGAGGCTGTTAAGTATAATGTGTTATGGAATGGGGGATCTAAGTTTTAGGTTAGTGGACCATGGGGTGACCAATGTGTAGTTAATGTTGTACACAAGACTTGTACTTGCAGAAGGTGGGAGATAACCGGTTTACCATGTAAACATGCTGTTGCTACCAATTGGAATATGGCTTTAAATGGCCAACAAGTCGGAGCTATAGAAACATGGGCTCATCCTTGTTACTATCTTCTCACTTGGGAGGCTACCTACAAACACCATGTCCAGCCTATAACTAGCAGTGTACATTGGGAAAAATCAACTATGCCAACAACAATTGTTCCACCGAAATCCGAAACAAACCCGCCTACCGCAAGAGGTAGAAAAAGAGTTAGGATAGCTCCTGAAACTGAAGAGATTGTGAAGGATGGTAAGCTGTCAAGGGCTTGGAAGAGTGTCAGGTGTAGTATTTGTGGCATTGCTGGACACAACAAGGTAACATGCCTAGGGTATGCTGGAGCTGGAAGTAGTGGAACTGCCAATAAGGGAAATGTCAAACAGGTGCCTACTAAAGCTGCAGGAAAAAAGAAACATCCTAAAGGTAAAAAGGTAGCAGCAGATAAAGAAGCTGAAGGTACAGGTGTTGTTGTTGAAAGCCAAGTTAGTGCAGTTCAAGGAAGTGGTGTTCAATCTAAAAATCAAGAGCCAGCAACTGAAGATCCCATCATACATGATGCATCCCTGTTTCAATCCCAACAACATCAAGCTGAAGCAATTGCCGATCCCATCATGCATGAGCAAGCCCAGTGTCAATCTCAGCAACATGATCAATCCCAGTCTGATTCTCAGATGCAGTCAACTGGTGTTCAAGCACTTTCTGCTTCAACCCAGCCTGCTACACGAAGAATGACTAGGCAGCAGGCTGCACTGGAAAGAATGATGGCCTCACCATAGGTCAAATCTGTTATGCTAATTATCTAGACGATGTTTCATCTATGTTATTTCCGATGGACAAGTTATATACTCTAAAAACATATGTGTGTGTGTCTAACTGTAGCTCTCATGCTTTGAAAATTATGCAATTTTATGCAGTTGGAATTACATCCATTTGCATTAACTATGGAACCATGTCATTATTGTGTATTTTTTTAGATTGACTAAGTTTGATGTGTGAATAATTTGCATCAAAAGTAACCAAAGCTAAATAGAACCTCATAAGAATGTTGACATTTAAAAGTCAACCCTAAACAAATTGCTAACCATCTGCATACCCATAAGGCATAGAAAATCAGAAACAAACAAAACTGAATACTTCATAACAAGGTTACTACAATTCAAGATACAAAACATTAACCAAGTAGCCTCATTACATAAAAGGTTAAAAAGTTATCCCAATGCATAAACAATTAAGAACAACATCCAACTTAGCACCAGGTAAATCTTCCACTTCCACACATCACCTTGAGCAGCTACTAATCTTGCCTCAAGCTCATTTCTCCCCCTCAAAAGTCCTGGTATGATCATTCTTGAACGAGCACAGATTTCAGGATCATACCATCTTAACAACCGACAAGAAGACCCCTATTGATGATTATGACAAGTCATTAAACAACCACCATTGTTACAAACTTACACAAGAAATATTAAGACGCACTTACTTGAACATGACAACCAAAGAATCGACGCCCTGGGTTGGCAGAGGTCCATGAAGTGCGAATAATAGCTTGCTTACCACACCAGCAACGTACCATCTTCAAACAATTATCGTTTTGAAGAAGACGGGTTTTGAAAGATAGTTTAGGGATGGGTGATAAATGTAGACCAAACCTTGTTACACACATACACTAGCTACATACACTGTACAACGGTTTTATTTAGTACGCTACAGTGAAAGACGGTTTTGCCCTCACCAACATAACGTTGACAACGGCATTATTGGTCAAGGGACGAATCTGGCATTTAATGGCCAAGGTTTGGACCTGTGGCGATGAAAAGGGCGAGTTTCGTCCCATCGTGATCCGGCCTGCCAAGTTTAGGGACCAACGATGTATTTTAGTCTAAAAATAATCTCTTTTTATAATCTCCGTCACCAGCACTATCTCACGTACTTTTTTCCAAACATACCCTTCAAGTTGATTTATTGTTAAATAATGACAAAAGAGTAAACTAGAAATGAATTTACTCAAGACTTCACGACAATATAAGTAAGGATCAAGTTAACTTTGAATTTGATCGAAAGTTGGATCTGTCCTAAATTTTTTTTTTTTTTTTTTTTTTTTTCGTATGGGTTTCATTGTAAAATAAGCTTTATATCGTCTTGGTTTTCTTTTTCTTTTTTTTTGGGAACGGCGAATTCTATATCGTCTAGGTTGACAAAAGAAATGTGAGTGGATTGTATTTCCTGGGTAATTGTTGATGTTAAAAAAAAAAGGGTTGACTCGTTATGAGCAATTATGAAGAGATTATTGTCTTTTTTTTTAAAGACGCTTTTATAAAAGACTAAACCAAACAGGGAAACACCCTAAGAGACATACCTCACGAGGAACACATCAGAAACAAGAGAACTAGCCTCACAATATGGACCCATAACTAGCACTACCCAAATACACAAATTTACAAATTAGATACACATGAGCTATAGGGATTGCAGTGTAGTATTGTGGTCTGGTAGTCCACTGATCCCACTCAATCTTCCACTTTTTTGATCTTCTACTCATCCACTCAAAGGTATTTAACTGGATATCTTGAAAAATCCTGGAGTTGTTCTCTAACTTTCCTTTAAACACTTTCGAATTTCGGTTTTTCCACATATAATAACCTGTCACGAACACAGTGGCCAACCACATATCTTTACCCTCCATTCTCGTCAACGAACCGCCATTATGACAAGCCATTTCACTGAAATTAAAACCATTCACTGGACCGACACCCCACCACGCAAACATCTTATCCCAAACGGTCAGAGAATTTTCGCACAACACCAAGCAATGATCAACTGATTCCACCACACAGTCACATAGCGGACAAAGAAGTGAATCAAGATCGATGCATTCTCTATCAAGCTCCACTCACAATGGAATTCTTCTATTTGATGTCGGCCAAATGAATACATTTACTTTCCTAGGCACGAGTTTTGGAAATTTGGCATAGATTTTGCGACGGATATGCCATAAGATGCTACATGTAAGTTACATGTTGTAGCAAGGTCAAACACAAACAAACTCACAAAACTCCTTCCATTCTCTCACACTAGTCACAAAATCAATCAACGAAAATCATTTCTTGATTAAAAATCCCAAAAGGGTATGAATCACAAAAAGAAAAAAGACATAACCCATCTTCCAATTTAACAAAAACCCACCCCAATTCTGTTATCTGATTATTTAATAAGTCGTCGTGCACTCGTGTTTGTTTTATAGGTGTGTAGTTGCATCAATTTAACGGGAGCATCTTTATGCTTATACATGTATTTTAGTTTTGATTTAGCGGGTGTTTGGATTAGCTTATTTAAGGAACTTATTGGCTTATTAGTTTTTTAAAAGACAGCAAGCTTAAATATAGCTTTATCGAGCGGCTTATCAGCTTAATTAGGAATAATCAAATTTTGAGCTTATCAAAACAGGTAGGTTAAGCACTTTTAATCTAGTTAATCCAAACACCCTCGGAGCGTAGAATATGATCATGTGTTATCAACCACGTTTCCGATTGAGATTATTGAAATTTTATTAAGTTTGGTTATATTAAGTTCGTTTGTTTGCGATTTTGAAGGCCAAAGAGGGTGTTCCTCCAGACCAACAAATATTGATTTTTGCTGGGAAACAGCTAGAGGATGGGCGAACGCTAGCAGGTTACAACATCCAGAAAGAGTCGACTCTTCATCTTGTCCTGAGATTAAGAGGAAGAACTATGATCAAGGCCAAGACCCTTACAGGGAAATAAATTGAATTGACATTGAGCCGACTGATACTATTGATAGAATCAAGGAACGATTTGAAGAGAAGGAAGGAATCCCGCCTGTGCAACAAAGGTTTGCTTTGTTTTTATGCTCTATTATTATTAACTCTCCTGAAATTGTTATTTTTATTATACGGTTTATAATAGATTTTTTGTTACTTGAACCCGTTTTTTCTAATTTGTAATCTGAAATAGCTACGAGGGTTCAGTGTGAAGTTTGTCTGCATAATGAGGACAACAGCTATTTTGACAACATACTTTATACTTTATAAGCATACATACGAGTATACGGCAATTATATATATGATACATACTTGTTTTAAGACGACTGATAATAGGCTGGTGAATTCTTAGTATGTCTATTGGCTTTCAGAGATATGTATTGTAATTAACTGGGTAGCTTAATAGGTGTGAGATATATTTATAATGGGCTGGCAGAGAACCCTCCTCATTAACTTATAAAAAGCTAGTCAAACACCCATTTAAGAAGCTTTGTTAGAGCCTTATAAGAATTTACTAATTTAGGCAATAGTTATCTTGTAGCGGCGAAGAGCTTAGATAGACTAAGGAGGCGTTTTTTTAAGCTTATTTATTGGGACGTATTGGCTTAATAAAAATTGGAAAAGCAGGTAAAGCTAATTTATAACATCTTATGACCTTACCAGCTTGAGCATATGGACTTAAATCAACCATAAGGGGAAGTTGATAAGCTCATAAGCTATTAGAAACAAGCATACCTGCTTCTTCTGTTTTTCATTACCTGTATAAACCCTGCAAAATACCTAAACCAATCACCCCTAAGCTCACACGACTGTATACGCACAATATTGAGGCTCAAGGCTCCCATCTGAACTACTGATTAGTGCGTTGTTTTGTTTATTTTATGTTGGACTTCATATGTGATGCTCATCAAGATGAATGTTGGTTTCCACTAATACTTTCCAAAAAATATTTGCATCTTTGTTGACAGGATCAAATGCATAAAGGAAGGAGGGATTCGTTTCACTATTAATGGAGGCAGCATATTCTTATCGGTGTTTATCAACAATGTTGCTGGTGCAGGAGACGTATTGGCTGTAAAGATTAAGGGTTCCAGAACTGGTTGGCTTCTAATGAACATAAACTGGGGACAGAACTGGCATATAAATGCGGACCTCAAAAATCAACCACACTCGTTTGAAGTCCCACAAGTAGTGATGGACTGACTGTTACATCTTATAACGTTGCTCCAAAAGAGTGGGATTTCAGACGTAGCTAGATGTTCAAACAATGCGTATGATTTACCATCTCTCCATAGAAAGTGATGTCATAGGCTCATAGCTATTGTGTTTATCTGTATATTAGCATTCTTGTGACATTTGAAAGAAATCGGTGTTACTATTGTTATCTTATAGGCAGACATGTTAAATTTGCCAATAGTTGTGTTTGCTCAGCTGTACATGTGTATGTAGATACATACAGAGAACCAAAAGTTACTTCAAACCATACAATGAAAGACTGGAGGCCTTTTTAAAATGCCTAATACTAAATTATAACATGAAGCAAGATAAAGGATATCTAGAGAATTATAAAGGTGTACAAAGATAAAGAATAAAGGACAGGCTTATCTGACACAAAAAGGTAGTACTTTTTCCCATCAAAACTTTTCTAAACACTGATAGTCATGAAAAGTAAACTTCCCTTTAGATCATAGTTTCGATTCTCAAAGTAAGCAGTAATTTACTAACCCGTCCTCATTCAGGACTCGACATGTCTCGATCCTAGACCAATTATACACTTTCCTCCAACTTATTGTTTGCTTCAGAACAATTCAAAATTTTCAATTACTGACTTCTTCATTGGACTCATTCACAGCATAGCCTATCAGCTTTGAATAATAAAATTTCCTACTTTGACTCATAAAGTCAAAATGAGATCCTTGATGCCCCATCTTTGACATTGGAAGATTTAGATAAGTGTTCTTTAGACCAAAAAAGCAGATCAATACAGTATTACTTTTACTTTTCAGTTTTCTCCTCAAATAATTTACATCCCACCATTTTTTCACTTTTGACTTTCACATAGTTTTGAACTAGAAATTGAGGTCTTAAAGTATGAGTCTTGGGCTATAGCTGAGTGGCATATTGTTTTTAAACTGTGCTAGTGATGATGATGCTACTAGTATGGTTTAGAATCCAATGTGGTACAGGAAATGTAATCAAAGCTGAGTAGACCCTTTCATTTGATGGGCTATAGCCTTCATGATGATGCCCTTCTTTGTGTGCTCATGGCTCATTTTGGTGTAAGTAACTCATCTGATATGGTCTATGTTGTTGCACTTTACAAGGGAAATGTTGTCATGAGGCTATGGTTTAGGTGAATATAGAAAGTTTTGATATGTGTTTATCTTTGTATTGTCTTTGTTTCCTGATTTGTATAGCTGCTATGCAGAAGTTGTTTTCTTAGGTAGTTGTGGGCATGTCCATTTCCTACCTCTTATTTGTTGTAAAGGTTTTGGCCCCTCCCTTTTCACCCGATTTTTTTTTAAATAACATATATGTTGTGGCATATGTACTATTTATAACATGTAAAAGAATACTTATATTCAATGATTATCACCATCTTATAAGAGTAACAAAGAAAGTGCAAAATAATAATTAAATGACAAAAGATTTAAAGAAAGAAAAAAGGCACACACAAATAAATATCGTCTTATTGATAAACCAAGGCTTAACAATAACAACTCGGAAACTGAAGTCATGATGTATATATGTAACCAAATGTCTAAAAGGAAGCTCGAGAAATTGAGTTTTCGACATATGAGTTAAACCTTTTCTTTCTTTAAAGAATTTTGGAGATCATAGACATTGTCTTTGGTTGTGCAACACATATAGACAAACTCGAACGTATGCCAAAATGGTACTTTTTGTCCGCACCGGTAGCAAAATTTAGTTCCACACCTGCAACGACATAAAATTAAGATTGATAGCCAAAATAACCGTGCAAAACCAATGTATGTGAGCTGAAAGTTCACTTGAAGCTAAATGTAAACATGTAATATATGATTTGTTTTTGAAAAAATATTGTATTTCACGAATTTTTTTGGAATTTTTTACATTTTACATAGGTTCGTGATGCGCCGATCTTTATGCACTTTTTATATAGTAATGTACATCTCTTAACATTGATGCATCTAGGTTATTACTGAAATACGAATGGTACGACAAAACAGTATATCCTAGTTATAAAATAGATGTGTATAACGAAACATTAGCATACTAGCATGTGATTGTGTATGATAGAACAAACCTGCAGTCAATGATATGGCAACCACCAATAAACTGAATACAATGCCTACATTTAGGACACCTCTTCCAATTCCACCCATTCCTCTTGCAAACAATATCAAAATCCACATTGTTTCCATCCCTCATCTCTTCGCATGTATAGCCTTCGTGCCAAGGAACCTTACATTGATAACAAAAAGGTTTCAAGCAAGACGGACACACACATCTCTTCACATCACCATCACTAAACTCGTTCATAATCAATTCAGAACACTCGTTGTTCGGGCAGTAAACCAAATCAAACCCTAACACCGTCGACTCACATAATGCATCACACCATCTGTTGAAGAGTTTGTGCGAAATTTTGGTGCTACATGATAAGGGTTCAAGAGAGTGAATGCAAGTGTTATAAGGGCATTTGATGTCCGATATGTTGTCTTCGAGCTTTGCTTGGATGTATTTGATCATACAAGCTGTGCAAAACGAGTGGACGCATCGATTGCTATTAATGAATCTTTTGTTGGGTAAAGATATGAGTTCAAAGCAGATCTCGCAAGTGAAGGTATCATCATCATCATGATTAGGGTTTTCTTTGGGTATTAGATGATCCCCCATCGCATAAAAGTTATTTTGAAAGTTTGTTGTTGATTTGAATACGTTTTATTCGTGTACATATCTCCTACTAATTTGCATTTATATATTCCTCGTGGGATATGTAATTCATTAAGGAAACTATATATCTCGAAGGATCTTTGCTAATTGTACTAGGAGAATATCTAATCGAGTAAAGTGTACAGTAGTTATAATACTTGCGCACGCGCGGGATTTTGTATATTGTGTTTTTTTAATAATTATCGATTACTAATTTATTTCTTTACATTAGATATATATTTTTTTTAAATCACTCCCGCTTTTTATTAAGTTTTTTTCTTTATACTTTTGACACTTAAACTTTTATGTTTATTTTTTTTTCTTGATTATATATAACTATTGCCAAATCCGAAATATTCAAGTTTTTTTAGTAAATATTTTAAAATAAAAATAATAATAAATAAATAAAATATTATCAAATAAGGTATGAATTAATTTTATTGAAATGAAAAATTCCTACTAAAGGTTTTGTTCTATTATATAAAAGATTAAACGTGGGCCAGCCAAACATGATTGGGTGGAATTTTTTTTATTTTTTTTATTATTATTTATTTATTTATTTTTGTGCAAATGGTGGAATATTATTAACTTCCAACTTAACTGTACAAAACTTAGTAAAGCTGGAATACAAAGAATTTGACAATCCCCAATTCTTATACTAAAACAGAACATACAACTATCTATGTTACTATCCAATATCTTTCAAAACATTTCATAGATCAGATACTATGCTTTTCTCAGAACAGAGCATTATGAACATTTCAGCAGATTGTCATCACAGACGCATCATCCATTCACCATTATATGCACCTTGACCATCTAGCTACATTTCCATCTTACCCTCTTCTCATGATCACTCAACCAGCATCCACAGTAAGCACAAGAAAGAAGGGTTAATGGTTTCACTAGGAACCCATAACCTCTCCACTTTAGGGGCTATACCAGAAGTGCTACATTTCCATTTACAACAATGGCTTCACACTAACTGGGAATACACACCCTACAGTGAGTACCAACCATTACCTCCTTGGTAGTGTATAGCTTGGACCAAGTAAGTTCATCTTACACACCTCACTATTCCAAGCTTCATACACCACCCACCATGCTTACTCAAAAATTAATTTTTGAGTATCGCGAGTCTCCAATAAAAGGCATTACCCATTGAAAATTTCTCAGTCATATTCAATCTTTTGCAAAAACTCTTTTACAGCTTTTTCATAACTCACTATCATTCAAACATTACAAATTTTCAACAAGTCGAGAATTCTCGACCTAATCACCTAATAACGTCGTCGCTAAGTTCGTAAAAAAAATAATAATAAATATCTCATAAACTAATGATCATTAAATAAACTAATTACATTATCATGGAGAGCATAAAATTATCTTTCATTAAAGTGGTACTTCTATGTACTTTCGACGGACTCTATTTTTGGATTTTTTTTGTAAGTGTGTTAAATTATGTTCAGGAAAATTACATGTGATTTGTAGTTTTAAAAATCACATGTAATTTGTGATGTCACAAATCACATGTGATTAAAACTTTAAAACTCACATCACAAAATACAAGTGATTTCTATGGTTTAATATACAAATCATTAAAAAAGAGAAAAAAAAAAAAAAAAAAAAAAAAAAAAAAAAAAAAAAATATGAAAATCATATCGAAATGTCCGTCTATTAAAGGATAAAAATATTAACGTCGCGAAAGTGTACTTTTTATGACTTAACAATTACTTTTTCAAGATATTTTGATTCTTTAAAAAAAAAGGTTTTGAAATAAAATTAGTGGCTATTATTGTTCAATTTGATATTTGATTTTTAAAGATATTTGTTGACTCACCCGTTAAGCATTGAAGCATTTAGGATGCTCTAGCATATGAAACTCAATTGAGCCTTTGTATTCCGAAATATATGACTTAAACAAAAAAAAATGTTGCTTGGTGTTGCAACAGAAACAAGAGAATGTTTGAATTAGCTTATTTTGTAACCTTATGCGTTCATTTGAATTTAGAAAAATTGATATGCTTCATTTGCTTGAATTTATGGTTATTTATCTTTATGGACTTATATCAATAAACTCATAATAAGCCGAAAAAGTGAGGTGTAAGCTTTTTTATATTAATGTAAGCCAATAATAAAATAAGTTATTACGGCCATCCTTTAGGTCTCAATATTTTGTGACGAAACATGTCATTAAGAGCTTTACGACCCAGTAAAAGAGACACATATAGCTAAGTAAAAAAGACACACATATGAACAACTATTATATATTCCCCAAAAAGACGGATCCTAAACATGACTAGTGTTGTTACGACCTGTACGTGTTGTCATTGACTGTACCACTATCAAGTTTAGTCTAAACCGAAACAGATTGAACACTAGGTTACTATGACATATCTCTAAAATCTTAAACTCGACTAAATATAAAGTCAGCAAAATACTATTAGTGGTATAACTTGTCAAAATACATTAAGGTCACCCAAACACTAATTAAAAAGTTATAATCTCATATAAACTTTTGATTATAAAATTTATTTAAAAATGTATTTTCATCATTAAATTTCCATTATACCCTAAAATTTTATAAAGTTTGCTTAGTTTTTTCGTCTCAACTATTTTATTACCTTGGTTGATCTTTTATAATGTGAAATTATTTGTATCAACAACAAATCGTTAACTTAGAGATTGAAAGCTAATCCTGGTGCGAACCTTATGGTGCATGACTCATGAGGATGAAATATTTATGTGTCTGGCTTTTACATTTCCATTCCCAGTTTCCAAGTGTCTGATCTCCATTTCCAACCTTTTGCCAAAAAAGTAGAAAGTGTTTCCATTCAACATATCCAATTAGAGTATATCATAGATGAAAGCATCAAGCATCACAAAGGTAGTGTTTCATTAAATCAATATCTTTGAATCATGTGTGGTGTTTATGCGGGGATTTTAATGAAGTTAGATGTGAGGATGAGAGAAAGAACACACAATTTGAAGGGAAAGAGGCTGATGAGTTTAATGACTTTATAAACTTGACTCGGTTTGTTGAAATACCTATGGGGGTAGGTGATTTACAAGAATCAGTGACGGTGGGTTAAAATTTAGTAAGTTGGATCGATTTTTGGTTTCCGAGGCATTTAGAAATAATACCTGTTTAACCGTGCCCTCCTATCACACCTATCTCCCTTTTCCTTCAGTCACATCCAGTCTCAGTTCTGCTTCCAACTACCGATGGGGGAGAGCTTGGACGTATATCAAGATTGAATAAGAGATATGGCATACGGGAATAGTATATGAAATTGCAAAGGCTGGAAAGAGACTGGAGATGAGCGTGAAGATTCAAAACCCAAATAATCAGGCTGTAGTACCTTGGTTGAATTTTCACATAGACAAGATGCATGCAATATCTTGGAATCTGCTTTGATATAAGTCGGATGGATAGTTTTTTAGATTAAAAAAGAATTAAATAGCAGCGAGACACTAACGGCCATTCTTGGCTCGGCTCCGATAACGCAATTCCGGGAGGAGTCGGTAGTTGGGCACCGTGGAGGAATCTAGTGGTGGTTGCATTTGATCGAAAATTATCTGATCATTGTCCAAGTGCTAAAAGATATGGACGTTGACTATGGTCCCAAACCATTTCAGGTTTTTGATGTATGGTTGGAAAAGGCAGATGTAAATCAGATAGTTACCAATGCATGGAGTAAGGAGGTCATGGTGTCTCGACCAGATTGCGTTTTTCGTGATAAACTTAAAAATGTCAAGGTCGCTTTAAAAGAATGGAGTAATGGGAGGTTTGGAGCTTTGGATGATTGCATTGAAACACATAGAATAAATGCAAGGAAGTGGGAATTGGAAGTCGAATCACGTGACTTGGAAGAAAATGAGTTGTCAGAATGGTTGGAGGCAGGGCGAGCATGGATTGACAAAGATAGAGAAAAGATTAGTATGCTCAAACAAAAGGCGAGAGTAAATTGGGACGTTGAAGGTGACGAGAATACCAAATATTTTCACTCAATGATCAAAAGGAGGAGTAACAAAAATAGTATACGCGGTTTAATGATTGATGGAATATGGTGTGAAGATCCAAAGAAAATCAAAGATGAGATGTTTCGTTATTACAAAACAATCTTCACAGAATGTAACAAGGTCAGACCTATTTTTATGTGTGATAGAGTAGCTAAGCTATCAAATGGCGAGGCAGCGTTGTTGGAAGTTGCATTTCGAAGAAAAGGAGGTATAGGAAGCGGTGTGTGCATGTGGGAGCGACAAGGCTCCTGGTCCCGACGGATTTAATTTTAAGTATATTAAGAAGTTTTGGGATATACTCAAATGTGATTTACTTGTGGCTATTCGGTGGTTTTGGGAAAAGATGGAAATGTCAAGAGGGTGCAATGCATCATTTGTGAGGCTTATTCCTAAATTAAATGATCCCATCGGGCTTAAGGTGTAAAACCTGAAAATCTAAAACATATATAAAGACTAAAATACCCTTGGAATCGAAAAGTATGAAATACGTAAAATACGTTTATAATCATTTAACGAAATTAAAAACCTAACTTACGAATTATAAAACTTAACGAATAAGTTACGTGATCGATTTTGGTACGACGAAAGATTTAAACGTTCGCTATTATGATTGGGCCGTTCGTTGGATGGGCTCGTTTCTTTTTTTTTGCCAAGCCGAGAGCCAAGGAAGAACCCACGAGGGGCGTTTGTTTTGTTCGATGGATCAAGGGCCGAAGCCCATATGGGCGTGCGTTTGGTTGTGTTCGGTTGGACCAAGCCGAGCCCATGCCCCCTCCTAAAGCCCTAAACCGAAATTACTACTACTATAAATATAACACATAAACTCAAAAGTGAAACCCTAGTTTAGTTTTTGCCTCTTTTCTTTCTTTGCTCCATTCGGCCGAACCATAGCACCCTTTGGTGTCGAGTTTTTGCTTCAACCAAGTTAAGGTATAACATGTTCTCGTCTTCCTTTGATGTACCTTACGTTAATATATTGTAATATGTTTTGTTTAGTCGAGGTTTGCGTTTTCTTTTTGTGGCCAAGCCGTGTGAGTCCAAACGAGAACAAACCATACAATTTAAACCTTATAAGTATTAAAGAGTATGTTACGTAATAAGTATTATTGAATCGGATCATGAATATGTCGAGTTATATAGGAACCGAACCATATGTATTAAAACCGAACCATGTATATATTCGGCCAAGGTGTAAAACTTAATAACTTGAATATGTAAAGTGCTTAGATGAGCTAGGACTTGCGTAAAGTATCGTAGCCGAAACCCTAGATTGAACCGAACCACATAATGAGTTTTGAAAGTGTATTAAATAAGTAAGAGGTCATGTAAACGTGAAACCCTAGTTTGATGTGTGAACCGAATAAGGTATGCCAAACCCTAATGGTTTGTGAACCGTGTCTCATATGCGTGCGTTATTATAAGTCAAGTGAACTTGTAAATGTGTAAACGTGTAATTAATCCGAGTAATAAGTAACTTGTATGTCACATAAAATCATAAACGTGCAAGGTGAAACATAAAAGGAAAGATTGTTTCATGGCGTGTTAGGTTAAGTAACGAGTCATTTATTGACGTAACATATAAAGTAAATGCACATTAATATGATATTAAAAGAATGAGAAAACCCTAGAACATAAATGAGAGTCGATTAGGGTTTGAAGCTAAGTATATTAATTCGTTATTTCATGTGTGAGTTATGACGTTTAAACTATTTTCACATTTAACCCTAAACTTTAATAAATAACATAATGAACCTTAATCTACGATATTGTTTATAAAACACTTAAGTCTCATTTAATTATAAAACCCTAAAGTATTAAGATCATTAAATACATTAAGTATGAACACCAAATATTAAAAGATCATTTCGACGATTATGGAATCATAAATAACATGTACGACCGTTAATGTGTATCGGTTCTGTGAAGAAGGAGTAATCCTTTGCTTTCCGTGTTTCTGCTTTTCGATCATTTGCTTTGGAATAAGGTACAGATATTCTGACCTTTTCAGTAAAGGTTCCTTATAACGTTTTCTTTTCGTTAGCTTTTATATTAGGATTTCCTAAGCCTTTGCTATGAACCCTATTTTGTTATTTGAGCTGTTGCTTATCTGAACTTGATTTTTGAATCATAAAACATTTGATTTTGAACTATATGATATGAAAACTTTGACTTTGAAAACATGATTTAATCTTCGATAAAGTATGATCTATGTCAGTTTTGACATTCTAATTTGACCTAAGATAGTTTGACACCCGAGCCAAATAATAACTAGTCATGGGGGTTCTATGTCCGTGTCAGTGATGCACTTCTGACATGACTCTAGGGCAGTAGAGTGAAGTTCTGCCACGTCCCTTATCTGTTATCTGTTATGAGCTCAAGTTAAGTTATATTATATTATCAATATATGTTTGTGGGGCGTATGGGTGCATCCTAGATCTGTTATATGTTACTACCTCCGTCCCAAAATTATAGTCCCCATTTGACTTTTTCGGTCTTGCCTTTTCAACTTTGACCTTAAATATTTTTGTTTATGTTATACAATAGTTGATGAACGTTATACCAAATGAAAATACATTAAAAACCCAATCCATTCATATATTTTGCATCAAGTATTATACAACATAAACAAAAATACTTACGGTCAAAGTTGTAAAAGAAAGACCGAAAAAGTCAAAAGAGGACTATAATTTTGGGACGGAGGGAGTATATATTATATGTTATATGTTGTATGTTATCTGATGATTGATGCTGCGTGCATGCACGTCCTTCATAACTCTGGTAGGTCTCCCCTACAAATGTTGCCTTGTGTGATTATGAATATGAATATGATTATGTTATGGCATATGTGTCTGGGCTCGAGGTAGTTAGCTATAAAACTTACTCTATTATCCTGATTTATATTTTGAAATGATTATGATTTCGCTATCTTTCTTTCACTTTATTTCGTATTCGTTTTCGTTTCGTATTCGTTTTGCTTGTATATCTGTTCACTGGGCTTTTGAAGCTCAGCCGCATTTCTTTTCTTCTGCGGCAGGTATCTAAGCATTGGAGCTGGGTTTTGCTTTGGGATGAGTGCTGAGTGGACTTACCTTAGAGATATTTAGCTTTGATCTTATGATGCCATTTAAGATTTTATATTTCAGATATTTTATTTGGAGTTTATTTTTCTGTTGGGACCTATGTATTGAAGTCATTTTGACTTGAATTATTTCAATATTTATGTTAAGACTTCTTTTGGATATTTATGTTTGCTTTGATATGACACCATTACTTGTGATTCCTTTACCTTGTCGGGTCGGGGCGTTACAATTTATGGTATCAGAGCCCAGGTTTACGACTTGTAGTCAGGACCTGTGACATATGGAGCCTAGTTTTTGAGACCCTTAGAGCTTAGGATTCGACCTGTGAGGATTTGGGTAGACTTTAGGATTCCTTCTGCGTACTTCCATTTCGTATCTCACCTTTGCTCATTTTGCTAATCGTTTGAATATCGTTCAGATGGTTCGAACTCGTACTACCGGTAGCGCGGATGGAGACGATGATGTTATTAACATTGATGCTGCGATTGCTAATGCTCTCAACACTCTTTTCCCTGGTCTTACTACACCTGAGATGATGGAACAGGTGATCAACAACATTCGTAATCAGACTGGTACTTCGGGTAGTGGTGGAGGAAATCAACCCGTCGGCATTCACACTTGGCTCGAGCGTTTCGGTAAGCTCAAGCCTCTTTCGTTTAGCACTGCTGCTACTCCCACTGAGGCCGAGGACTGGATCACTTATATTGAGAAGCTGTTTGAAGTATTGGGTTATGGAGACGGGTTTAAGACTCGTTTGGCTGCATTCAAATTGGAAGGTGATGCTTTGAATTGGTGGAAGGCACTCAAACAAGCAAGAGGAGGAGATGCTTTTGCTGTTACTTGTACCTGGACTGAGTTTCGGACTATCTTCTATAACCGTTACTTCCCCGATGCTGAGCAGCAAAGGTATGAGAGGGATTATCAGGCAATCTACCAGTTTGATCATGAGAACTCCAATGAGTACATGAGTAGGTTTATGAGGTTGGTAAGTTTTGTGGGAGCGATTGCTGGAGATGGTAGGCGTCAAGCTAAGCACTTCAAGTGGGGACTGAAGAAGTGGGTGTTGGACCGACTGCTTAATATTGAGTATGAGAATGTATCGGCCTGCAATGACGCAGCTCGTAACATTGAGATCTTTCATGAGGTTTCGGGTTCCAACAAGCGTAATCGCGATGGTGATCGGATTCAAGGTAGGACTCAAGGCAATGATTATAAGGGAAATTCTGGTAGGAGTTACGATTCGAGGAGTCAAGTGGATAGGAGTTATGATCAGCGGGGTCAGTCAGGAAGGAATGTTGACACTGGGCGCCCTGAGACGAGGAGTCAAGATAATAGAAATGCTGGTAGGAATGGAAATGATCGTCAGAACCAAGGTAACAATAACCAGCGTTACAACAAGGATCAGTCAGCTCGAGGATCAAATCAGGGTCGTGCTTCAGGATCTTCAGGTCAGCAAAGGACGACTGAAGTTTTGCCTCCCCCACCTATCTGTACTACTTGTGGAAAGGCTCATCCGGGACTGTGTTTCAAGGCCACTGGTGGTTGTTTTGCTTGTGGATCCACTACTCACAAGATCAAAGATTGCCCTAAGAAGAACCCGGCGATTCCTGGAAATTACATCAAGCCGCCGACTACTACTGGACGTGTTTATGCTACTACTCGAAATCAGGCGGAGCGCACTTCAGGTACCATTACGGGCACTCTTTCCATTGATGATTATTCTGTCTTCGTTTTATTTGATACCGGTGCCACACACTCCATTATATCTATCACATTTGCTAAGAAACTTAATATGAAGCCCAAACCATTAACTAATCACTTATCGATTTCTACGCCTATGAAAAACCACATGATCATTGATCATAAATACGTTAAGTGTCCTCTTCGTTTTGATGATCGTATTCGCTTTGCAAATCTGTATCCTCTTGATATGGTCGACTTTGATATCATTCTAGGCATGGATTGGTTGGCTTATCATAGAGCTTCAATTGATTGCCATGCTAGAACTGTGATCTTTGGAGACGTAAAACATCCTGAATTCGTTTATCATGGTTCTCAACCTCTCAAATCTGTTAAACTCATTTCTGCTATGAAGGCACGGATCATGATTGCTCATGGATGCCAAGGTTTTCTGGCATCTGTTAAGGACACATCTTTGGAGAGTCCTAACATTGAAAATCTTTCTGTTGTCTGTGAATTCACTGACGTTTTTCCCGATGAACTCCCTGGTCTTCCCCCAGCTAGAGAAGTTGAGTTTAGCATTGAGTTAATTCCTGGTGCTGAACCGATTTCGAAGGCTCCGTATCGTATGGCACCTGTAGAACTGAAGGAGTTGAAGGAACAGCTGCAAGAGATGATAGAAAATGGATTTATTCGACCCAGTGTTTCTCCATGGGGTGCACCTGTCTTGTTTGTGAAGAAGAAGGATGGAAGCATGCGTTTATGTATCGACTACCGTGAACTCAATCGTATTACCATTCGTAACCGTTATCCTCTGCCGCGAATTAATGATTTGTTTGATCAACTGCAAGGAGCTAAGTTCTTTTCGAAGATTGATATGAGGTCTGGTTATCATCAGCTACGTGTGAAGGAGCAAGATGTTCCTAAGACCGCGTTTCGTACTAGATATGGTCATTACGAATTCCTCGTTATGCCTTTTGGTTTGACAAATGCGCCTGCTGTGTTTATGGACCTAATGAATCGTGTTTTCCATGAGTTCCTCGATAGATTCGTTATCGTTTTCATCGACGACATTTTAGTTTACTCCAAGTCTGAAGAAGAGCATGAAGAACATCTCCGGATAGTTTTGGAGATTTTGAGGAAGAAGAAGTTGTACGCCATATTTTCGAAGTGCAAGTTTTGGTTAAGACAAGTCGTTTTCCTTGGTCATATTGTATCAGCTAATGGTATCACCATGGATCCGTCTAAAGTTGAGGCTATCACCAAATGGCCAAGACCTACGACAGTGACTGAGGTCAGGAGTTTTCTAGGACTTGCTGGTTACTACCGACGTTTTGTTGAAGGTTTCTCTCGCTTAGCTCTACCCCTAACCCAACTGATGAGGAAAGGTGAAAAGTTTGTATGGACGGATGAACGAGAGAAGAGTTTTGAAGAGTTGAAACGGAGATTGGTGTCCGCTCCTATTTTGACTCTTCCATCTGGTTCTGGAGGATTTCAAATTTACAGTGATGCATCTAAGAAAGGATTAGGCTGTGTTTTGATGCAACATGGAAAGGTAATAGCTTATGCTTCGAGGCAGCTAAAACCTTATGAGGAGAATTACCCAACTCATGACCTTGAGTTAGCTGCAGTGGTGTTCGCGTTGAAGATCTGGAGACATTACTTGTATGGAAAGGCGTGTGATATATTCACTGATCATAAGAGTCTCAAGTATATTTTCACTCAGAAGGAACTTAATATGAGACAAAGAAGATGGTTAGAACTTCTTAAGGATTATGACACCAACATTCAGTACCATCCAGGTAAGGCTAACGTAGTTGCTGACGCACTTAGCCGGAAATCAGGCATTCTTGCAAGTATTAAGATTGAGCCTAGGATTATTCGTGACTTAGAGAGTTTGGATGTTGAGTTGTGTGTACGAGGTTTTGTTGGATACTGGGCTAGTATGAAGGTGGAGTCGAACCTTATACTGCAAATTAAAGAAGCTCAGAAAGATGATGGTGAGCTGTGGGCCGTGGCGCAAAATGTTGAAGAAGGTAAGCAGACGGAGTTTAAGGTTGATAATGATGGTATTATATGGTATGGAGATAGGCTTTGTGTTCCCAATGATCAGGGACTTCGTGAGAAAGTTATGATTGAAGCTCATAGTTCTCCTTTCACTATCCATCCTGGTTCTACCAAGATGTATAAGGATTTGAAGCAGTACTTTTGGTGGAATGGCATGAAGCAAGATGTGGCGACGTTTGTGTCGAGGTGTATGATTTGTCAGCAGGTTAAGATTGAACATCAAAGGGCTAGTGGACTGTTACAGCCATTGGATATTCCAACATAGAAGTGGGATAACATATCTATGGATTTTGTGACTGGACTACCTCTTACTCGGAAGAAGCATGATGCGATTTGGGTAGTTGTTGATCGACTAACCAAATATGCTCATTTCTTACCAATCAGAAAGGATTTTGGTATTGGGAGATTGGCGGAGATTTTTCAGCAAGAGATCGTTAGATTTCATGGTACTCCGGCATCTATTGTGTCCGACAGATATCCGCGTTTTACTTCTCATTTCTGGAAAGGTTTGCAAAAAGCTTGGGGTACTCGACTTAATTTTAGTACGGCATTTCATCCTCAAACAGATGGTCAGTCAGAGAGGACTATTCAGACCTTAGAGGATATGCTAAGGGCTTGTGCTTTAGAATGGACTGGCAGTTGGGATGAATATTTATGTTTAGTAGAGTTTGCATATAACAACAGTTGGCATGCTAGCATTAAGGCGGCACCGTTTGAACTTCTTTATGGAAGGAAATGTAGAGCACCTACTTGTTGGGATGAAGTACGTGAGCGCTTAATTGAAGGTCCGGAAATGATTGAGATTACTAATGAGAAAGTAGCTATTGCTAGAGAAAAGTTGAAGGAAGCTAGGTCTCGTCAGAAGAGTTATGCCGACAAGCATCGTCGTGATTTAGAATTTCGGGTTGGAGATCGTGTATTTTTGAAAGTTTCGCCGTTTAGAGGTGTGAAACGTTTTGGAATCAAGGGCAAGCTCAGTCCTCGATTTATCGGTCCGTTTGAAATTCTAGAACGTATAGGAGAAGTTTCGTATCGATTAGCACTTCCGCCTCAGTTATCGCATGTTCATGACGTTTTCCATGTATCACTCCTAAGGGGATACAACTATCATCCGTTACACGTTGCTTCTTATCCGTTTGATCAAATTCAATCCGATATGTCTTTATCTGAAGAACCGGAAGCTATTTTAGAAAGACAAGAAAGAGTCATGAGAAATAAAGTCATTCCGTTCGTTAAGATTCTTTGGAAAAATCACCCGGAGCGTGAAGCTACTTGGGAAACCGAGGAGTCAATGCGCGCTAGTTATCCTCATTTCTTTGAATAGTTTGGTATGTTCTCATTTCGTTTTCGTTTCGTTTCATTCAATTTTCGAGGACGAAAATTTTCTTTAGAGGGGAAGAATTGTAAAACCTGAAAATCTAAAACATATATAAAGACTAAAATACCCTTGGAATCGAAAAGTATGAAATACGTAAAATACGTTTATAATCATTTAACGAAATTAAAAACCTAACTTACGAATAATAAAACTTAACGAATAAGTTACGTGATCGATTTTGGTACGACGAAATATTTAAACGTTCGCTATTATGATTGGGCAGTTCGTTGGATGGGCTCGTTTCTTTTTTTTTTTGCCAAGCCGAGAGCCAAGGAAGAACCCACGAGGGGCGTTTGTTTTGTTCGATGGATCAAGGGCCGAAGCCCATATGGGCGTGCGTTTGGTTGTGTTCGGTTGGACCAAGCCGAGTCCATGCCCCCTCCTAAAGCCCTAAACCGAAATTACTACTACTATAAATATAACACATAAACTCAAAAGTGAAACCCTAGTTTAGTTTTTGCCTCTTTTCTTTCTTTGCTCCATTCGGCCGAACCATAGCACCCTTTGGTGTCGAGTTTTTACTTCAACCAAGTTAAGGTATAACATGTTCTCGTCTTCCTTTGATGTACCTTACGTTAATATATTGTAATATGTTTTGTTTAGTCGAGGTTTGCGTTTTCTTTTTGTGGCCGAGCCGTGTGAGTCCAAACGAGAACAAACCATATAATTTAAACCTTATAAGTATTAAAGAGTATGTTACGTAATAAGTATTATTGAATCGGATCATGAATATGTCGAGTTATATAGGAACCGAACCATATGTATTAAAACCGAACCATGTATATGTTCGGCCAAGGTGTAAAACTTAATAACTTGAATATGTAAAGTGCTTAGATGAGCTAGGACTTGCGTAAAGTATCGTAGCCGAAACCCTAGATTGAACCGAACCACATAATGAGTTTTGAAAGTGTATTAAATAAGTAAGAGGTCATGTAAACGTGAAACCCTAGTTTGATGTGTGAACCGAATAAGGTATGCCAAACCCTAATGGTTTGTGAACCGTGTCTCATATGCGTGCGTTATTATAAGTCAAGTGAACTTGTAATTGTGTAAACGTGTAATTAATCCGAGTAATAAGTAACTTGTATGTCACATAAAATCATAAACGTGCAAGGTGAAACATAAAAGGAAAGATTGTTTCATGGCGTGTTAGGTTAAGTAACGAGTCATTTATTGACGTAACATATAAAGTAAATGCACATTAATATGATATTAAAAGAATGAGAAAACCCTAGAACATAAATGAGAGTCGATTAGGGTTTGAAGCTAAGTATATTAATTCGTTATTTCATGTGTGAGTTATGACGTTTAAACTATTTTCACATTTAACCCTAAACTTTAATAAATAACATAATGAACCTTAATCTACGATATTGTTTATAAAACACTTAAGTCTCATTTAATTATAAAACCCTAAAGTATTAAGATCATTAAATACATTAAGTATGAACACCAAATATTAAAAGATCATTTCGACGATTATGGAATCATAAATAACATGTACGACCGTTAATGTGTATAGGTTCTGTGAAGAAGGAGTAATCCTTTGCTTTCCGTGTTTATGCTTTTCGATCATTTGCTTTGGAATAAGGTACAGATATTCTGACCTTTTCAGTAAAGGTTCCTTATAACGTTTTCTTTTCGTTAGCTTTTATATTAGGATTTCCTAAGCCTTTGCTATGAACCCTATTTTGTTATTTGAGCTGTTGCTTATCTGAACTTGATTTTTGAATCATAAAACATTTGATTTTGAACTATATGATATGAAAACTTTGACTTTGAAAACATGATTTAATCTTCGATAAAGTATGATCTATGTCAGTTTTGACATTCTAATTTGACCTAAGATAGTTTGACACCCGAGCCAAATAATAACTAGTCATGGGGGTTCCATGTCCGTGTCAGTGATGCACTTCTGATATGACTCTAGGGCAGTAGAGTGAAGTTCTGCCACGTCCCTTATCTGTTATATGTTATGAGCTCAAGTTAAGTTATATTATATTATCAATATATGTTTGTGGGGCGTATGGGTGCATCCTAGATCTGTTATATGTTATATATTATATGTTATATGCTGTATGTTATCTGATGATTGATGCTGCGTGCATGCACGTCCTTCATAACTCTGGTAGGTCTCCCCTACAAATGTTGCCTTGTGTGATTATGAATATGAATATGATTATGTTATGGCATATGTGTCTGGGCTCGAGGTAGTTAGCTATAAAACTTACTCTATTATCCTGATTTATATTTTGAAATGATTATGATTTCGCTATCTTTCTTTCACTTTATTTCGTATTCGTTTTCGTTTCGTATTCGTTTTGCTTGTATATCTGTTCACTGGGCTTTTGAAGCTCAGCCGCATTTCTTTTCTTCCGCGGCAGGTATCTAAGCATTGGAGCTGGGTTTTGCTTTGGGATGAGTGCTGAGTGGACTTACCTTAGAGATATTTAGCTTTGATCTTATGATGCCATTTAAGACTTTATATTTCAGATATTTCATTTGGAGTTTATTTTTCCGCTGGGACCTATGTATTGAAGTCATTTTGACTTGAATTATTTCAATATTTATGTTAAGACTTATTTTGGATATTTATGTTTGCTTTGATATGACACCATTACTTGTGATTCCTTTACCCTTGTCGGGTCGGGGCGTTACATAAGGACTTCTGTCCCATTAGCATGATTGGTTGCTACTACAAAATAGTGTCTAAGATTATGGCTGAGAGGGTTAAGAAGGTGATTGGGAATGTGGTGGGTGAAGTTCAAAATGCCTTTATCCAAGGGAGATTTATATTGGATGGCATTTTAATAGCAAATGAAACTCCGGAATATATGAGAAAGAAAAAGAAGAGGGGTTTGATACTAAAGGTTGATTTTGAGAAAGCATATGATTGTATTAATTGGAAATTTTTGATTGATATTATGAAGCGAATGAATTTTGGAGATAAATGGTGCAGATGGGTTGAAGCATGTTTAAGATCATCATCCATGTCTATTTTGGTGAATGGGTCTCCAACGAAAGAGTTTCGAACCGAGAGAGGGGTGAGACAAGGCGATCCACTATCTCCTTTCTTATTTATTTTAGCGGCGGAAGGTTTAAATGCTATTGTTAAGGAAGCGGTCACAAAGGGTATTTTTAAGGGAGTTCTGGTGGGAAAGCACGAGGTATCTATTTCTCATCTTCAATATGCCGATGACACAATATTTTTTGGGGAGTGGGATAGAGACAATGCACAAAACTTAATGTGTATATTAAAATGTTTTGAGGAAGCTTCGGGACTAAAAGTAAATTTAACTAAAAGTAGGCAATACGGTGTGGAGGTCTCATCCGGGGAAGTGGAAGATATAGCTCGTCATATTTGTTGTAGTGTGGGGGAGTTTCCATTTGTGTATTTAGGGCTTCCTATTGGTGCAAACATGAGACGTGTTAGTAGTTGGAGACCAGTGGTCGAAAAGTGTAAGAAGCGTCTATTTGAATGGCGAGCTAAAACGATGTCATTTGGTGGAAGGTTGACGTTGATTAAATCGGCTCTTGGTAGTTTGCCGTTGTATTTTTTCTCGATGTTCCGTGTGCCTTCTTGTGTGATTAATCAACTTGAGAGTATCTGGAGAAATTTCTTTTGGGGCGGGTCAGGTGAGGGGAAAAAATGTCATGGGTCAAATGGGACAATGTTCTTTCTTCATACGGGTTGGGTGGGTTAAATATTGGGTCTTTAAGGGCTAAAAATTGGGCTTTAGTGGGAAAATGGTGGTGGAGGTTTTGGGTGGAAGGTGATGCGCTTTGAGTGAAGGTGATTAGGAGTATTCATGTTAGTAATGGGGGGTTAACGGGTGGTGAGGTTCTTAGAGATCGTAATAACAGGGGGGTTTGGAATGACATAGTAAGGGTAGGTCTTGATATTGATAAAGTAGGGGTTGAGTTTACATCATCTATTGTTAAGAAGGTAGGGAATGGGAATAATACGACTTTTTGGGTAGATAGGTGGATCGGAAATAGAAGATTACGTGATACATTCCCTAGGCTATTTCATTTAGATAGGTGTAAAAAGGCTAGGGTGGCGGATAAGGGTGTTTGGGTCAATGGGGTCTAGTCATGGGTTTGGGATTGGGTGAGGGAGCCAAGAGGTAGGGGTCATGGTGATTTAGAGCAGATGCTGGAGCTTTTAAATGATATTAATTTGACACAGGACTAGGACTGTATTGATTATTGGAAATGGGCGCTTAGTCAAGACAATAAGTTTACTGTTAAAATTCTTGCAAGATTGGTGGACGAGAAGCAGCTTCAAGTGGAACACATGGATCATGTGACAATGTGTAATAATTTTGCTCCGAAGAAGGTGAATGTATTTGTGTGGCGAGTTTTGAAAGGAAGACTTCCAGTTCTTACAGAGCTTGATAAGAGAGGTATCGACTTGCATACTATTTTATGTCCTTATTGTGGTAATAATGTGGAAACAATCAATCACTCCATGTTGTTATGCGATATGGCTTGGAAAGTATGGGAGAAAGTATTTAATTGGTGGAAGTTCGGTAATGTGGACGTATTTACCATAAGTGAGTTATTTAGTCATAACGGCATCGGTTCACAAACTAAGGAAAACAAAGCATTGTGGCAAGTAATGATTTGGGTGACGGGATATTTCCTTTGGAAAGAGCGTAATAATCGGGTATTTCATGAGAAGATAGCAAGCACAAACAAGATTTTTAAAGATATTCAATTGAAGACCTTTCAATGGGTATCGAGACGGAGTAATAAATTTTCTTGGTGCTGGCAACAGTGGCTTCGAGAGCCTTTCAAATGCATATCAAACATTGCAGCGGAGCATTAGGCATTGGGCCTATTTATCTCTAAGTGGGACCAGTATCTCGTTTTCGTCTATCCTGATGTGTCTGCATATTTGGAATGTGCTGCAAAAATCATGGTATATGCATACTGGTGTTTGGTTGTGCAACTTAGGTGGTCCATGTTCATAGGAGATTTTTTTTTTGTGGGCCTGGCCATTTATGTTGCACTGTTTTTGCAATTTGATTTGTGCGTAGTGATCTAAGTAAAAGCTTGTTTGTATCTTTAGTCTTGTGTGAAAGTAGTCTTGTTGTATTTGGTTGTGTTTTGTTTTTTCTGGGTCTCTTTCTCTTTTAATTATCTCGTTTAATTGAGGAGGGATGCCGTGTATTGTATCTCTCTTTTTGGGTTCCCATGTTATTGTTGCCTTTCAAAAAAAATTATCTTTGAATCATGGAATCTTCAATAAGGGAGTGCAGAAGTGAGGTGGCACCCGTAGAGCCCAAATAAAGATATTTCGCTCTTCATCATGCCCTAGGGCTTATGCTCTAAGTCCTTAAATCATTATCTTGCATTAAACAATTGAGGAATCATACTGATTTATTTATATTCTTAAAGGGTATAATTGGGATTTAATGATGTAACTCATTTTAAATTAATTCTATATTGAAACGGGTAAATATGACAAATATGATGTTTTAGTTGTGTATATGACATTTTTAAGGTTTAAATTGAACATATATGGAATTAACTCTAATACTTTAATACTTTTTTTTTAGTTATTGATTTGTTTAACGAGTTTGCTTAAAATTGATAATAATCATACGAATAGTTTCCTATTCTACTTCCCTCATACCCCATTTCGGTGTGATTGGGGTATTGTTGTTGTAGTTGTCGTCGTCTAACATTATGAACATGGGCGGAGATAGGGAGGGTTCCCGAGGGTCACGTGCCTTTAATGGAATTGTAGTATAATTTTTTGAAATATTTGATTTTTTGTAATTTGCCCCCTTTAATAACAATTTTGTATATTAGAGGTAAGTATGAACCGAGTCATTGGAGGTAAGTATCATAAAATATACATTGATGATTGACCTGTTTGATATATATTGGGTACAAAAACAATCTAAAAAGGTTAATTTTTTTTGTAAAAGTACACTTTGACCCATGGATATAAAACATATCAGAGACAGATATATATCATTCATAACTCGTAAGCAAATAGGTTGATATGATGATCTCTAATACCACATCCTTGCAAACTAAATCTGAGTCACAACATTCTTTTTGATGAAAAGTCAAACCAGTGGATAGAAAGGATCAAACATAAGTCCTAAACTTCCAATGAACAAATGAAATACTAGGTTCACTGATCAAACATAATCTCGAATTAACGTGTAAAGGAAAGTTATTCTAGTCCTCATTGTCTTCCAGTTCCCTTCCTAGTGTTTCAATTGGAAGCAACAAAGCACTTACTCCCGTTATCATGATTTTGAAAGCATACAAACTCATGAGTAGTATCGGGTGATGACTAGTTCCCAGCAGATCTCCTAACGCAGGCCATACCATTCCTCCAATCCATCCAGCTATCGTTGCTAATCCAACTCCTGTTGCTCTTAAGTTTGTAGGATAAACCTATAATAACACACCATATAAACGACTTTTAGTTTTGCTGTCATAAACTAAGAATGAGTGCAGGTAATTCTATGTACACATCCCAAACATGATATTTTTTTATACTCCGTATGAAAATAATTGAAAAATTCCCATTCATGATGTGGATAACTAAAAGAAAGGCATACCTCCTCCACATAGATCTCCAGCGCAACAAAAGTTGCTGACATGAACATACGAGTACAAAACACCAAAGACATGGCAACTATTGTATTCCACTCGTAAATCTGTAACAATGATAGGATGAATCCTCCACCGGACATGATAGCCATAGTATACCTGCGACCTATTTGGTCCAGTTTCCAATAGGCTAAACCAAGCCCGGGAAGCTCTACAAAATTTGCGAAGTTATCTAATTAGACTTGACAGATTAGCATTAACTCATAGCGGGTAAAAAATATTACTGTATTATTATTGTGTTTAGGAGGATTGGGTTTGGATAACGGGTCAAAATGATAACTTCTTGGGTAAGGGCTAATTGCTTGACCTGGAACACTTCTTGCCGATGTTTTTAACGTTTAAGAATTTGAGTTAAATAGTATTCTCAAAAGTTCCATTTTCTTCTTTTGAATAAAACAAGTAAGAAACTGTAAGCATCAAAAAGTACACTTTCATGAGGTTACGACCCATTATCCTATTTCATTATTCACAGATTTATTTCATTCGATCCGTTAACCCATTTCTTTATTTATTAATATAATATATCTGGCTCGCAAAAGAAATGGCCAAAAAGTTCCAAACATGACTGATGATCCTGTATTGCACCTCTTGAATGGTCCAAATAGTGAAATAAGATAACATTCGTATTCTTGATGACAACAGAAGGCAAGAAAAAAACTATTTCTATTTTTATATTTGGATAGAGTTTGAATCCTAGGTGGAAAATGTGTGGATCGTGTGTGTTAGGTAGCGCGTCAAAAATGCTAACTTTTAGTTACACGCCTATAGGAAGAGCTAAATCACTTTTTTTTTTTGCACAGAGTAGATTTTCATACATAACTAGCGTTTTAATATAGTTTTTTAAGTGAAAGTGTGAAAGAATTAGGAAATTGCAGTCATAAAAAATACACTCTGGTGCGCTTTCGACCCGTTTAAGAACAAGATGGCCCAAGTTGGCCAATCAAAAAGTAAATGGGCCGAAATTGACACCTTTAGTTTGGACTTTTATCCCATGAACCCCAATGCATCACCACCTCATGGTTGTCCAAAATAGTTACTAGTAAATGCAAAATAGTTAATATTATTGACCAAAATAGCAGGTAAAATTAAGTACAAAAAGAGGAAAACTCTATGTTGCGTACCTGCCATGCTAACGATTAATGCATCAAAGTAGAAGTTAGGATTCTTGTGAACTTTGTGTCTCCAAATGGATAACACAACAAATGATGGTGAAAGCAATGAGACAAGGCTACTGTATGAAAACGTGTTTGTAAAATATAAGAGCCATATTAAACTTGTTGTTCGCCTCCACCCTCTTGAACAGATCATGAGTATGGCTGGGTAGCTTCTTTCTGTACCATTTTCGGTGTTTCTACGTAGTAAAGGAGTATTTAGTGTGGACTGATCCTCAATCTCAATACGATTGGTCTGACCAGAATCAACTATAAAGTTTATCTCTCTGACTAGATTATCTACTATTTCTTGGTCAACCGCGGCTAGTATTGGTTGTTGCTCACTTCCAGAAGCTGCTGAATTGCCAACGTGGGATTCGGTTGAGCGCTCCTTGCCAGCAGTCGGATCCAAAACTGCTTGATCATCTTGGACTTGTGCTGGCTTCTTATCAGCCACAGGATTATTTATGGGCTGAGTACCTAGTGAGCCAACCACTGTGTCTGTTTGGTTTACCGTCACCTCTTCTGTATTAGGATTTCTTTCAGTGGGGGCATCCACTTGAGCACTCTGATCTCCGTGTCCATATCCAAGTTCCCCTTTTGGGAGATCATTTTGGTTGATTCTCGCTCCCATCTGTAAATAATAGTTAATTAGTAGAGCCACAATAGATGGAAATGAAGTTAATCCTATCAACCACCTCCAACCATGTTCTGGAACGATCACCTCCATTAAAATCTGCAATTAAATCAAATAAGAACTTTTGACATTGACTGATACATCCCATCAAGATTTATCTCAAAGTAACAAGGAGTACGAAAACAAAAAAAGAAATACGAAATGGTTTAGCTTTACAGGAACAAAGAGAAATCGCAAATTGAGTTTCTGAAAAGATCTAAGAGCATAAGAATGGAAGAAAAATACAAATCACTTATTGTAGCAATATAGTTACTAAGGGGCGTTTAACTAACTGATATGGGTCAAAATGGGTTTGTTGACCCGCAAATTTTTTTTTCTTACTAGGAATTTATTTATACATAATTAATGCACCTAAATAAGCATACTAAAGTTAAATGATGATTAGAAGAGTTAGATAGGTAGCAAGCATTATAAATATGAATTGACGTACCCAAGCTAAAAAGGCTTCCAGAACTGTTCCGATTGCACCAAAAGCGAAAAACCGAATCATTGAAATCCCCCGATGAGCTCTCGGAACAAATTCCATGTACCAGGTTGTATAAACTTGAGCGCCACCAATCCCAAGTCCAATAAGGATACGTGAAATCAATAGTTGTAAGTTGTTCTGTGAGAACGTACTTGCTAGCCCAATGACGCTTGTTAACACAGATGATCCGAAAATAGCTATCCTGAAAGGCAAAAGCAAAGGGACCAGTAAGATGTTGAACCAATAAAGTTCTGTGACAGAATGAGTATCATGTAAGACAATAGGCTATAATCTATCTATACTGGTTTGGTAAGAATATAATGGCTATAATCGATCATGAGTATGGCAAAAACTATTCCTGATCTATAGTGGCAAACTCCTGCCAACTTGAATTTGTTGCTTGATAACTGTATGAACAGTTATAGCAAATTTACCATCTTTCGAATGCTACTGATGAAAATCTTTGGTCATTGGCTTTTAAACTTAATGCTTCTGATGTTGCATACGTCGGATAAGGTCTAAGGAGACTTCAACTTATATAAAATTTTTGGTTTAACCACTGTGAAACTTTCAGTTATCCCATAAATTTCCATCTCATACATGATGCCACAATGTAAAGCATGTTACATAATAAAATTTATATGACTATATGAAAATTCGTTGAGGACTTTACTTTCTTCCATAACGATCCGCAACCCAACCCCAAGCGAATGCTCCAACAAGCATTGCTACGTAAGTGAAGATAGATATGAGATTCTGTTCAGTGATAGAGAGCTTCAAATCATGTTGAGCCGCTAGTCCTACATAGGACAGAAGCATCAATTCCATTGCTTCTCCTACAGCACCTACTCCAGCATATGCGATGAGCTGCAGCTGGAATTTCCCCATCCCAATGGCAGAAAGTGCTTCATCAACTGTATAACTCAATCTTTGATTATCCATCTGCAAACCACCATTGTAAATTTATTGTGCTAAGCTCATTTATACAACTTCCAGTCAAAATATCTTAACTTAATGGTAAACATAAACACAGGTTAAAAAAGAGATTTATAGAACAAAGATCATTTTAAACCTACGACTAGTTTATCATGTTTACTATTAATATAATACAACTTGTACACATTATCGATTATCCCCAATATATCGTAATAACCTCAATCATTCAGCTTCCATTGATGAAAACCAGTATGAATAATGTCATACAAAAACACTACTAGCTACTACTCTGTAACAAATAAGCACATCTACAAGTATTGCTTTTAGCTTTTTGATATATGAACTAAAAAACGCGTCAATATATTGTTTGAAACTCAATACGACAGCTTATTTTGATAACCCCTGACCGTTAACGTATCATTTTCGATATATGAACTTAAAAACGCGACAATATATTGTTTTTATAGACTTATCAACCACATCAGTTTATAAATATAAACATCTATCCCTTCAGCAAAACAAAATCCAACCAAACTCAGTTACTACATATATTTGTTGATATACACTTTGCGTTCTAGCAAACAAGGCTATGTTGACTATTAATTGCTCGGACTTGTACATGTAAATCTGAACAATATGGATTCACAACTAGTACACCAATCTGTTGCAACTGTTTGACTGCTTAATGTAGCTAGCCTTCTAAAAATTTCAAGCAATAGGTAAAAACCAGTTTCACATCCTAAGCTATCAAAGTCCAACACATTGTCCATATAATTGTAAACCTATACTACTTCCTAAAGATACACATCGAACCAGATTTATCATATGACGCATATTGCATGATAGCTAAAAATCAGTTTACTCTTAGCTCAATTCTACAGCTTCGGTATAAAAAAATAACTATACTATCATAATATCATCATAGAAGTGTGCAAGATGTTATCCTTAGCTCAAATCAGTGACCAAATGCAAATATAAACAACTATACGATCATAACTTCAGCATAAAAGTCCGCAAAATGCTATACTTATCTCAACGGCTCAACGCTACAACTTTCATAACTACCAGTGACCAAATTTGAAACAGACCGCTATTATAATCAGAATTTCAGCTTTATAGTCCGCAATAGCAACTTAAAAAAGTCTAATTAGCTTGACCTTTTACCCAAAACAAAAACAAGTTTAATTAGCATAAACATTCTGTTTTAAGCTCAATCATACTTTCCACATCTAAAATCAGTTTCTAAATGTGAAAAACGACACATCTTTGATCTCAGAAATCAGAAGTTCAACGTAAAACCAAAACGATGCTAAATACAACAAATTATTGTGCTAAGCTCATTTATACAACTTCCAGTCAAAATATCTTAACTTAATGGTAAACATAAACAGAGGTAACAGAGTCAGTATACACATATCTTCTAACATAGGTTAAAAAAGAGATTTATAGAACAAAAACTAGTTTATCATGTTTACTATTAATACAACTTCCAGTCAAAATATCTTAACTTAATGGTAAACATAAACAGAGGTAACAGAGCACATCTCTTCTAAAACAGGTTAAAAAAAAAGATTTATAGAACAAAGATCATTTTAAACCTACAACTAGTTTATCATGTTTACTATTAATACAACTTGTAAACGTTATCGATTATCCCCAATATATCGTAATAACCTCAATCATTCAGCTTCCATTGATGAAAACAAGTATGAATAATGTCATACAAAAACACTACTAGCTACAACTCTGTAACAAATAAGCACATCTACAAGTATTGCTTTTAGCTTTTCGATATATGAACTAAAAAACGCGACAATATATTGTTTGAGACTCAATACGACAGCTTAACGTATCATTTTCAAAGCTAAATAATACATAACACATCTCAAACCACTTATTTCAGTCAAAGAAACACATATATAACTACGCGAGCAGAATTCGATTTCTAAACGTAAAAACAGCAAAATCTATTTCTAGAGGATTAATATGACACCTTCGTTTAAGGATATCCGAAGCGCAAACGCGCAGTGTACGTTATCACTTATTCTAACCTAAACAAAAACATGTACAACTTGAACAACAACAATTGATATTCCTCATTTTTGGTAACAAACAAACACAGATTTAACGTTATTCATCATTTCATAAAAATCTAACTTCAAATATAGTGATAAAAATCACTACTTTAAGTAAAAAAACATTATTCATCATAAGAAAACGATATTATTACGAAGTTAAGTTTACAGAGAGTGATAAAAATCGCTACTTTAAGTAAGCAAACACAAATTTAACCTCATTTATCGTCAAATATGTTCTTATTTTGAAGTTGAAAGTTAAAATAGTATAGTTTCTATATATACTATACCTTACTGAGAGAGAGTAAAAAAAGGTTAAAAATAAATATGAATGTGTGAGAGTTTGTGTATTTATAAGCCTGTGAATGTGTATGTATGATGTATCATAAAATTTGGGTATGTATAATGATCATGAAATTGTATGTCATGTGCATGTATGTATATATGGGATCCTTTTGTTGTTGATGCACTACTACATGAAAAAGGACAGCCAGCAGGCGGGATTGTGTGTATCCAATCTGTCCTTGCTAAATGTAACACCTTAAATGTTGGTAAAAATGTAAAAATGATATGTTGGTGGAGGACTAACTGACTAAGCTACTAAGACTAGGCGTAATGGTCACATCAGCGACAACTTACTACAATTTTCTTCATAACCAAGTTAGTGTAATAAGGTGACCGTGATCACCACCTAAAACATGCATACCTCACTTAAACACAAATATACCTCAAAATTTGTTTAATAAACACACACTTACACACAATAAAGAGGGGAGGACTCGATGTGCAGTCGACCAAGTCTTGCCTAAAATCCCTTGAGGACGCGGGGGCGTAATGGAGATGACCAAATGTGACCGAGGGTGACCAAGTGTAGATGACCATCCATTGCGGATGGTCTACCTATAATTTTATGCAAAATAATTAAAAATGACAATGTCGTGGAGAGACCTTAATCAAGGTAAAACTGATAATCGTTGCGATTATCAACATTTTGCATTAACAATGTAATAATATCCAAATATTGGTGATCAACATAAGATATAATAGTGGTATACTTAATCTTATTAAGTAGAAATTATATATGAAAAATACGTGATGTATCATGTATGTGATGAAGCCTGCATTAATGTATCATGTGTGTGTTGTAGGAGCATTACCAAAATTTTCAGGCAAAAGAACAAAAAGGACAAAATAGTAGTGGTGTTTTAACCAAAGATAAGTTACCATTTTGCCTTTTTTTTTTTTTATTTACAATAAAACGTGACAATGGCAAGTTATTTCTAGCAAGCTTATTTTATGGATGTGTAACGGTTGTTAAAAAAAATGAACACGAGTGAATCTAAGGGGATATCACAAGTGGTAAAATATATTACTCTAAAAAAACCGTTCAAATACAATGGAATGGGGCTTAGGTACTACATTAACCGCAACCAAACGCTTAACACTACCACTAATCATTTATGACATGCCATAAACGACAACTAGCTACAACTAACTAGACCTCCAAGCCAAAAATCATCGCAAAAGAAACAATTTACGCAAACTATAAAGCAACATAGTTAAGACAAAAATCTTGAATTCCAACAGCCTTTAACTGAGCAGGAGAGAGGCCAAAATCATCAGCATTATAATTGTTGCCATCACTCGTATCCACTTTCCATTGTTTATAAAGACTATGCTCCTTACCTCCACTATCAGAATACAACGTCTCAATGTGATCATCAAAAACTTCTTCATCATCGCTGTCATAAACTATCACATTGCCCACCTTAGAGCTTGTGTTTCAATGATACCATATATTATGTGAGAGGCTCCTCAATTAAAATGATTGTAGATTCAAGTTCTGCTTAAGATGTGTGAGATAGATTTTGATGTATAGTTGTGTGAAATAAATTTTTTTGTTTTTAAAAAAAAGTAATCACTTGTTTACCTAGAGCATTTATCATTATAAAAAACCATATCAAGAAATAAAATGTGTTTTATTAGTCTCTTGTTTAATGAAAGTATTTTATCATATTTTTATTGTGTAAAATAAAAGCATTGTTGGGGGTATCTTAACAGCTTTAGTGCCAACGTGGCTGATATTGTCCCCTCTGCTGCATATCTTTCTGTAATTCTGTTGTTGATGTGCTGCATGTCATTTTTCCTCCCACATTCTTTTTGTTTTATTCACCTCTAATGGACTAAGTGAAAATATCAACACAAAACAAAAATTGTACTGGTAATTCATCCATGTTGTGTGAAAACAATTGATTATGTACTATTAAATATACACATTTCTATATCAAGAATACATGTAAATCTATTATCAAAACCCTTATTTAAATGCATTTTTAAGATTCAAAAACTTTAACTTCATTTTTCTAATATACTTTATCATTTGTCAATTGGACAGCTAAACTCAAGGGTCTCCTTTTTCGCGTTAACGAAATGCCTTGTAACAAAAATGGTCATGTTTAAGAGGCCACGGTAGCACAAAAGGAAAATATGATCGTTTGAAGAACAACAAAAAATGTAACGAAAAACAAACATGCTGTAAATATTGTAACATAGACGAATTTATGAATCCCCATTTGACCAATAATGTCATTGCAACGAGTCAATATAAGCCCATATCTAATACAATTACATAGAAATAAAAACAGACTTAAAAGACAAAACAATGGAAATAAATTTTTTGACATTAACGATATACTCCAATATCTTATATATTTCCCAAATTTATGAGATTATTGGGATAAATAAAGGTGTTAGAGAGCCACGTGTGGTAGCTCAAGCCAAATGGCCATTTCAGCGTTACTTTAGCTTTTCAAACTTTTTTTCACTTCTCGTGTCACTCACATACCAAAATACTTTTTGATTCTTCACTCATAACTCAATCCAAAACATCACTTTTGTGTTACTATTTTATTTTCTTTTCCATTTTTCAAACCAACTAATTTTTTCATTCATAATAAAAATACAAGTAGAATACACCATTCGTCCTTTTATTTGTACCCAATATACGCGGGGAGTCCTATTTTAAATAAATACATCCAAGGTCCCTACCGTACATTTTTTGCCAGTGTTGCAAAAAAAAGTCCTATAAAGCAGATTAATCTCCGCCTATACGCTACTGGGCCATCAATATTTCCGATTTGTGTAAATCGGTCAACTATGGTCAACGGTGATCAACGATTGTCAACGGTGGTCAAACTTGCCGGAATTTCGAAAATTTTGTCAGAAATACCCAAAACTTGCCGTAAACTAGTTTTAATCACTATAGTCACTGTTTATATCTATTACAATATATTTTTTTACGGAAAATCTTGCGGAAAATACCAAAACTCGCCAAAAATACCCAAAACTTGCCGGAAATCCCAATTCGATTAACCATCAATTAATCCCGCTTACACAATGGTCTCAGGTTCAAAACTCACTATATAAATAAATATTTGAGGTCGCGCTTACATCTTAATTAAGACTCACACTTCCTAAATAACCTAAAAAAAACTAAACTTAATTCATCTATTGTTTTAGTTTAATATAATGAACTTAAACAATATCAAATCAGAACGGTCACATGATGCGATCAAGCGCCAAGTCATTCTGATTGGTTGACGGACACTGTATTTTTGTCAAACAAAATATTGCATTCGGTTATTAGCTAAGCTTGTTGCTAGTCCTTTTACAAAATTTACAAAAAGATGATATTTCAAAATAGTAGACAATAGATGTTACGTGCAAGTGAAAAGTAGTCACAAATATATTCTTACACTCTGTTCCCGAGTATAAAACGGAAAGAAGATAGACGGAGAAGGAAAAAAAGATAGAAGCAAAGAAGAGAAGGATAAGAAATGTTTTTTTATCTTGTGTTTCCGAGTTGAAACGAAAAGAGATGGATATAAGCAAAAAAGGCTTTAAAATCAACTTCACTCCATTTTATCTTAATTTGAGAAGAAAATCGGGAGAGTAGTTTTTGTATAATATACTATTTTTTATTTTCTTCTTATCTCCTAAAATTTCTCAGGAACATAATTTTTTTTTATTACTAACCAAACATTTCCCTTTCACTCCAAATTATAAATTCAGGAACATAATGTAAGTTTGTTTGAAGCAAAAATTGGTCCTTGGCAAGATTTGTTTTATCACATTAACTATACTAGTATAATACAAGGAATGCATATAAAAAAAAGGAAATTTGATTGGTTGACGAACTCGAAAATAATTACATAGATCGGTCTTCGGTCACATGATATGGTCAAGCGCAAAGTCATTTTGATTGGTTGACGGATCCCGTATTCCATTAAAACAATATTGCAACTGGTTATTAGCTAACCTTGTTGCTAGTCCCTTCTACAAAATTCACAAAAAATGATATTTTAGAAAAGTAGACGATAGATGTTACGTTCTAATGAAACGTAGTCTTTAACGAGTGTTGGAAAACCCGCGCGATGCAGCGGGATTGCTTAAAGGACTTACTTTGCAACGACATTTAAACTTCAGGGGTTGTTTTTGCCAAGTTGCGAAAGATTATTAATGTTAAAGGACTTACTTTGCAACGACACTTGAACCTCAGGGGTTGTTTTCGCCAAGTTACGAAAGATTATTAATGTTAAAGGACTTACTTTGCAACGACACTTAAACCTCAGGGGCTATTCTTGCCAAGTTGGCAAAGTTTGCATTTAATGCACACAACTTTGCACAACTTGGGTCCTGACATTTAGTATATATATAAATGACAAAAATTCCATGCATAACAGTTTTTTTATAAAGAACAAATCATGCAATTTATTTCTTTCATAAATAAAAAAATAAATAAATAAAAAATAATAATAATTTCTCATTTTTTACATTTTTTTTAATTAAAATATCTCGCAAATCATTAATCGTTACACGAAATTAATTATACCGCTGGGAATTAAATTATTTTCTATAGTTATACACTGCTAAACTTTTGACGATTTTTTTTCAAAATTTCCACCTAAAAAAAATCACATGTGTTTCGAAAAATCATATGTGATTTCTTACTTTAAAAAACACATGTGACTTGTGAAAAACAAGAAATCACAAGTAATTTTACAAATCAGAAAAATAACAAATCTAAAGTAATTTTCTAGGCGAAAATTTTACAAATCAGAAAAAATAACAAATAACAAGTGATTTTACTAATAACGTGTGATTTTTCTGAGCGATTATTTTGAAAAAAAAAGTTCGTCGAAAGTATATAGAAATGCATATTTATGGAAAGATAATTTAATTCTCGTCGCGATGATATATTTTTCGTAGCTTGAAGATTTACCGTTTGAAAGATATGTTAATTTACAAAAAAGATGAAAAAATGAATGACTATGATTCACCCGTTTATTCTTTAGAAAAAAATGTTCTTCGTTGATTTCACATTTGTCGCCGGTATGTTAGTTAAGTTCGTTTGTAGCCAAAAATGGTCGTTGGCAGATCTTTTTATCACATTAAATATACTCTATAAAAAAAATAATAAAGCAAAAGGGAGGAGGAACGATAAAAAATAAACAATTTTACACACATATTTATCAAATATCAAACTTTTATCCAAAAAGTCAAATTATCCATGAAATAAGAGGTTGCTAATTTTTCTATAAAAAAATCGTAAGATTGAAAATTAGCAACGCTAGCCTTGCTAGTTTTTAGACAACTAGCAAGGTTCACCTTGCCTTGTCTTAAAAATATAGTAAGATTTTGCGATTTTTTGTTTTGTCTGTCACTGGTGAAGAAGTTAAACTTGACTATCTTTGATCCATTAAAGCTATCGTAAGTCATCTCTTTAAAACCTCTACAATCATTTATAATAAAAATCACAAGATCTTATTAATTTTTAATCTTACGAGTTTTCTAAAAACTAGCAATAGCTTGCGATTAAAAAAAAAACTAGCAAGGGTTTTTATTTATTTATTTATTTATTTATTATTTTTTTAAATCCATAACATGTAGCAAGACTTTGCGATAAAAATTGAATATAAATCAAATATGTTTATAAAATTAGTTATTTTTATCATTTTCTTTAAAAACAATATCTATCTATATATATATATATATATAGGACTACATATGCCACATGTATAATGCTTACTAAGCATTCTAATATTGACATGGCACCAACTATGATGAGGTGGAAATGCCACCATGACACATTTAATAAAAAAAAAAATTCTGATGCAACCAAGAATCGAACTTGGGTTGTTACATTCAAACCCAAACGCCCCAACCACTTAGGCTCAACACATATTTGAGTTTTATCTTCTACTTCAAAAATAATATACTCAAAAGTCCTACATATTCTACTTCCAACCCAAGATGGGTAGTCACAGATCCAGCTTTTATTGGAGCAAATCAAGGGCAGTCAAATCTTATTCATAACCACCCCCTTTTCAATCGCTTAAACATTAAATCTTAGCAAAACATCAAATCAATGCCATCTTTATTAACCATTTTTCCGGGGTTTGATTGTATGCTTTTCAAAATCACAGATTATTTGAATTTCATAATCAGAATCATCAAATCATCTCATTTGCCGACGGTGTTTGGTATGTATGCATACAAGTTTTCTCATTTCATTGTTGTTAGTTTGGTTAATGTTGAGCTATTTTATTGTTCTTGCTTTACAGGTATTTAATTGTCGTTGTCACATAATTAGTCAACCTATTATTATTCCTGTAAGCATTTGTGTTTTCAAGAGCATTATGCTTTTTATTGTGTTTAACTTAAGCTAATATGTGATTGATAATAGGAGTTCATGAAGTGCTTAACAATCAGGTACATTGGCTACTAATCAGGTACTTTTGCTTAAAGGTTTTATGTTTGTCTTTAAGCTTTCATGTTTTCTTAAGGTATTTGTCTCTATAAGTTTCTGAATACTGCAAAAGCTGATTTGCAATAAAAGTATCATCATTACCTAACTTATTTGCATTCATTAAATTTGCTAAAATCTTAGATTATGTTAGAGATTTTGAGGTTTATGAAACAACAAAACGTGCCCCTATAATTATTCCAAGTTTCCAACAATCTTGATAGAAATTCATTATTAGAGCTTTCATAACAGAAAGCAGACAAAGAAAAGATTCAGTAATTCAGGTCTCCATATCATCCTCAATTGGTTATATTTCAGGACATGTATGTTAATTCTACATCTTTATATTGTAATGATCTAAGAGAAAATAGAGATACCCTTAATTACAGTTTGCAGGATTTTATTTTGCATGGCACTATAAATTAAACATCATCTTAAATTGCTTACCTCCATTACATCCCTAGTTTGAGTACTTAGAGGCTATTTTGCCATTGAATTAAAAATGATTATCTGATTATTACATGTTCAGGTTACTTGGCGTTTGATTATCTGATTATTACCCATTTTCTGAAGCTTAATGGGTATCGCTGAAACTCATCACAAGTAATCATATATCCACCATGATTCGTTTATTGCATATATCAGTTTCTGACATAACTATACACAACATATTTATATGAGAACTTATATGCTCCTTTAAATCCTATACAAAATGTTAAAGTTTGTAACCTGTATTTTGCTATTTACTAGATGTAGAAAGAGATTCAAAAATGAAATGTTTCAAAATATAAATGTTAGGTAATGATGATACTTTTATTGCATTCTGCAAATGATGGAAATTTGAAATGTGTATTATTTTTGTTTTTCTTTCTTTGTTGTTTTGCAGCACATCTTTTCTTATGGGAGCTACACGACAACTGCAAATGATGTTTTATCCTATTCATATTTATGCCACATCTTTTTACATTGTATCCATGGTTTTAGCCCTCATCTGTGCTATTTTGGTAAGAAACTGAACTTAACCTGATAACCTTTCTTATGTACATAATGCAACAATAACGTTTTCAACGATAGTTGATTAGATATTAACTTCTGATCCATCCTTATTTATTTGTACCGTATGCATATTCACAACAAGGCATTTTCAGGTTGTCCAAAATTTGAGTGTACATTGCCATTACTGATTGTGCCTTCACAAATATAGCTTGATGAATGATTAGGCTATATGGTAAAACCCGATTCTATGAATTCTTTAATGCATACATGAGAATTTTTTAGTTCTTTTTAAGATAATGCAAATTCTACACATTAAATTTTATACAAACTGTAACAAAAAAACGAAGTAAATTTTTTTTCATTAGATGAACCTAATCAGTTATTGAATTGATGTTTCAGAGATCTCTGCTACTGAATTATATCTTGACGAATCGTTTTTGTTCTTGCTGGAATTGGACACACCCGGTATCCGACCCACGAAGAGCCAGCTGCAAGAAATTGTTATCCACAGTCACTTCGCGTATGGAAGGTGTGAGACAGATTTGCAGTTGGTATACATCTGAGAATTATATTAACATTGTACCATTATTTCTCTAGGTGTGAATGATAAGTTGTAAGTTATTATCTGTTTATTTAATATTTTGTAACGAAACTAATTACAAGATTTGGTTTTCTAGGTCCTGTAGTTGCAGAAGTTCATACCAGGTTTCGTTAGCAGATGCACCTCGAGCAGCAACAACGGTGAGTATAAAGAAGTTAAAAGTGGTGCATATAAAGAAGTTAAAAGTAGTCACAAAAGTAAGTTTTTCGGACGGACCATGATATTTAAAATTAACTTCCTGATGTCTCTTCATTATACAAACGTCACAGCTACATACTCTACCTCGCAGGTGAAAATTCAATGGATCAAGATGACGCCGATGACAAATAAATTAAATATCGCTTGGATCCAAAGTTAGTTTTTTCATGTGTTTCTTATAAACTCTCAATTTTCTGGTTGACATTAATCCTTGCTTAATATATCCTCTTTCATTTATGTAGATATGCTAATGTTCAAACACAATAAACACATGTTCAAACTTGCCTCAACTGTATGTAAAATCATCTTCATTGCTTATTCATATAATGTATTAAAATCTATTTGCTATAGTCATTACACATTTGTTTCAAGAAAACAATAAGGCTAAAAGAGAGAGACTTTACTTGTATAAAATTTTACATGTTCTCATACTTTCCATTTTTCTTTTTACATATAATACATGAACATTTTCCTTTTGTTTTCAATTTTTGTGTCTAAGATATTTGCCGCTATTCACTATTTATTTACGTCCAATTAAACTTCATCAAGTAATATAATGAAGCTAGCCCGCCCATCCGGGCGGGCTATGAAGCTAGTATATATACATGACAAAAAAGACAGATAAGTTGGTCCACAGGGATATGAGTATTTGTGCTATACCAAAAAGGTTGCGAGTCTAACGTTTTGTGAAAGGTTGCGAGTCTAACATTTTGTCATTTCACTAGATAATGTTTTGAAGAAGTGAAGCAATGTACTGACCTTTCTTGCATCAAATGATTTCCTCAAAACCGTAAAAGCTTCTGGAGGCAACATTGAAGCAACCTGGACACAGCCATAGAACAAATTACCTATCAAAGAATGACTAGCAAAAAGAAACTCATGTTTAACAACACCATTTCCTTAGTACCATTACTATCTTATAACTGGATACACTGTCTTTAAACCATCATTTCAATTTTGTGAAACAGAACACTAATTGCAATAGCAAATAACGGATAAGATTGTCAATAGGTAATAGTCATAGATTTTTGGGCATTTGCAATTTAACAAATTTATCTAAAATCACTAGGGGATATTTTCTTATCTTATTTCCGGGCTTATGAGCTAACTTTGTTCGGCTTATTTTCAAAAGCTCTTATTTTCAAAATCACTAGGGGATATTTTCTTATCTTATTTCCGAGCTTATTATGACTTAAACCGGGAAAACAAGCCATAAAAGGGTGACAGTTCGACATACCTAGATGATTCGTTGCAAACTGCATCTCTATCCCATCCTGTGAGATTTCGACATACCTAGATGATTCTTACACACACTCTAAACGAGGCTAACATTGTCTTTTCATTCACGTTTCAGAACATAGAAGTCATCATATGACATACAAGAATGACTGGCAGTGGAATCGGTTAAAGCTAGCAGTGGTTAGGGTTACACTAGCAGTGGTTAGGGTTACACTAGCAGTGGTTACGAGAATGACTAGCAGTGGGTTACGAGAATGACTAGCAGTTGTTAAGAAAGAGTGGTTGTGCTTACAGTAGTTGATCAAATTCGAGCAGATTAAAAGAGATTGGGCAATCGCTCTAATTAAGGGTGCTTTTTGCTATAGTCGCCGTACTACTGTTTTTCTCCAAAAGAAACTTGACCACCTCAATATGGCCTTGTTCAGCAGCTGTGTGTAATGCCGTGGTGTTTGATTGAACACTGTTTTTCTACATAAGAACCTTCAATACCTCTGAAAGAAATTTCTTAATCAATAACCGGGAACATAATAAGGGATTGCTTAAATAGAATAAATGAGTGTTTGGATGTGTGCACACACAAACTGATATTGACTTTATGCTTTTCGGATAATTTAGGTTCAAACTGAAACTTCCTAAAACATCCTCTAAATACAAAATTTAATCTTACCAATTATTAAATCTTTAACATGTGACACATAAACTATTGAAATTGATCATATGACCCATATCCTATATTCAGATACTATATCACACATAAACTTTACATGGATTTTATCTAAGCTTAGATTAATGAACATCTACTATGCTCCAACTTCATTTTACAACATAAAAATGAAACTTGATCCATGAAACTTTAAAAAAAAACTAAAATCCTTACCAGGGTTTTGAAGAACAGATATTCTCAACAAGATCACTCAATTCATTACATGTCCCCTAAATCAATACAGTGCATAAACGGAAAAAGGTATATACTTTTTAGCATAAGAAGAGTCCGCCAGAACATACCTGCAATCAAGACGAAGATTACGAACCAAGAGACTTGTTGGAAGATCTCTTTCAACGGGCCTTCCACGGCTACCACCACCACCACCACCACCGTAGGGACTCCTAGGAGGACTAGGACTCCTCCTCCTTTCATAACCACCCCTAGGCAGGGAAGGAGAATAGCCTCTTCTACCCATACTTTTCTTTGATTGATGGTTTGGATCTGTGGTTGAATCTGGGTAGTAGTGGGGGAGAGGATGTGTTTGAATGTGAAGTGTGTGTAACAAGTGTGTGTGTAAATCTGTGTGTATAAAAAATATAAAATGTATTTTGTATATAAAAATATGAAATAAATGTCAATACAATTAAAAATATAAAAATACACTTTTTACCTACTCAGTTGCCCAAAAGTACATATGTGTGGGACCAAGTTGCCCAACATATATGTACTTTTTTATAATAAAAAAAGACTTTATTTTTTTACTATAAGACAAAAAAAATGTCAGTTGCCCAAAAATGTAGGTCCCAGTTGCCCAAGATCTAACCTACTATAATAGTATTATGTAAGTACAAGGTGGACACAAAGATAGGGACACTTGTCAACTTTATGGGAGAGTTGCCCATAGGACATTAAGAGAAGTGAAAAATTTTTAGGGCATTTAGGGTAAATTTGTTAGGCAACCGGGGCATTTAGAGAATTTGCCCTAAATTAAATGAAGGTATATATTTACCAACTGTATTTTTGTCATGTATATAAAGTATGGTTGGGGTATCCTAAGGCCAATGCTAATGGTGACCATAATTTTTGTGGTTACATCTGCCACCTCAGCGCCATCTCAGCTTTCTCTCTCCAAGACTACACCCCACCCATAGTTTGCTAATAGTAACCGCAGTGACAACCGTAACTTTTTTTTAAAAATTAAAACTTCATTCATATTAAAAAAAATCAACATGACACATTTATAAACCAACAATTCAACGCATATCCAAAAACCTTAAGCTAACTTTCGAATAGCCATTACCAATTTACCAGCCTAAATCTTTGTCTTGTGTTGGATAAGCCCACATTAGCCCATTTAACCAATATATTCATATGTTGTCCAAATAACACTAACCCTAAAATTAGAATATAAGTAGTACTTTTACCCTAATTTTTTTTCATTCATTCCCTGCCATACGCAGCTACCTAACTTCATCTTCCTTTTTCATTGCACTTCCTGTAAACAAATCTCGTCATTTTGTTGCACTTTTATCCTTTTTCATTCGAATGAAATTTCGTTGCACTTCCTGTAAACAAATCTCGTCATTTTCTTTCTTTCATTTCATGCGAATAAAACAGACCAAATGCATATCATACAATCGAATCACAACAACCCCGATTCGAAACACAACTTCATTTTCCTTTTTCTTTTTCTTTTTCTTTTTGTTGTTTGAATGCTTTATGCATTTTTTCTTATCTCTTCAAATGATGAAAGAACAGGTATCTATTTATTTGTGTGTGTGTGTGTTTTTAGTATGTGTTTTTGTGTATAAAATGATGCAACGGTCAAAAATTATTGGGAGAAGTGTCCATTTAATCGGTTGTCTGTCCAACCGAAACATTGAAATGGTTGGGGTGTAATTCGGTTGGGGTGGGTTGTGCTAGGGGGAGGAACTCGGTTGGCTTGTTCGGTTGGTTGGGTGTGCAACTCACCATTAGCATTGGCCTAACAGTATGCAATTTGGTGCCAACGTGGCAGACATTCTTTCCTTTCTCTTTTTGTCTTATTCAACTTTAGTAATGCAATAAAATGGTAAGATGTCGTCAAAACAATCAAATTTTGTAATTCATTCGTCGTATGTGATAACAAGCTTTCGAGCTTTGCAACTGATGACGTATAGTCTACATTCAGGTCACGAACCCGACCAGTGAACGCCACTAACAAGCCCATTATGAATGGGCTAACCAAATAACGGTTTGGGCTCATGAAAGCCCAAACCCAAACTTCTTTATGGAATAAGATATCGGATATCTCCTAACTTTGGAGATAATCGTTTACCAACCGACTTAGGCTGGATACGTGGAAGGTTGGGGAACACGAAACCAACTTGGATTTCGTGTGTATATAAAGGGAACCCTATCCCTCATTAAAGGTACGATCTAAACCCTAACTCTCAATTGAACCCTAAAACCGATTACTTACTCTCACACCGGAGGATAATCGTGGGAGACAATCCCACGGTAAGCCTAACGGTGTTTTCTGTTCTCTTAGTGCGCAGGTTTCAAGCAGCAATAACCAATTGATACAAGAACCGGAGCCCAAACAAGGAACGCTCAACTTTTGTATCAACAACAACAGTTTAAGCTTTTAAAACAAACGACTGTATAAAAGTAAAATTTGTTTGTCACGCAAATTTGTGAAATCTTTTAATTAACGATAAATTTAAACCGATTGAAACGAGGTTTTAATAATAAGTAAACCTTATAATTAATCAAATTATTTAAATTTTTTGAAAATAAAATTGATGAACACGTAAAACTTTGAAGTGTATCTGAGTTTCATTTGATGTATTTAAATGTTATTTAAAAGTAATAAGTTACATTTTTGTCTAATTCTATAGACATCCTTACAAAAATAATCATGTCATAATAAACTTATACATCAAAAATCACATAAGGCATAGGCCCACTATATAAGCTTAAACATATACACCCTTAACTTTATTGCAAATATCAATATCTAAAACATTACGTTGTCACATAGGCAAGAGATTTATAAGAGATTATAAGGGCTTAAGATTTTGAAATATGGTAGTTTATAACATGAGTTTTGTTTGTCACACTGTCTTATGAAAGTTGTCATAAGCCATAAACTTTCATAGGCCCAAGCTCATTGAAAAAGGCTTATTGGAGCTTATAGTTAGTCAAAAGACTTAAATAACCTTCAAAATAATTAATAGTCATGCAAAAGCTAAAAAATATATCTGAATTGGATTTGATATATTTTTATGCAATTTTACATTAATAAACTTTATCTCTGATTAGTTCACCAAAACAAACTTATAAAATATACACTTTAGTTTTCGACTTATAAGCTCCAGCCCCAGATTAAATCCATTTCACTAAACATACCATAGTCGTATTTGTGAAGCCCATTTGATCAATCATGCCATTTTCACTTTTGTGTCACATTTAGCTAAGCTAAAACATAATATGACAAATATAAAACCTTTACATTTGTGTTTGCATATTTACGGGAAGGAAGGGAAAAAAGAAATGGAGGGTAAAATAGTCATTTGACATGGAGGGTAAATATATGGCCATTAACGAAGAAAACTAACGAGCGTTATCCAAAATCGGGTTTTTGCAACTACAGTAATGGTTCAAGGGCATAACTCGCAAAAAAATGAAACATTAAGGACATTTCTCGCAAAATCCGAAAGTTTATGAACATTTTTTTTTAGTTTACTCTTAAATTTACTGTATATGCAAAAGAAAAAAAGGTGGGTGGTAGGGGGATGATAAAAATCATGGTTGTTAAGATCTTTATATTGATTATAAGATCTTACGATTTTACGACACCACAAAACGAAAACGATCCCGATTCTACGTAAGATCTTTACAAGAAATGATCTTATTAGGATTCCGATTTTGACCATAGTACCTTAAGATGTCGATCGATCCGATCTTAATTTTCTCGAACCACAAGCTAAAAGACAACAAATTTATGTATTATGTTTTGTAGAATATGAATAACAAGAGGTAAATTGTATTGAACACTTCATAATTATAATTTTGACATACATTTTCATGATATATGAAATATAATAGTATGTAGATTTGCATAATTTCACTACTACAAAAGCAGGCTAATGCAACGAAAATTTGCAACAGTAGATTTCCGTTGCAAATTTGCAACCGTAATGCAACGAATTACCAACCGATTAGCAACGACAAAGAAAATGGTTGCAAATCCGTTGCAATATATAAACTAATTTCTTTTACATTTATTTTTGTTTTTCCGTTGCAAATGCGTTGCAAATTATAAAAATTTGCAACGGAAAAGCAACGAAAGAAAAAAAGTAAATCTAAAAGAAACTATAATTTATTTTCCGTTGCAATTCCGTTGCAATTTTCATAATTTGCAACGGAATAGCAACCGAAGACAAAATTTAAATCTAAAAGAAATTAGCATTTGTTTTCCGTTACAAGTCGGTTGCAAATTTTCAAAATTTGCAACGGAATTGCAACAGAAGACAAAAGTTAAATCTAAAACAAATTTATCACCTATCTTATGTTACAATTCCGTTGCAAATCTCTTAATTTGAACAAAATAGCAATGAAACACATTTTCTTTTTGGGTAAAGGGTTTCCCGGTAAAGTTTATTACTCCAAAAAACACTTAAGTACAACGGATGTGAGGGACTCCCACAATTCAGCCCAAAATCAGGAAAAACAGACGCACCAATTGTGTTTTTATCCTAATCAATCATAAGAATGATATGCAAGACTTATGATGCTACTACATACGCTATCTAAGTTGACCACAAAGACTAATGTCAAAAGCTTTATCAAACTTCAATTGAGAATTAGTTAAACGAACGTCATTAAAATCATCATCATCGTACGGATCTTCATCATAAGTCTCCTTTCATTTCTCATTCAAGCTCTCATTACCCCCTCCGCTACCACTTGCCATAAAACTGGTCATTTTATTGTATACCTCATACACTTCACTATCACTCCGCATTAACCGGAATCCACATTAGATGAAATAGGTATGGAAGACAATTGCTTTTCTGCCACTAACATGTTCATACCCTTAGGAATACCTATTGTAGACTTATCATGCGAATTAGTAGACATATGATTACCTTCTTTAAAAGCACTATACTCCTCACTCGTCACGACAACAAGAATGTCTACATTCGTTGATGCATTCAATTTAGGACCAGGCTCCTCATTATCCATTTTACCCACTTCCAATTCAGATAGAACCTCAAACACATTTGTAATTTTCACTTCATTTTCCTTCTTATTATTAGGTTGTCTTGATGTATTTGCCTCAATTGTACTAACTGTTACACCCGTATCCTGAAATACAAATAGGCCCTACCCTAGATGGAATTGGCTTAAGGGTTTGTCGAGGTTGACTAGTCAACCCGATAGTCAAACTAATGGTTAACACATGTTGTATTATAGTTATAGAAAATATGGGGACCTAAGTTGTCATATTGTAAAATAATTATAAAAGTATAGTGTGGCCAATTTATAAAGAATGGAGCTTGATGGACCAAAAGTTTCAAATAGTAATATATCTTTACAATGAAGAAAGCTACTTGTATATAAGCTAGTTTCTCAAAAGTTCCAGGGATTAGAGAAGGTTGGTTTTAGAAGAAAGGAGGGAAAACATGAGTTGGTCTTGAAGACCAATTGGTGATGATTTGAGGGTGCTTTCCCTAATAGGAAGTTATAGAGATGATCCTTGTAAGGTAAGTATACCTAATTGGTGTGTTAATAGTTAATTGAAGAGTTAGGGTTTATGTATCCAAGTTGGGGGTTTTGGGTAATTGTGGTTTTAAACACTAATTAAAATGTTATAGTGTAATTGGGTGAAACCCTTTTTATTAAATTTAAGTAATTGGGTAAGTTGGATATGATCATATGGTTTGATTAAAAGGAGAATTATAGTAATTTTAGAGGAATCTTATTATGGGTAAAGTTGGATAAATTGTGGGTAAATCATTATATAATCAATATATGATTATGTGATGATTTGAGGATGTTATGGAAGCTAAATGGTTGTGTAAACCATGGCTATGGTTATTGTTTATGTTTTAAGTATATTTTGATTATGTGTTATGGATGTTAGCTTTGGATGATATTGATGATGGAGATAATGGAAGATGATGATAATCTCATATTAGCTTAGCTTGACTAGCTAAGGTAAGTAACTTGGTTACTATGTGGTTAATATGAAAATGTTATAGTATGTGATTAATGTTGTGTTAAGTGGTTATAGATTAATGTTGGGTCATCATTTTAAAAGGGTAAACAAGTATATGTTATAAAAGGGTTGTCAAGGGTAAATTGTTATAGTTTTGGTATTCTTTAAAGAGTTAAAGTAATAGTCAAACGTTCCGCGTCAAAGTTTTAAAATTTGAGTAATTTCCGGTCAAATCCGGAATCGGGGCGTAACACTAACCTTGGAAGCATATGCCTTATTAGTCTTTTGTTGTTTAACAACATGTCAATATTCAAACTTCCTTGCCATATATACACCATCAAACTTCTTAGGATAAGAACCTTTGCGTTTAACTTCGGTAAACCCATCATTTTGGCCCTTTATTCGGTGCTACCTTAAGAGGAATTGTAACATTCTTTGAACATTGAATAGAGTATGACCAAAGATCTTACATAAATCACAACGACGGGGTTTTTACTCATACTCAACACCAATGGTCATTCTAATGTAACTAGGTTTCTCAAGAAACGGGATAACAACCACTAGATGTTCCTTGAAGTCTATTTCCGCATCCAATTCAAGAAGCATAATTATTCCTACCCCACGATTCCTCACACATTGTATTCGTACATGAATCAAGAAGCATTGGAGTACCTAGATTCGCTGCAATCATAATTAACCCATCACCTGTGTAAGCAACCATAGGGATACCATGAAGCATTGGAGTAACTAGATTCGCTGTAAAAGGTCATCCACGTGGCACGACACCCAAACGTATCACATGGCACTACACACAAAAGTTGGAACGTGTTTTTTTCATGGTTCTAAAAGGCGCCATGGAGGCGCGAAGGCGCCGCTAAAGCGTGAGGTGTGACCTCTACGTTATGAAATAGACCAAGGCGTCGACTCTAGGCGTGGCGTGAGTCGAATGGGGAAAAGACGCGCTAAGGCGTGAGGCGTAGCAGGTTTTTATTATTCAACTATGATATTTTTCTTTTAAATGAAGAATATTACATGTAAGGATAGTTTCTTAACCTTATTCATTATGTACAACGCTTTCTGTAAACTCGAAATATATGAAATATGATATAAATATATAAATATATAAATATTTTCATATTTTGTGCCGCTTTAAAAACACAAAAGTTTCTTCTTTGCCGCTAAAGCAGGAGGCTTGATCATGTCGTCACGTTACGCCTTATGCTATTTATAACATTTGTTTTGTTCCTCTAATGTAATTTTCTCTTAAAAAAAAATTGTGTATACCTACGAATCTATGTCCAGTTTGTATCTAAAATTTTTATATATGCCAAAATAATATAAATTAAGGCATGCACAAAACAAAATGTTAAGATATGCATATAAAAAAAAATACTCCTTATAGTTAAAACTTAAAAACCTTGCTATCCTTATCCTTTTCCCCAAAATTTTCACCCAAAACAAATTTCCCCCAAAAATTTTGGTTCAAACCTTTTCACCAAAATGTTTCTCCCCCTTTTTCCCATAAACCCACCCCCTGTCACTTTGTAAACCAAACCTTACCCCTTCTTATTTACTTCTTCATTTTCTACAATTGGCTACCTTACCTCCATCTACTCAACACCACACTAAGCACCTAATTTTCACTCTACATCTATCTCTAACCACTAACAACGGTCAACGGGCACCTCTCATCTCCGTTCTTTTCTTCTTGGGTATATTATTTGTGTTTAATGTTACTTGGTTTTTGTTTTGGTTTACTATATGTTGTATGCGTGTAATTAAATTGTTCCATTTTTATACCTAAATGACTAGTTCTTGAGTTTACTAATATCATATCAGTAGCTTGTTGTGGTTAGTTTCATGTTAATTGTCAACTGTTTGTTTTTATCGGTTAAATAATTGTTTTTTTTCCCTTGGTATCTTTGTAAAATGTGCTTAGCCTTGTTCATGAAATGCTTAATATGGGTTTCTGTATTGTAGGTAAAAAATTGATGATGAGAAGATCTAGCATTAAGGTGGGAAGCTAAGGCACTTCAGTTTTGATTGAAAGGGCGCGTCTATGGATGTAGTTAGAAGCTTTGAGTTTTTAGATGTTATACTAGTAGCATCTTGGGCATTTTTAGATTTTTCAAATTTGAGTGTTTTGAGTACTGTATGCATTTGTATTGTCTTAAGTTTTAGTGGATTTTATTTTGATTCTTCGATTTTGTTTGATATAAAATTTTATGCATTCTATATTGTAATCACAATTTTATCAATTTATATTTATTATTTTTTTGATCTTTTAGCTAGTTTTTTAGGAATTTGGTATGAAATCACTAGGAAATATGCTGCTAATCTATTTTTGAGATGTGCGCTAAAAGTTCATCATAGATAACCTCGGAAATATAATGCTTATGTACTTGCAAATGTTGCGGTTGCAAAAGTTACCATGGCAAAACCCGTAGCAAAATATAACTGTTGCAAATTATGTCTTGATGCAAAAAATATTCGTTGCAAAATTGTGGGAAAAGATATTCGTTGCAAAAAAGAGTCTAGTTCCATCGAATTATCTTTCGTTGCAAAACGGTTGCAAAAGTTTTCAGCTTGTTGCAATTCAGTTGCAAATCAAATTTGCATGGAGCCTTTTTGCAATAGTCGAAATCCGTTGCATTTTCGTTGCAAATAGCCTTTTGCAACGGATTTGCATTGTATTTGGACGGTTGCATTAGGCCAGTTTTGTTGTAGTGTTTTACAACACTTATTAAGAAAATGACACTATAATAGAATCTTATGATCCCGATCCGATCTAACAATCACGATCTTGTAAAGACAAAAACGATCCTAGGTATGATCCCGATCTTAAAAACCTTTGATAACATAACTAATTTTAAACATATATTTCATCGAATACACAACTTTTATCTAAATATAACAAAGTGATATTCAGAAAATCACAAGTGATATTCTGAATATAACATAATATCACTTGTGATAGTCACTAACGTATGAAAACAGACGAAAACGTAAGAAAATAGACCAAAACGTAAGAAAACGGACGAATACATATGAAAGCGTATAAACATGTCTGAAAACGGACGAAAACGTATGAAAAATAGATGAAAATGAAAGAAAACTGATGAATACAGACGGAAACGAATGAAAACGGACGAAAACGTATGAAAAAGATCAAAACATATGAAAACGGGCGAAAACGTATGAAAACGGACGAAAACGTATGAAAACAAATGAAAACGTATGAAAGCGAAGAAATAAAACACGAATTAAAAAAACGTGAATAACGTGAAAAAAAAAAAAAAAAAAAAAAAAAGACACTAATTTTTTTAAAACACATGAAAAAAAACACAAAAAATATAAATAAAAAAGAAATACAAAAAGACAAGAAAAAAAAACACAGACTTAAGTTTATATATTAAATCTTAGGTTAATCGCCATCATTAGATCAAACTTGATATATGTTGAGAATTTATCTCTTGGTAAGCATGGATTTGTGAATAAGCAAAATAAAATAACTCTTCGAGTCTAACATTTTATGAGTGGTCACAAGATCAAGAGTTATGGGATCCGATCAAGTCTCCATGAATACGTATAGTAGTAAATAAATTTTACCCTATGTCTTGCATTTTATAAAGGGAGATGATTTGTACATTTCGCGTGGTTCACCGGTTCCACCGATTAGACCCTTAGAGTGATTCAGTCGATACAAAGGTGCGCTTGAAGTGGGGGTCCATTTCTGGCATGCTATAGTTATTTAAGTCTCTCGACGGCGGGAATGGGAGATTACCGATAAGCCAGATGATTTGGACACTCTAAAGTATTGTGTTTGGACATTTATACCTATATCCTCACATAGGTGAAATTGGAAAGATAACTGTGAGGGTATAAACATCCAAACATAATACTTTAGAGTATCTCAATCATTTGTTGTAGTGTACAAATCATCTCTCTTTTATAAAGCTATTGTTTAATAAAAGCATTTTTAACTAACTATATCAAGAAATAGAATGTGTTTAATTGATATGTTAGTTAAATTTAATGAAGGTATATTTTTTTACCAACTGTATTTTTGTCATGTATATAAAGCATGGTTGGTATCCTAGTTTGGTGCCAACGTGGCAGATCTTGTCCCCTCATGCTCCGTATCTTTTTGTTGCCTGGTGTGGCACACATTCTTTCCTTCCTCTTTTTGTCTTTATTCAACTTTAATTTTTTTTTTGACAGGTGACTTTCCAACTTAGGTTTCACCACCCTCCCGAAAGAGGGCCCTAACCCCACATCGACCAGTCTATGTTGTCTTAACCGGGTCCACGCAGGTACGATATGTGGCTTCAGTGCCGCGAGGAAACCGTACCGCCTCCACACAAGTTTCCTTGCTGGAGTAACGGCCGGATTAAAACCCCGACCTTGCTCAGATTTGAACCCCCAGCGACTTAGTCTAAGGGGCACAAATCCTCATTGCAAATATCAACAGAACATGTGGACCACAAGTGAGGACTTCCCGGTAGGTCACCCACCCGGTACTACTCTCACTAGTGGCTCGCTTAACAACCTAAGCACTTACCACTAGGCCACATGATCGATGATACGTATTCAACTTTAATTACAATACGTATCCTCGCCACTTCAACGAAACAAAAGCAATCAAATTTTGTAAATGTGATAATTCGAACTTTATAACAGTATAAACTTTTCAAAAAAGTTACTTTATCAAACTAGACGACATAGAGTAATGTTATTTAGGCCTACAATCCATACTTAAATACATGCTTAATGCATAAATTACTTGTACAATTGTATTAAACATTTTTCTCTCTTCAAATTTTCACCAATCACTTATTCAAATCCACCAATCAAATCATTAGGCATACTAGTAAGCTTGCTAATTAGGCTTAAGAATCATTTTTCAGACGACATGCATACTGGCGAGTTATAAAGGCAGATAATAATACTTGTTACCTTGTAACTTTGGTATTACCTTTAATGCAACACTTAATGGTTCAATTTTTAATCATTACGAGAAAAAAAAATATGTGTTAAAAACTGATATAAGTTTGAGGATGAAAATATATTTAAAATATTAATTTAATAGGTCGACATAGTCACTCATCTTTCCATGTTAGTCAAAATAGCATGTTTTAGTTAATATTGAATCTTTACTTATTTTAGCAATGAATCTCTCGTAAATTCATTCGTGCAATATGCTTCTTTTTTTTCAAAGAACACACGGGCTAAAATTTCTCAGATTTTGTGGTGGCTAGCTATATGGTATAATTGTATTAGGACATTCCCCATTTCCACTACATTTGTCCTTCTAACTTTTACATAAAAATTCAAAATAGTAGTGCTCCATCAATACGCTGCATACACACATATGTTACATTCATACATCACATTCAACGAGTATTCAATTATTTAAAATTAAGCATAGCTACTTTGATCAGATTAAATATATCACTTGTATCAGACTTTGAATATCATTGCCTTAGTACTTCATACATTTCACAATAGTTTTTTTTTTTTTTTTTTTTTTTTTTTTTTTTTTTTTTTTATAAAGTTATGGTTTTCAATTTTTTGGTCGATTAATTCATGATATTCAAATCCATAGCCACACATATTTAAACCAAGTAAAGGCTTTTTCATTTCAGAAAATTGATGTGTTCACTTCAGTATTATTTGCACTCAGCAAAAATTGAACATGAACCTTCACACATGTAGTAGTATTAGTCATAAATATTTTAGCACAAAGCAATGGTTTATATATCACTCTAGTTAAAAAAAAAAATGGTAACCTCCCTTTAGTTGAGGCCATTCCATTACATTGACCTTTTTTTATCATTTACATAAAATTTGAAATATACTAGTAGTGCTCCATCAACACACACATGATGTATACCACCTTTAGTATCCAATGTTTAATACTTATATAGATTCAAATATCAATATATTTTTATATTTTATTGTTTTGAAAGGGTAAAATTGTAAATTCACTTTTTTGTTAGGGCCGTGCCGTTACACCTTACCATTTTTTAATCCCATGCAATTCGGAACTCGACTCTAACAAAATGGATCCATTTTATTCTTATAAATATATCCGGTGTTTTGAAACCCAGTTCGACCCAGCCGGTTAAACCATTTTTTGCTCAAAAAATGAGTTAAAATGAACCGGTTTTTTTAGGCTTGAGAATCCAGCTTGACCCGCCGATTTTTATGTGTTCTAAGTCAACCCAGTGCATCAAATTCAGTCGTGTTTGATATTTTTCTTTTCTTTATATTTTAGATAATGTATATGATAAATTAGGATTGAACATGATGATGGATTATGTTGTTTCTAAGTTTAAAACTTGTATCGTCGTTAAATTGGATATGTTTGATATTGTATAACATAATGTTATATAAACCAAAAATGTGAATGGTATTTGACTTTTTAAGCTTTATGTATGTTTAGTATTACAAATTAAAACTTTTATAGGCCGGTGTTTAGTGAGCCGAAATATTGTAATATACTTACATGGAATACCAAGTTGACTCAACGGTCAAACCAGTTAAACCGACAATTTGGTGATCCGGTAACTCAACCGGATCATTTCGAGACCCGATTTTTAAAACATTAAAATATCTCATAACTCTCACACACACAATGAGTCTCATTTAAATACAGTAGCTTATTTGACTCATTTCTGCTAAAAAAAATAAAAAAAAATCAAAGGTTGCAACTTTAACTTGTTAAATCTACTATTATTTACTTAGAAAAACTATCAATTTACACAAGTTGAACTTTTTAACGTTCTGATAGTGGTTGTTTGTACTCATTTTACCCGCGTCAAGTATGTGTGCGTCTTACACGCATTAAGTTTAGGTTTGATTTAAGCATTGTAAGCTCAGATTCATCACTAGAAGCAGTATTAGCGAGATTAGAACAAGGATGTGTACGTTTTACGTGCATTAACTTTGTATTTGTCTTAGGCGCGCTAAGTTTAGATTTGTTTTACATGTTTAAAACTCAGATTCATCACTAGAAGGAGAATTAGCAAGACTAGGACAATAGATTTTGATTTTTGAAAAGAGTTTGTTTTGTTAAATTAATTTCGAGAATACAAGGGTCATTCAATAATCGTTTGGATAGCCACATAACATTTTTCTTTCATCACCATTGAGATGGTTTGAAGTTAGGGATTTAAGAACTAAATACATTATTTTTTATTTTAGTGTCATCAATGATATTTTGTGTAATTATGATTTACTTGATATCAGAATGCACACTCATTCTAGCTAGCTTGATGCCGTCACAACAATATATTAGGTCAGGGGTCGCGCCCCCTTGCAGGGTCGAGGAGCAGCGCCCCTTGCGGGTTCAAGAGGCATAGCCCTTGCTTTTTCCCTACTACCAGTTTTCCCTCCAAAAGACGCAACTCTTCCCAGCTGTTGTGACTCTTCCCGCCACCGTTTTTAACTGAATTTAACTAACTTTCAGTTATGTTTTATATGATAAAATTGATCTCTTCCATATTATATGATAGATATGGCCCACGCCCGTCTGTGGGCTTAGGTACATAAGATTGTTTAGGGTTTGTAGTTTATATAATGTAATCAAGAATAATGTATAACTTACGGGGGTTTATAATGTTCAATATGGTATCGGGGCGGGGTTTGATCCTCAGACCTAAGTGATTATGTTGAGCCGCCTCTCCTAAGCCACCCCGTTAAATCTCTTCAATGTCATATTTATCATCTAATATTCTAGACATGACACAAATAACAACTATGTATATTTTTTTTTTGTTTTCTCGTGCTTTAGAAACACAATGCAATTCTTTTAATTATCCAATTGAGAATTTCGTGATACTCAAGGTATAAAGTTCGAATACTTCAATCTAAAACTAATCTCTACATGATTTAGAAATATAGAGTTATTTGATTATCACCAATCACACAAACGAATTCTAACATACATATCGTCGAATAGCCTAGTATGTAATTTCCACCATGCATGAGCAAAGCTTCAACCATGGGTTTCTAGCAATTAAGAACTCGATAAGAAGATGTTATTTTTTGTCAAAGAATCCAGGCCATATACTATCACATGGTAGATATCTAACCCAATGCAATTCGATACCGTGAGGGTCTAAGTATAAATGAGTAGTATTTGAGTAAAGATTATACAAAGGTTATACAAAGCATTCAACTTATGGACACAGGTCAACCTGAAAATGACACTATTGTCACTCTTGTCGTAAATGAAATAAAATAAATAAAATCATTTTCCTTTATGGTAACTAAATAACATAAAAAGTTGCAGAATAAAAAAATAGAAAAAGAACGTACACGTGAGCATATCTTTGATACGTAGAATTGACTTTGGACCCACACGTGCGTCTCACGTGTGTTTTATTTTCAGGCAATTTATTTTGTCATTATATATTTCTACCAACGGCCACTTTTTGCCACAACAAACTTAACAAACATATCCAAATCCAATGCACCTTTAATTTTTCTTTTTTGATGTGTTTCCTTATTATTCTTGCATTTTGGATATGACATTACATAGGTCTATCGTTTTAAATTATATATTTGATAACGAATCAGTTCACCATGCGTAAAATAACAGACTTATTTTACATATCAAACTTTTCTACACAACAAGAGGCAAATTTCAGCCGTTTATTTTTCTGTTGAAGAAAAAAAGAGAAAGATTAATAAATATTAAAATTAAAAATTAAATTACACGCATTTTTAATTTAAATATCTTATAAATTTATCGTCAAACAAAAGAAATTATACTGTTACGACGAGAATTTAATTATCTTTCTATGAACGGACACTCTGATACACTTTCGATAATTTGTTTTTATTAAAACGGTTTAAAAAATCAAAAGTGAAAAGTTCGTAATTCAAGTATTTTAAAATTGCGTGTCAAGTCAACATCATACACATATCTTAAAAACCCTTTTGTTTTTCGTTACCTAATTGTTGTTCTTCAAACGATCATATATTTTTGGATAAAACCTTTTGTGCTACCGTGGCCTCTTAAACATGACCATTTTTGTTACAAGGCATTTCGTTAACGCGAAAAAGGAGACCCTTGAGTTTAGCTGTCCAATTGACAAATGATAAAGTATATTAGAAAAATGAAGTTAAAGTTTTTGAATGTTAAAAATGCATTTAAATAAGGGCTTTGATAATAGATTTACATGTATTCTTGATATAGAAATGTGTATATTTAATAGTACTTTATCATATAAATGACCAGTAAACACATAATCAATTATCTTCACCATGATTATTATCTTCACCATGGTTCTAAAAGGCGCTACGGCGGCACGAAGGCGCCACTAAAACGTGAGGTGTGACGTTCACGTTACAAAATAAATTAAGGTGTCGACTTTAGACGTGACGTGAGATGATGCGGAAAAATGCGCGATAAAGCATACTAAAGCGTGAGGCATGGCGGATTTTTTTTATTCAACTTCGATTATTTTAATTTTTTATTTATTTTTCTAAATGAAGAATATTACGTCTAAGGACAATTTTTTTTAACCTTATTCATTGTGTAAAACGCTTTTTATAAACTCGAGATATATGAAATATGATATAAATATAAAAGTATTTTCATATTTTGTGCCGCTTTATACCACATCTTAAAAACATAAAAGTTTTGTCTAACCGCTAAAATATAAGGCTTAATTATGTCATCACGTCACGGCTCACGCTATTTATTTATAACATTGATCTTCACATATTATGAACGAAATGTATTTTTTGTTTTGTGTTGAAGGGGTTGATATTTCACTAGTCCATTAAAGGTAGAATAAAACAAAAAGAAGGTGGGAGGAAAAATGACATGCAGCACGTACATAACAGAATTACAGGAAGATATGCAGCAGAGGGGACAATATCAGCCACGTTGGCACTAAAGTTGTGGACTGTTAGGATACCCCAACGATGCTTTTATTTTACACAATAAAAATATGATAAAATACTTTCATTAAACAAGAGACTAATAAAACACATTTTATTTCTTGATATGGCTTTTTATAATGAAAAATGCTCTAGGTAAACAAGTGGTTTATTTTTTTAGAACTAAAACTATTTATTTCATACAATTATACACCAAAATATATCTCACACGTTTTAAGCAGGATTTGAACCTATAATTATTTTAGTTAAAAAGCTTCTCACACAACATAAAGTATTATTGAAACACAAGTTCTTTGGTAAAACAAGAATTATTAAAATGGTCTCATCACCAAACAATTTTACTGATCGTTATTATTTATTGAAGTCAAATATAGTAAATTTTTTTTTTTGAACGGCAAAGATTTGAGATTAAATAAAAAACCTGCCTAGCAAGAGACTAGGACAAGGCACAAAAGGATTACAAAGCAGGACATAAAGCATTACAAGGGTTATTAAACCAATCTACCCAACTAAAAGAATGCAAATTTGCTCTTGAGCGGATCCAAGTGAATGAAGAAAGCTTAATGTTGTTAAAAATAAGGTCTTTACTTGGCTTCTTGGACGCGAAGACTGTTTCGTTTCTATGAGTCCAGAGGACCCAAAGAGTCGTTTGAACAACCACATCAAAGTACCTCATGTGCTTGTTATTAAGAGGGGCTCGGTCTGCTAATTCAATTGCGTCATTGAGGCTTGAAATGTTGAGGTTATGGATACCCCACCATTTAAGGACCGCTAACCATGTGTCCTTTGCAACTGTACACTCAACAAAAATATGGTTTTCACACTCAAGATCATCATCACAAGTGGGGCACCGGACAGAGTGTAAGTCTACACCTCTTTTATCAAGATTTAGCCGAGTTGGAAGCCTTCGGTTTTTTATACGCCATGTAGAGATGTTGACTTTAGAGGGTAGATATTTGTTCCAACGAGATTGAGTTATGGTGGAAGGATGGTTAGCCTTGGAGATGTAGAGCCGCATTCCTTTGACAGTGAAGGTTTTAGATTCGTTAAAAATGCAAACCCATCTATCCATTTCCTTATTAAGGTGAAGATGTGAGACAAGCTCAGTAAGTATAGTGAGTTCTTCGATCTCAGCAGGAGTGAATGGGTTTCTATACCAGCCCCAACGAAAGAGTAAACCACGAGGGAGTTGCATTGGCACAGGCCCTGGTCAAATATAGTAAATATATGACTTGATTAATCAACTTATCAGCAAATAGATAGATAGGCCATTTTACTATTTTACCACTTGTGATATCCCCTAGATTCACTCGTGTACATGTTTTTAACAACCGTTAGACATCCATAAATAAGCTTAGCTATAGAGTTGTAGGAAATAACTTGCCATTGTCATATTTTATTGTAAATAAATAAAGGGCAAAATGGTAACTTATAATTATCCTTGGTTAAAACACTACCACTATTTTGTCCTTTTTGTTCCTTTGCCTGAAAATTTTGGTAATGCTCCTACAACACACACATGATACATTAATTCAACCTGCAGGCTGCATCACATACATGATACATCACGTATTTTTCATATATAATTTCTACTTAATAAGATTAAGTATACCACTATTATATCTTATATGTTGATCACCAATATTTGGATGTTATTACATTGTTAATGCAAAATGTTGATAATCGCAGCGATTACCAGTTTTGACAAAAGACAATGTTCAAACTAACTCAACTTAGCTGCACAAAAAATTGTCTATTTGGTTTTAGAAAAATGATTTACCTTGGTTAAGGTCTCTCCACCACATTGTCATTTTTAATTAATTTGCATAAATTACAGGTAGACCATCTGTCATGGATGGTCATCTGCACTTGATCACCCTCGGTCACACTTGGTCATCTCCATTACGCCTCCAACTGAAGGACGCGTCCTCAAGGGATTTTAGGCAAGACTCGGTCGACTGCACATCGAGTCCTCCCCTCTTTATTGTGTGTGAGTGTGTGTTTATAATTTTTTTGAAGTATATTTATGTTTAAGTGAGGTATGCATGTTTTAGGTGGTGATTGCGGTCACCTTATTAAACTAACTTGGTCATGAAGAAGGTTGTAGTGAGTTGGCGCTGACGTGGCAGTGGTGACCACGGTCACCATTACGCCTAATCTTAGTAGCTTAATCCTCCACCAACATACATTTTCTTACCAACATTTAAGGTATTACATTTAGCAAGGACAGATTAGTAATTGTACATCATGGTGAAGGACACACACAATCCCGCCTGCTGGCTGTCCTTTTTCATGTAGTGGTGCATCAACAACAAAAGGATCCCATATACATACATGCACATGACATACAATTTCATGATCATTATACATACCCAAATAAATACACTCACACAAACCATTTTATTTGCTCTCCAAGTTTTATAAATACACACACACACAAACTCTCACACATTCATATTCATTTTTAACCTTTTTTTTTACACTCTCTCAGCTGTAAGGTATAGTATAGAAACTTTACTATTTTAACTTTCAACTTCAAAATAATAACATATTTGACGATAAATGAGGTTAAATTTGTGTTTTTTTACTTAAAGTAGTGATTTTTATGACTCTATGTAAGCTTAACTTTGTAATAATATCGTTTTCTTATGATGAATAATGTTTTTTAACTTAAAGTAATGATTTTTATCACTATATTTGAAGTTAGGTTTTTATGAAATGATGAATAACGTTAAATCTGTGTTTGTTTGTTACCAAAAATGAGGAATATCAGTTGTTTAGGTTAGAATAAGTGACAACGTACACTGCGCGTTTGCGGTTCGGATATCCTTAAACGAAGGTGTCGTATTAAGTCTCTAGAAATAGATTTTGCTGTTTTTACGTTTAGAAATCGAAATCTGTTCGCGTAGTTATATATGTGTTTCTTTGACTGAAATAAGTGTTTTGAGATGTGTATTATGTATTATTTAGCTTTGAAAATGATACGTTAAGCTGTCGTATTGAGTCTCAAACAATTTTAGTTCATGTATCGAAAAGCTAAAAGCAATACTTGTAGATGTGCTTATTTGGTACAGAGTAGTAGCTAGTAGTGTTTTTGTATGACATTATTCATACTTGTTTTCATCAATGGAAGCTGAATGATTGAGGTTATTAGGATATTGGATAATCGATAACGTTTACAAGTTGTATTAATAGTAAACATGATAAACTAGTTGTAGGTTTAAAATGATCTTTGTTCTATAAATCTCTTTTTTAACCTGTTTTAGAAGATATGTGTATATTGACTCTGTTACCTCTGTTTATGTTTACCATTAAGTTAAGATATTTTGACTGGAAGTTGTATAAATGAGCTTAGCACAATAAATTGTTGTATTTAGCATCGTTTTGGTTTTACGTTGAACTTCTGATTTCTGAGATCAAAGCTGTGTCGTTTTTCACATTTAAAAACTGATTTTAGATGTGGAAAGTATGATTGAGCTTAAAACAGAATGTTTATGCTAATCAGACTTGTTTAAGTTGCTATTGCGGACTATAAAGCTGAAATTATGATTATAATAGCGGTCTGTTTCAAATTTGGTCACTGGTAGTTATGAAAGTTGTAGCGTTGAGCCGTTGAGATAAGTATAGCATTTTGCGGACTTTTATGCTGAAGTTATGATCGTATAATTGTTTATATTTGCATTTGGTCACTGATTTGAGCTAAGGATAACATCTTGCACACTTCTATGATGTTTACGATTAAGTTAAGATATTTTGACTGGAAGTTGTATAAATGAGCTTAGCACAATAAATTTACAATGGTGGTTTGCAGATGGATAATCAAAGATTGAGTTATACAGTTGATGAAGCACTTTCTGCCATGGGGATGGGGAAATTCCAGCTGAAGCTCATCGCATATGCTGGAGTAGGTGCTGTAGGAGAAGCAATGGAATTGATGCTTCTGTCCTATGTAGGACTAGCGGCTCAACATGATTTGAAGCTCTCTATCACTGAACAGAATCTCATATCTATCTTCACTTACGTAGCAATGCTTTTTGGAGCAATCGGTTGGGGTTGTGTTGCGGATCGTTATGGAAGAAAGTAAAGTCCTAAACGAATTTTCATATAGTCATATAAATTTTATTATGTAACATGCTTTACATTGTGGCATCATGTATGAGATGGAAATTTATGGGATAACTGAAAGTTTCACAGTGGTTAAACCAAAATTTTTATATAAATTGAAGTCTCCTTAGACCTTATCCGACGTATGCAACATCAGAAGCATTAAGTTTAAAAGCCAATGACCAAAGATTTTCATCAGTAGCATTCGAAAGATGATAAATTTGCTATAACTGTTCATAAAGTTATCAAGCAACAAATTCAAGTTGGCAGGAGTTTGCCACTATAGATCAGGAATAGTTTTTGCCATACTCATGATAGATTATAGCCATTACATTCTTACCAAACCAGTATAGATAGATTATAGCCTATTGTCTTACATGATACTCATTCTGTCACAGAACTTTATTGGTTCAACATCTTACTGGTCCCTTTGCTTTTGCCTTTCAGGATAGCTATTTTCGGATCATCTGTGTTAACAAGCGTCATTGGGCTAACAAGTACGTTCTCACAGAACAACTTACAACTATTGATTTCACGTATCCTTATTGGACTTGGGATTGGTGGCGCTCAAGTTTATACAACCTGGTACATGGAATTTGTTCCGAGAGCTCATCGAGGGATTTCAATGATTCGGTTTTTCGCTTTTGGTGCAATTGGAACAGTTCTGGAAGCCTTTTTAGCTTGGGTACGTCAATTCATATTTATAATGCATGCCACCTCTCTAACTCTTCTAATCATCATTTAACTTTAGTATGCTTATTTAGGTGCATTAATTATGTATAAATAAATTCTTAGTAAGAAAAAAAAATTGCGGGTCAACAAACCCCATTTTGACCCATATCAGTTAGTTAAACGCCCCTTAGTAACTATATTGCTACAATAAGTGATTTGTATTTTTCTTCCATTCTTATGCTTTTAGATTCTTTCAGAAACTCAATTTGCGATTTCTATTTGTTCCTGTAAAGTTAAACCATTTCGTATTTCTTTTTTTGTTTTCGTACTCCTTGTTACTTTGAGATAAATCTTGATGGGATGTATCAGTCAAGGTCAAAAGTTCTTATTTGATTTACTTGCAGATTTTAATGGAGGTGATCGTTCCAGAACATGGTTGGAGGTGGTTGATAGGATTAACTTCATTTCCATCTATTGTGGCTCTACTAATTAACTACTACTTACCTGAATCGCCAAGATTTTTATGTACACAAGGGAGATTCGAAGAAGCATTTCGGATCCTACAGACGGGAGCGAGAATCAACCAAAATGATCTCCCAGAAGGGGAACTTGTATATGCACACGGAGATCAGAGTGCTCAAGTGGATGCCCCCACTGAAAGAAATCCTAATACAGAAGAGGTGACGGTAAACCAAACAGACACAGTGGCTGGCTCACTAGGTACTCAGCCCATAAATAATCTTGTGGCTGATAAGAAGCCAGCAAAAGTCCAAGATGATCAAGCAGATATGGATCTGACTGCTGGCAAGGAGCGCTCAACCGAATCCCACGTTGGCAATTCAGCAGCTTCTGGAAGTGAGCAACAACCAATACTAGCCGCGGTTGACCAAGAAATAGTAGATAATCTAGTCAGAGAGATACACTTTATAGTTGATTCTGGTCAGACCAATCGTACTGAGATTGAGGATCAGTCCACACTAAATACTCCTTTACTACGTAGAAACACCGAAACTGGTACAGAAAGAAGCTACCCAGCCATACTAATGATCTGTTCAAGAGGGTGGAGGCGAACAACCAGTTTAATATGGCTCTTATATTTTACAAACACGTTTTCATACAGTAGCCTCGTCTCATTGCTTTCACCATCTTTTGTTGTGTTATCCATTTGGCGACACGAAGTTCACAAGAATCCTAGCTTCTACTTTGATGCATTAATCGTTAGCATGGCAGGTACGCAACATAGAGTTTTCTTCTTTTTGTACTTAATTTTACCTGCTATTTTGGTCAATAATATTAACTTTTTTGCATTTACTAGTAACTATTTTGGACAACCATGAGGTGGTGATGCATTGGGGTTCATGGGTTAAAAGTTCAAACTAAAGGTGTCAATTTCGGCCCATTTACTTTTTGATTCTTGGGCCATCTTGTTCTTAAACTGGTCGAAAGCGCACCAGAGTGTATTTTTTATGACTGCAATTTCCTAATTCTTTCACACTTTCACTTAAAAAACTATATTAAAACGCTAGTTATGCATGAAAATCTTTATACTCTTTGCAAAAAAAAAGTGATTCAGCTCTTCCTATAGGCGTGTAACTAAAAGTTAGCCTTTTTGACGCGTTACCTAACACACACGGTCCACACATTTTCCACCTAGGATTCAAACTCTATCCAAATATAAAAATAGAAATAGTTTTTTTCTTGCCTTCTGTTGTCATCAAGAATACGAATGTTATCATCAGTCATGTTTCGAACTTTTTGGCCATTTCTTTTGCGGGCCAGATATAGTATATTAATAAATAATGAAGCGGGTTAACGGATCGAATGAAATAAATCTGTGAATAATGAAACAGGATAATGGGTCGTAACCTCATGAAAGTGTACTTTTTGATGCTTACAGTTTCTTGTTTTATTCAAAAGAAGAAAATGGAACTTTTTAGAATACTATTTAACTCAAATTTTTAAACGTTAAAAATATCGGCAAGAAGTGTTCCAGGTCAAGCAATTAGCCCTTACCCAAAAAGTTATCATTTTGACCCGTTATCCAAACCCAATCCTCCTAAACACAATAATAATACAGTAATACTTTTTACCCGCTATGAGTTAATGCTAATCTGTCAAGTCTAATTAGATAACTTGGGAAATTTTGTAGAGCTTCCCGGGCTTGGTTTAGCCTATTGGAAACTGGACCAGATAGGTCGCAGGTATACTATGGCTATCATGTCCGGTGGAGGATTCATCCTATCATTGCTACAGATTTACGAGTGGAATACAATAGTTGCCATGTCTTTGGTGTTTTGTACTCGTATGTTCATGTCAGCAACTTTTGTTGCGCTGGAGATCTATGTGGAGGAGGTATGCCTTTCTTTTAGTTATCCACATCATGAATGAGAAATTTTCAATTATTTTCATACGGAGTATAAAAAATATCATGTTTGGGATGTGTACATAGAATTACCTGCACTCATTCTTAGTTTATGACAGCAAAACTAAAAGTCGTTTATATGGTGTGTTATTATAGGTTTATCCTACAAACTTAAGAGCAACAGGAGTTGGATTAGCAACAATAGCTGGATGGATTGGAGGAATGGTATGGCCTGCGTTAGGAGATCTGCTGGGAACTAGTCATCACCCGATACTACTCATGAGTTTGTATGCTTTCAAAATCATGATAACGGGAGTAAGCGCTTTGTTGCTTCCAATTGAAACACTAGGAAGGGAACTGGAAGACAATGAGGCTTAGAATAACTTTCCTTTACACGTTAATTCGAGATTATGTTTGATCAGTGAACCTAGTATTTCATTAGTTCATTGGAAGTTTAGGACTTATGTTTGATCATTTCTATCCACTGGTTTGACTTTTCATCAAAAACAATGTTGTGACTCAGATTTAGTTTGCCAAGATGTGGTATTAGAGATCATCATATCAACCTATTTGCTTACGAGTGATGAATGAGTCTATATATCTGTCTCTGATATATTTTATATCCATGGGTGAAAAAGTGTACTTTTACAAAAAAAAAATCACCTTTTTAGATTGTTCTTGTACCCAATATATATCAAACAGGTCAATCATCAATGTATATTTATGATACTTACCTCCATTGACTCGGTTCATACTCATATTAAAGGGGCAAATTACCAAAAAAAAAATTCATATATTTTATGAAATTTACAAAGAGCTGGAGGGCAAACGGGCAACAAGCTGCGTCGCTAGCCTTTTTTGAATAGCAAAATTAACCTTTTTGAAAACTACATCTATGGATCTAGGTGTCATAATATTACTATGTAATATATTAGAAAATTACACTGCAATTTTTTTTGCTAAGTGGCACGTAAACCTCGGGACACCTCCCTATCTCCACCCATGTTCATAATGTTAGACGACGACAACTATAACAACAATACCCCAATCACACCGAAGTGGGGTATAGGGGAGGTAGAATATGAAACTATTCTTATGATTATTATCAATTTTAATCAAACTTGTTAAACAAATCAATAACAAAAATAAAAGTATTAAAATATGACAAAAGTTCAATGCAGAACACTAATTATTCAAAGATCAAATCAATAGATCTCAACCATTCATCTATTTTAAATCCAAAGGTCTAGATTAACCACTATTTTAATATAATTAATTATTGAAGGGCAATTTTGTAAAATCATTGAAAACTAAACGCATCACATAAAAGGTCGGTACAGTGGTACACCTCCTCATTTACTCATTTCATTTCAATTATTCATTTTACACAGTCTCTCGTTTACTGTCAACAACAAAGATTTCAAGATCTGGTCGGACATGGACTCAGCTTGCCGGAGATTGCCAACGCCGACTGAATAATCTCTGCTGGAGTGGAGGAAGGGTGGTTGAAGAGAGATACTTCGCAGAGCTGAGGGTAGCGCGTGGATAGACACACGTTGTGGATTATATTGGGTGATGATGGTTGGTTTTTAATTGGATGGCGGTGGCGATTTATGATGGTGGTGGTGGTGGTTGGGTGGAGATGGTTAAGAGGAAAATGAAGAGTAGTGTGATTATAGCCATTGTGATGATGGTGCGGTTTATGATGGTGTGATTATAGCCATTGAGATACTGCACATGTGATTTGCGGTTTATGATGGTGCGGTTGCAGATGTCGCCAGACATTAAGTTGGAGAAGACGAGTCAAAGAAGATGAAGAATAAATAATAAAAGTCAATAAAGTTGTTTTCATATGGTGAATACATTATGTTGTAGATTCTCGAGAAAAAAATACTGTATCCCACTATCCTTTGTTCTTTTTTTTATGAGTTAATTACATAAATGGTCACTATGGTTTGTCGGATTTTTCGGGTTTAGTCAATGTATTTTTTTTCGTCGGGTCATGTCACTGTGGTTTGTATATGTTACGGGTCCAGACCAATTCCGTTAACTCTAGTTTATTTGGCTGTTAAATGCACTTGTAAAGAAGTAAAATGACATGACTACCCTTGTCATCTCTCAAACACCTCTGCTTTTAACAAACTTCAGTAATCCTTTTCGCAAACACCCCTACCTTCCAACCCATCCTCCAGACCTCCACCCAACAACCTCTCTTATTCCCTTTTGTCCATGGCACCAATATAATCACTAGTTCATTAATAACAAACCAACCTCATAATATCCCTATGATTCCATTAAGAAATAAGATAACACCTACCACTTTTTGGTTCCATCTCTACTGGCAGTCGGCTACACCTTCCGCACCACACCATCCGCGTCACACATAAAGTTAAACGTCGGAATTGTAACTCGCCGGAAAACGCAACCCAAAAACACAAACATATCTTATCTTTTTTCTCTGTGTCAAAACACAAATATAACCACTATTTTTGAAGTTTCAACCGAATCAAAACTCCAAAATTGATATGTGGCAACAATTTAGCTTTTTGGGTGTTGCAAGGACTTTCAAGATCGATTGGGCTTCTCTTTGAATAACGAATCAATTTTGAAGGTTCTTGATTTTGGGAACACAAACATACACGCAACCCACTGCATTTGAATTGTTGGCCACTGATTTGATTTGTAATGTTATGTGTATAGCCAAATTGTTTGGAAGAATTTTGGGTTGTATGAAACTGGTTTGGGTTTCATTAGATGAAAAATATTGTTTGTGAGAAAATGAGAGTGGTGGCTAACTAGCTATGGTAGCTGCTGCTAAAAGTGGGGGTGTTCATTTTGTGTTCTTGGAATTTGTTGTTAGAGATATATATTGGAGTGAGGATCAAATAAAAAATAAAAGTAAACTGAGAATGACGAGAAATAACCACAGTCGCATATTTCAGATGCACCTACAAAAAGAGATGAATCTTCCATGAAATTCTCATTCTTCATTTAAAATGTGTGGTTGAAAACATTTTTCATTCTTCTAATTTTTATTTTTCTTCTTAGTGGATCCATTCCCATATATAGTGTATGCAAACAAGTATAAAATGGTGATATGAATAAAAGATATATAGAGTGTTCTTGGCGGTACCAAGCTTGAGCTCGACAACACATTCCACCATAATACAGATATGTTGTTCGCGACGGGGATGAGATATTTGGTGTGTATGAATTTTGCGATTACAACATAGATTAAAGGGATGTGATATATGACAAGAGTTGATGACTGGTGGGTTATTTGGGATGGAGGTAGTGGTTAACAAATGAGTAGGGGAAAGAAGAAAAAGTAAGTGTGTTTTTTTTAATTCAATTTAATTATAAAGACATAAAAAGACAATTATGTCCCTAATTTAAAAGCCATACTGACAAAGTTAGCGTTGAAAGGACTGGATCCGTAACAATTACAAACCACAGTGACATGACCCGGCGAGAAAAAAGTACAGTGACTAAACCTGAAAAATCCGACAAACCATAGTGACCATTTATGTAATTAACTCTTTTTTTATTTTAAATACTCTTACATGTTAATAAAATGCATTAATAAATGAAAACGTACCCTATTAAATATGAAAATATATCTTTCTATCAGTATAACTCTATAATATGTTAAAACTAGCTAAAAGAGCCGTGAAATTCACGGGTATATTTAAGTAACGTTGAAAAAAAGTAGTAAATAACATTGTGTATTATGAAGTTATAAGTTAGAAAGAACCATATCTAATAAACAAAACGTAAAATATATTGTTGGTTATAATCAAACATACATTAAATGAAACACAATAGTCAAATAATCCAAAAAAGAAAATTAACATCTTCAATAATTTATTTCTACTAATGCGAGATACGTGTACATATAGATGTGATCATAAATAGTGTAGCACTTCTGTATAGACCACGTTGGTGGTGATATTAGTAAGATTTCCGTTTTCGTCACGAATAACCATCTTCAATCTTTTATTGCTCCTGACGCGAGAGACGGCTACGTATAGCTGGCCATGTGTAAAAATAGTTCTTGGCAAATACAAACTGACTTTCCCGAGATATTGTCCTTGACTTTTGTTAATTGTCATCGCGAAAGAGACGGACACGGGACCTGCCTAAAGTCACCACCAAAAACCAGTCATGTTGCCGAAAGGAGTGTCCATGGTGTCATGCTTTGACATACATAAAATGTCCCTTAATGATCTGTCTAATGCCTCGAAGCAGTGCTTGCTAGTTATTGGGGCTTCATCCAATATAATTAGTTTGCATTTGCGCATCAATGCAGCAAGATTACTTTAAGGATTAATGGAACATGTAGAGTGTTCTTGCTAGTTATTGGGGCTTCATCCTATCTAATTAGTTTGCATTTGCGCACCAATGCAGCAAGATTACTGTGAGGATTAATGGAACATGTAGATTGTTCGTCAATGTACATGGGAATTTTGAAAGGTAAATGTGTAGTTATCCCACCCCCACCCCGTCATTAATAATGATTAATAAACATAAAAATTTGTAAACATAAGCATAATGTAGGGCTGCTCACTGTGAAGGGTAATGGTCATGGGTGGTTAATGTATGATGAGAGGAATAGAGAGGAATGAAAGCTGATCCTTCTTGGTCCTCTCAATACATTGACAAAGGAGGTAATGGGTTATGCTATTTGAGGGTGTTTGTTCCCTCCCTAGTGATGTGTTTCCCTCTTGACCTCTTATTCATTTTAATCAGTATGTAGCTGTTAGGAAATGTAGCTAGGGTAAGTATAGCCCCTTTTGTAGAGTGAATGGGGGCTATAACCCACTTGATGATGCCTGTTTGATTTCTCATCTTTATACTGTGGATGTGGGTTGAGTGTTCTGAGGTTGAATCAAATATGAAAATGTAGTCAAGAGGTTATAGTCCGAGATTTGAAGATAGTTATGTCCGAGATATTGTTTCTATTTAGTATCAGATATAGTAGTTCCTTTGTTGTATTGTTGTTTGTTTTGAATTTTTAGATGGTTTGAGTATGTCTAAACCTTCTCAGTATGTTGTAATTTGTTTGTTTAGTAATATATTTCTCACCTTTTGCACCAAAAAACAGATACAAAAACCTAAATACCTGGAATCAGATACACATTCAACTTGATTAATGACACAACCTAGAATAAGGTGTTGTTAATGTCATAACTATCTCACAATACCCACATATATGTTTTTTTGTCATTGTTGCTTCTTTCTTATGGACAAAATCAGAGGCCCAACATGATGCATCAACACGATATACTTGTAAAAAAAATATTTAACAATGAAATAAAGATTTATTAGCAAACGAAACATCCGTAACACCACCTACGCCTACTTTATTAAAGCGACAAAATGCACCATCTACGAAAAAGGAGTTCATCGTTTACTGACAATTAACAACTACATACAGTTCTGATCTTTCACAAGTCCTATGCATTTGCAATGCATCAATTATGCCATTTTGATAGCAACCACTGACTTACCCTTAACCAAATCATGTTAATAGTTACATGTACTTCAACAACTTTAGCTTCATATACACGGGAATTTTTCTTCTGACATATATAGACGACGTCACCATGATATACCCGTAATGAAACCAAGATGGTCAGAAAAATGTTGTGCATACTATAAATTAGAAAAGAATAATGTATCACACTCATCACTGGATAAATGGTGTCTTAAATGGGTCAATGACCACTTCGAAGGTGGGTAATAAAACCACTGTTATGATACCAAAAGACCCTTCATAAAATGAAAAAAAATAAATAAATGGTTAGTAAACTGCACATACAAATTAGCATTGTGAAATGACCAAAACAAAGAGGTATCATGTGGAATAACTATATGAATCGCGAAAACGATAAGACTATAACGATGTGACACGAACTAATGGATTTTAAGTTTATAAGCACCAACACAAACAACAAACTACAAATTCATATCCCCAAAAAAAAATTGGATCAAAATTAACAATTAGAGAAACATGAATATAGTAAGAATAGCAAGTGTGAGAAGGATCGTTCAATCTTAATTGTCAGTTGATGCCATAGAGTACTTACAGGCAGGTAGTCAGTAACTAAAAACACAACAGTAAAAATTTCAAAGGTTTTAATCAATTTTCTTTTTTTACGATCTAGTACACTGACAAAACAACATGAACACCTACATACCTTTGAGGTTGTTACAAAATGTTTTTCTCATTCAACATTTTCACATTTGGTTATGACCGAGGAATTTTGTGCCTTTGCAGGTGGTTACTCTCAACGCTTCTCCGAATAATGAGCTTAGTTTTTATAAACTCTGCCAAAAAAAAAAAGTGTTTTAAATGTTGAATGATGAGCTTAGTTTCCCAAACCACTTATACAATCCAATCATTACAAACTATATATCTTGAAGATATCAACATTTGAATAAATAAGAACCACTGATCATATGTAACAATCTATTGCTGTAATTATTTTGCTAAAATAAAACTTGACGATTGAGCATTTTCATTATATATTTGACCCTTTCATAGTTTCATCCCCATGTTTCTGAACCCAAAATTAATACTCACTCATCTTAAAAATGTTGTGAATGTTTGCCTAAAATAAGTGAGAACTTTCAAAAAATATATTTCATACATTTTGTGTGCAAAAATGTTATCATCTTTATGATTTAAGTGGCATCATGAAAACAGCCACCTATGCGATATGCAAAAAAATAATAATTCAAGAGCATCTACTATGATAAACTTTTATAAAGGTTTATAATAGTTCCAAGTCATCTTACATCATTAATTTATAAACCTTTTATTTGTTATAAACATTTCTCTACTATGTATAAACTTCCTAAAGCTTTATAAAAATATCACTAAACACAATGCATTACATTTATAAGAGGTTCAAAATGCTCGACCTTTTCATTCCACATAAGCATGAAATATATTTCCACTATGGCTAACAAAAAATTAGACCTCTTCAAATTTTCTTAGACCTTTTCATAAACTACTGTAGCGGATCTCGATTTTTTAACATATAATTTACTAATTGGAACTCTTTTTGAATGAAGATGAAAGGTCAACCTACATAATGAAGTTTCAATCACACCATCTACCATATCAAAGTTTTTTTTAACAACGTATATGAACTATATCAAGTGTAAGAACAAAAGCAAACCACATGCATACATAATGTACCTTGTGAGATTTGTCACAAATGTTTTTTAGCATGCAAAATCAGTATATCATTTCATATACACCCGCATTCAATTTTAATTTAAGGATTTTAGTTTGGGGAGAGGTATAAAGTGTGAAATATGAAGGAATGGTTTAGTAGGTGTGAAGAATGGAGATAATGGATCGAATATGTCAAAGAGTATGTTGTCATTTTCAAAAGTCTTTCCAAAACGAAAACGGATGTTTTAAGATGCAATTCAAAGGTTTATTTTTTAGTGGCTTGGTTTGCCACGTGTCAGATGGAGGTGAAATAATATTTTTAGAAAAAATTTATTAAGAGCTTAAAAAAACTGTGTTTTATTATATGATTTAAGATCATTTGAGGACAAAAGATTATTTACATACCAAGGGATCAACCTCCACCCTCCATTTTTATTTGATCTAATGGATGAGATTAATCCCAAGAATTTAAAAAACCCACTTTCATCATTTTTTTCAAATATTAATATCTTTCAAACCGTTAATCGTTAAGCGAAAAAAAATATATCGTTGCGACGAGCATTTAATTATCTTTCTATAGATAGGCACTTTGATATACTTTCGACAATTTTTTTTTTTTTCGTATTTTTCACGTTTTTTTTTAAAGTTTTTTCACGTTACTGAAATTTGCATTAAAAAATCATATATGATAAAACACTAATTTGAATATCACATATGATGTTAGTGTAATATCATATATGATATGTAATATCACATGTGATATTAGTGTAATATCACATATGATATTCCATATCATATATGATTTAACACTAATATCACATGTGATATTCAATTTAGTGTTTTATCATATATGATTTTTTTCATGCAAATTTCAGTAACGTAAAAAAACGAAAAAAATGACGAAAAAAGGTGAAAAAAACGATTTTTTTTTTCTTTTTTCGAAAGTATATCAAAGTGCCCGTCTATAGAAAGATAATTAAATGCTCGTCGCGATGGTGTAAATATTTTCATTTAACGATTAACGGTTTAAGAGATATTTAAATTATAAAAAATAGGTTAAATAATAAAATGATTTTAATCTTAGCCATTGATTTCTTTTTAGATAGATGGTGGAGATGAGTCCCTTTATATGTGAAAAAATTTTAGTATGTAAAATAACTCTCCTCTTATTATATTTTATAGATATATCTTTTCCTTGCATTGCATTATATTGTACTCGGCCAATTGATCATGTTGACCTTTTGTCTTTTTTTTTCATTTTAACTAAGGAACCATGTTTGATGCTAGGTCCGTCACTGTGGGTGAGATACTACATTACTACCTACTACTTGTATTTGTATTTATTGTTGCAACGTAAATCACATGTGATTTACTGCAAATCACATGTGATTCTTGACGAATCCCTTGTGATTCATACACAATCTCATGGGATTCTTTGATCCCTCAAATCACAATCCCATGGGATTCTTTTACTTCAAATCACATGTGATTTTACATCAAATCACATGTGATTTACCACAAATCACATGTGATTCATCGTAAGTTATTTTTTTGAAAGTGAATCACATTAGATTTACTCATTTTTTAGATTAAAACATATATGCTTCAGTTTATAACAGCAAAGACTAAATCACACGTAATTTACTTTTTTCATAACAAAGCAAAAATATAAATAACATAATCCTACGTGATTTCAGGAATTTGTTTTAAAAAATGAAGGAATAAGTTGATTTGAAATTAAAGATCACATTTATTACTCTAAAGATCGAATGTGACTTGTAAAATCACATGTGATTTTTTTGGTAAACTGTGTTTCTGACTCAACATTGCGAGCGGCTAAAATAACATGTGATTTTTTAATTTATAAAATCACAAGTGATTCTACAAATCACTTGTGATTTATGCATGAATCACAACAAAAAATCAGAATCATGTGTGATTTACTCGTTTTTAGATTAAAAAATAATCACGTGTGATTTATACAAAAATCGCAACAAAAACAGAATCACATGTGATTTTTTTACGAATCACGTATGATTCTTCTGGACGGAAATTTTGAAAAAAAAGTTCGTCGAAAGTATATAAAAGTGCATATCTATAGAAAGAAGATTTAATTCTCGTCGCGATAGTGTATTTTTTGTTGTTTGAAGATTTACCGTTTGAAAGATATGTTATTTTTTAAAAAAAATGTGAAAAGTGTGTTTTTTCTTAAATGGGCTAGAATGGCAATTTTGCCCTTCCTTTGTTATTTTTGGATTTGATCTCTACTATTGGATGGAATCAAAATGGATGGCCAAGATGTGCTTATTTGTTCTTATGATTTTGTTTGTTTGTCATTGATCTCACCTCATTAAAATATTAGAGTTAATTCCATATATGTTCAATTAAAACTTTTAAAATGTCATATACCCAACTAAAACATCATATTTGTCATATTTACCTGTTTCAATATAGAATTAATTTAAAATGAGTTACATCAGTAAATCCCGATTATACCCTTTAAGAATATAAATAAATTCGTATGATTCCTCAATTGTTTAATGCAAGATAATGATTTAAGGACTTAGAGCATAAGCCATAGGGCATGATGAAGAGCAAAATGTCTTTATTTGGGCTCTACCGGGTGCCACCTCACTTCTGCACTCTCTTATTGAAGATTCCATGATTCAAAGATAATGATTTAATGAAACACTACCTTTGTGATGCTTGATGCTTTCATTTATGATATACTCTAATTGGATACGTTGAATGGAAACACTTGTTACTTTTTTGGGCAAAAGGTTGGAAATGGAGATCAAATACCGGGAAACTGGGAATGGAAATGTAAAAGCCAGACACATAAATATTTCATCCTCATGAGTCATGCACCATAAGGTTCGCACCAGGATTAGACCATAAGATTCGCACCAGGATTAGCTTTCAATCTCTAAGTTAACGATTTGTTGTTGATACAAATGATTTCACATTATAAAAGATCAACCAAGGTAATAAAATAGTTGCAGACGAAAAAACTAAGCAAACTTTATAAAATTTTAGGGTATAATGGGAATATAATGATGAAAATACATTTTTAAGTAGATTTTATAATCAAAAGTTTATATGAGATTATAACTTTTTAATTAGTGTTTGGGTGACCTTAATGTATTTTGACAAGTTATACCACTTATAGTATTTTGCTGACTTTATATTTAGTCGAGTTTAAGATTTTAGAGATATGTCATAGTAACCTAGTGTTCAATCTGTTTCGGTTTAGACTAAACTTGATAGTGGTACAGTCAATGACAACACGTACGGGTCGTAACAACACTAGTCATGTTTAGGATCGGTCTTTTTGGGGAATATCTAATAGTTGTTCATATGTGTGTCTTTTTTACTTAGCTACATGTGTCTCTTTTACTGGGTCGTAAAGCTCTTAATGACATGTTTTGCCACAAAATATTGAGACCTAAAGGATGGCCATAATAACTTATTTTATTATTGGCTTCCATAAATATAAAATAGCTTACACCTCACTTTTTCGGCTTATTATGAGTTTATCGATATAAGTCCATAAAGATAAAATAACCATAAATTCAAGCAAATGGAGCATATAAATTTTTCTAAATTCAAATGAACGCATAAGGTGACAAAATAAGCTAATTCAAACATTCTCTTGTTTCTGTCGCAACACCAAGCAACTTTTTTATTTTTATTTTTTTTCAGTCATATTTCGGAATACAATGGCTCAATTGAGTTTCATATGTTAGAGCGTCCTAAATGCTTCAATGCTTAACAGGTGAGTCAACAAATATCTTAAAAAATCAAATATCAAATTAAGCAATAATAGCCACTCATTTTATTTCAAAACCTTTTTTTTTTAATGAATTAAAATATCTTGCAAAAGTAAGATCGTTAAGTCATAAAAAAATACACTATTGCAACAGTAATATTTTTATCTTTCAATAGACAGGCATTTCACTTTTCACGGTTTTTTTTTTTTTTTTTTTTTTTTTTTTTTTTTTTTTTTTTTTTTTTTTTTTTAATATAATGATTTGAATATTAAACCATACGAAATCACTTGTGTTTTGTGATGTGAGTTTTAAAGTTTTAATCAAACGTGATTTGGGATGTGAGTTCTAAAATTCAAATAACAAATTACATGTGATTTTTAAAACAACAAATCACATGTGATTTTCTTGGGCGTACACTTACAAAAAAGTCCGAAAATAAAGTTCGTCGAAAGTATATAAAAGTACCACTTTAGTGAAAGATAATTTTATGCTCGTCATGATAATGTAATTAGTTTTATTTAATGATCAATGGTTTATGAAATATTTATTTTTTTGTTAAAGAAAAAAAAGAAAATAAAGAAGAAGATTTAAGCGAGGTTTTTTAATTTGGATTAAAAAATGAGTGATTAAGGTTGTCTTATTTAATATTTGATTTTGCTGTGATATTTGTTGAACTAAACTCTGGTTGAAATAGGGTTGGAAAATGTAAAAAAAACTTAGTGCATTAAAGCGATAGGTCGAGAATGATTTATTGTCGCAAAGCCGTATTCGTAGGTATGTGAGGTGTTCAACCGCACAGCCTTATAATTTAATTTCTAATATATATTTGGGGCCTCAAAATCTACTACACACTAATGAAAAAAGGTAAATACTTAAATAATTACTGTGATTTTAATACATTTTGAGGCAATATTTACCCTGATTTGTTGCAAATACTTGATTACATTTTGAGGCTACGCTAGATATATTATGGATAAAATATATATTTTGCACAGGACTTTCACGAACTTAGCGACGACGTTATTAGGTGAATAGGTCTCGACCTGTTGAAAATTTGTAATGTTTGATGATAGTGAGTTATGAAAATCCTGTAAAAGAGTTTTTGCAAAAGATTGAAGATGACTGAGAAATTTTCAATGGGTAATGCCTTTTATTGGAGACTCGCGATACTCAAAAGTTATTTTTTTCACCCAATCATGTTTGGCTGGCCCATGTTTAATCTTTTATATAATAAAACAAATTTTTAGTGAGAATTTTTCATTTTAATAAAAATAATTCATACCTTATTTGGTAATATTTTATTTATTTATTTATTATTATTATTTTTATTTTAAAATATTTACTAAAAAAACTCAAATATTCTGGATTTGGCAATAGTTAAAAAAAGTTCATATATATAGTCAAGAAAAAAAATAAACATAAAAGTTTAAGTGTCAAAAGTATAAAGAAAAAAACTTATTAAAAAGCGAGAGTGATTTTAAAAATATTTGTGTCTAATGTAAAGAAATAAATTAGTAATCGATTTTTAAAAAAACACAATATATAAAAACTCGCGCGTACGCGAGTATTATAACTAGTTATTGAATGTACACTTTACTCGATTAGATATTCTCCTAGTACAATTAGAAAAGATCCTTCGAGATATATAGTTTCCTTAATGAATTACATATCCCACGAGGAATATATAAATGCTAATTAGTAGGAGATATGTACACGAATAAAACGTATTCAAATCAACAACAAACTTTCAAAATAACTTTTATGCGATGGGGGATCATCTAATACCCAAAGAAAACCCTAATCATGATGATGGTGATACCTTCACTTGCGAGATCTGCTTTGAACTCATATCTTTACCCAACAAAAGATTCATTAATAGCAATCGATGCGTCCACTCGTTTTGCACAGCTTGTATGATCAAATACATCCAAGCAAAGCTCGAAGACAACATATCGGACATCAAATGCCCTTATAACACTTGCATTCACTCTCTTGAACCCTTATCATGTAGCACCAAAATTTCGCACAAACTCTTCAACAGATGGTGTGATGCATTATGTGAGTCGACGGTGTTAGGGTTTGATTTGGTTTACTGCCCGAACAACGAGTGTTCTGAATTGATTATGAACGAGTTTAGTGATGGTGATGTGAAGAGATGTGTGTGTCCTTCTTGCTTGAAACCTTTTTGTTATAAGTGTAAGGTTCCTTGGCACGAAGGCTATACATGCGAAGAGATGAGGGATGGAAACAATGTGGATTTTGATATTGTTTGCAAGAATAAAGGGTGGAATTGGAAGAGGTGTCCTAAATGTAGGCATTGTATTCAGTATATTGGTGGTTGCCATATCATTAAGTGCAGGTTTGTTCTATTCCTCCATTGCACACACAATCACATGCTAGTATGCTAATTTTTTGTTATACGCATTTATTTATAACTAGGATACATTGTATTGTCATAACATTCGTGTATTTCAGTAATAACTTAGATGCATCAATGTAAAGAGATATGTACATTACAATATAAAAATTGCATAAAGATCGGCGCATCACGAACCGATGTATGGGGTTCGATCACGTCTTTTAACTTGGTCTATCTATTTTTTCCAATAATTTTATGTTAAAATAAGTAGTGAACTTGTGACTGATCTTAGTTCCGAGTTTTAATTAACGGGAACAATTCATATATTACATGTTTACATTTAACTTCAAGTGAACTTTATATTGGTTTAGCACGGTTATTTTGGCTATCAATCTTAATTTAATATTGTTGCAGGTGTGGAACTAAATTTTGCTACCAGTGTGGACAAAAAGTACCATTTTGGCATACGTTCGATTTTATCTATATGTGTTGCACAACCAAAGACAATGTCTATGATCTCACAAATTCTTTAAAGAAAGAAAAGGTTTAACTCATATGTCGAAAACTCAATTTCTCGATCTTCCTTTTAGACATTTGGTTAGATATATACATCATGACTTCAGTTTCCGAGTTGTTATTGTTAAGCCTTGGTTTATCAATAAGACGATATTTATTTGTGTGTGCCTTTTTTTCTTTCTTTAAATCTTTTGTCATTTAATTATTATTTTGCACTTTCTTTGTTACTCTTATAACTATACTTAGATGGTGATAATCATTGAATATAAGTATTCTTTTACATGTTATAAATAGTACATATGCCACAACATATATTGTTATTAAAAAAAAAATCCGGTGAAAAGGGAGGGGCCAAAACCTTTACAACAAATAAGAGGTAGGAAATGGACATGCCCACAACTACCTAAGAAAACAATTGCTACATAGCAGCTATACAAATAAGGAAACAAAGACAATACAAAGATAACTACATATCAAAACTTTCTATATTCACCTAAACCATAGCCTCATGACAACATTTCCCTTGTAAAGTGCAACAATATAGACCATATCAGATGAGTTACTTACACCAAAATGAGCCATGAGCACACAAAGAAGGGCATCATCATGAAGGCTATAGCCCATCAAATGAAAGGGTCTACTCAGCTTTGATTACATTTCCTGTACCACATTGGATTCTAAACCATACTAGTAGCATCATCATCACTAGCACAGCTTAAAAACAAGATGAACATGCATCATCAAAACAGATCTGTAGTGAGAAATACCCTTTTTTCTTGTAGTGAGAAATACCACTAACATTTGTGAAAACCATCCATACCTAGCTCCTGTGACAAAGCAATGCTTGGACCAAGAAGTTTCAACTTGCATTGTCTCATCTACCCTCCTCAACAAGAAACCTACATTTTGAAGAGATTATCCATCTTAACACAATGATTATCCAATAAAGAAAACAGTTACCTAACAAAGGCCTACTACTACTTTATAGGACAGATCAGAGGGTTAAGACTTCAAGCTTCAATGTACTAGGCCATTTGTTGAAATGAGCATTCAAAATCTCAGCTTTCTGGAAGAAGCAGAAGGCATGAGAATTAGTTAAAAACCCATTAATTAATTGTAGACTTATTTTGAACCCCAATGTCTGCTATGCATGGCAGTCTGCTGGAAGAAACAATAGAATTCCTTTAATATTTCCATTGATCCAAACAAATAGTAAAAGACATTTACCTTTAAATACCATTCTCTTTTGGACCAATCTCTGCAGGGAACTACCTTATGACTACTTGTCAACTTAGCTATGGAAAACCAAACCCACAATGCTATCAAAACAGACCACTTGTAAGTATAGATTTACCAAAACTAAGGAGAAAGCAGCCAACATATTAGCCATCTGCACCACATATGAACCAAACAGATTGCATCATTTAGTACACCCCACAAACTGATTGCATCATTTAGTTAGGGCAAAGAAGCTTCATCTTTCACAGCTCTCTAGCCCCCATCCTAAATGATCAAACGATGAACAGTACACCAATTTTAATCTGTTATGCAACTGCTGCAAGATACATCAATACCACATAGTTTAAAAACTCTGTATGTGGCAGCTGACTTCTTGACTTTAAGACTCATAATCTTCCATTTTATATCCTCTTTTAGGCTCTTAATCACTTCCAACCTCTTTGTATTTTGAAACAGTCTTAAATAACATATATACTATTTTTACGTCCTTTAGACAATTGAAATGTGTGTAAATTGGCTGTTTGGAAATGTTAAGATAGATCTTTCTAGGACAGCAGAATACATACACCAAAGATCATGTTTATTATAAATTTTTACTATTGTTTTTGCCCAAAATATAGACCTTCCGGCTGTTAGTTTGGTTGATTAATCGATGGAATAGTGGTGTTAGAACGTTTGACTGCTTGCTATTCTTTTGCAGCGAATATACCAATTCAGTCTTCGGTCTCTTCTCTTATACTTAGGAGATAGTAACAATTATTTTTAAGTTACAGAAAGACTTGAGTAAAATTTGTGAAATAACAACTCAATATTGATAAACACAAGAACATTGTGAATATTACAGACGGAGATTATATTAAACAAAGTGATTAAAATCATCAATAAGCATCTTAGTTTTAACATATTTCTTTACTTGATGTGTGTAATGGGCTAATTGCTAAAATTGATGGTCAAAAGGGGGAAACAAGACATCTAGAACACTTGAGCCCAAAGCCCTAATTTCTCTCATAATGTGTCACTGTGTGTGTTTGTCTAGTGTTCGATGAAGTCCATCTCTTGTTCTTTTTGAAGTAGTACCATCCTAGGATGCACATGCGTTTCGCTGATTAACAGAAAAGGCAGATTAAGCAGCTTTTCATAATAGAGTAAAATAAAATATAGTTGAGATGTAAGAAAGTAAAGAATATATAAAATGACAAGAGAAAAAAAAAATCGAAATTATGTTACTTTTGTAACGAGAAAGTAATTGATAAGGCCATCACATGAACCTTAATATTACTGTGGCACATTACAAGTTCAATGAAAATGAAACAAAGAGAGAAAATGAAAATTAAATGTGTCAATTTCTAAGCCGCGGACCAGTATACAGTTCGTTTATCTTTGCAACAATTATAGTAAAAGTTGAAAAAAACTTGTATTCTGGTATTTTCTTTCCTCACTCATAGCAAAATGTCGTTTTACATCTGCAATAACATTAATGATTAATGGTTAGTTTTCACCTATTGAGTCAAGTGTATCGTTTAACTATTCAGAATATCAAATGTGAGTTCAAAAACCGGTTATATGCATACATACGAGGGTTTGATTTACTCAATTTATTAACCATCCAAGAAGGTGAACGAAAGTAATAATAATATTTTTAATAATTTTAAGTTTACTTATCAATATAACCAAATTGATTGATTAGTTCACATAAAGTTGAATATATGGATTATATTAAGAAAACATTGATCATCATGATTATGTTAACAAATATTTTCAAAAAAAATGGAAATCATAGATCACCACTAATTTTATAAGGATACTATCCGGCCTACATGTCCTCACCATTGGTACCCGTAAGAAAAATATAGCTTATTTACACATTGAGTTTTGCCATTTTAATTAAATCTTACTAATAAGCTTTGTTTAGCAACTTAACCAATTAACTGAAAAGTGAAGTCAAAAGAGTTTCTCATACCACAGGGAGACTGCACTTCCTTCTTTTGTGGCTCTACTGTTTCACTATAGTGTACTGGAATCTCCAAGATTCTGTGTTCACAAGGGAGATTAGAAGAAGCAGTTATGGTTTTAGAGAGGGGAGCTGCCACCAACAAAAAAAAACTCCCAGAAGGCCGACTTGTATCCGCTCAGATAGATGAAAGTTTCGAAGCTGATAGGGCCACAGAAGGAGCTCCTTCTACAGAAGTGATGCGAAACCAAAAATGAAGTTACAGAACCTGTTGTATCTGCTCATATAGATGAAAATGCCGAAGCTGATAGGCCCCCAGAAGGAGCTCCTTCTACAGAAGTGATGCGAAACCAAAATGAAGTTACAGAACCTGTTGTATCTGCTCGTATAGATGAAATGCCGAAGCTGATAGGTCCACAGAAGGAGCTCCATCTTCAGAAGAAGTGATGCGAAATGAAAATAAAGTTAAACCTGTGGCTCCTCCTTCAGAGATAAATGAGATTGATGACAAGGAAGATTCAGAAAGTGATACGACACTAGAACCTGATATGGCTACAAGATCCTTTAATTGGAAACAAAACCAATGGCGATTCAAAAAGAAAACTAGCCATATGCACACTTGTATCTGTTGGAATATAATTGGAGCTTCTAGAAGGATAGTCAACTTGGTTTACAACTTGGAATCAACAAGTTGCAGCATCAGTTTTTGTCGGATAAGAAATGCATATTTTCACATGCATTTGTCTAACTTATGGCCATGCACCACTACTATAAATAGGTGCTTCAATTCTCCTTCAAAGGCATCCCATTTCCAAGAACATAAACACATAGAAGTGTTCTTTGGATCTTATTCTTTCTCTTATCTTTGTGTTAATTAGAGAGTTGGTGAAATAGCTCCTAATACAAGAGATATAAATGTGCTTATCCTTGTAATTAGAGAGAATGTGTAATTCCTAGTTTTCTACATAGTGAAACGTATCTTTCCTTGCCCGTGGTTTTTACCCTATTGGGGTTTTCCACGTTATATCCGTGTGTCATCTTTTATTATATTTCATATATTAGTAGTGGGTTTGCTTCAGTCCGGTGTCACTTTTCTCAACAAGTGGTATCAGAGCTAAGGTTGGGTGTGTGTATAATTATTTATCGTATGCTCTGTGGTTGCCACTAATTAGTGGACCCTCCACATCAAAAGATAAATAAAATTATACTCACTCAAAAGGTGTTCGTTACTATTATTAACAAATAATAATTTTGTCGAAAAGTAGATTGTGATTGTAGCAATGGCGGCGAAATTTGAAATCAAAAAATTCAATGGGAATAATTTCTCGTTGTGGAAATTAAAGATGAAGGCTATCCTTCGAAAGAATAAATGTTTAACGGCCATTGACGAACGGCCAGCTGAGGTCACGGATGACAGTAAATGGGACGAGATGGACGGAAATGCTATTGCAAATCTTCATCTGGGATTAGCAGATGGAGTTTTGTCAAGCATAGAGGAGAAGAAGACTGCAAAGGAGATTTTGGATCATCTTGCTCGATTGTACGAGGCAAGATCGCTCCACAACAAAATTTTCCTTAAGAGGAAACTTTATGCTCTGCGCATGACGGAATCTACTTCAGTGACTGAGCACGTTAATAACCTGAATACTTTATTTTCTCAACTCACATCTTTGAGTTGTAAAATAGAGCCACAAGAACGTGCTGAAATTCTACTTCAAAGTTTACCTGACTCATATGACCAACTCATAATCAACTTAACCAGTAATGTTCTTTCTGACTATCTAGTCTTCGATGATGTTGCAGCCGCTATTCTGGAAGAAGAAAACAGGCGTAACAATAGGGAGGACAGACAGACCAGTTCAAGACAGGTGGAGGCTTTGGTGGTGACGAGAGGGAGGTCAATGGAACCTGGCTCCAGTGGGAGTCACAATCATGGTAAATCTAGAACAGGAAGGAAGAAGAGTTTTAAATGCTACAAATGTGGCAAGCCGGGTCACTTTAAGAAAGATTGTCGGGGTTTAAATACCTCTAATCCTCAGGGAAATTTTGCAAGCACTTCAGAAGATGGTAACGCTCTGTGTTGTGAAGCAGCGGTTGCAAATGAAGGCAGGAAAAGATTTGCAGATGTATGGCTGTTTGATACGGGAGCTACTTTTCACATGACCGCAAGAAGAGAATGGTTTCATCAATATAAACCTATCTCTGGAGGCGGATCTGTGTACAGTTGCAATGATCATGAACTAAAGATCATTGGAATTGGAAATATCATGGTGAAGGTGCATGATGGTACAGTTCGTACTATTCGGGATGTGCGACACGTGGAGGGCTTGAGAAAGAATCTATTGTCTCTGGGACAATTGGATGATCTTGGTTGTAAAGTTGAAATACAAAACAAGATCATGAAAGTTATAAAAGGCGCGCTTGTACTTATGAAAGGTGAAAAGGTGGCTGCAAACTTATACCAACTGAAAGGAGAGGTAATGGAGGAGGCGGAAGCATCTGTTGCTTCACATAGTTCAAGTCATAGAGTTGCAATAACATGGCATCAGAAGCTTGGACATATGTCAGAACAAGGAATGAAGATTCTTGTTGAAAGGAAGTTAATTCCTGGCCCCACAAAGGTTTCTTTACCTTTCTGTGAGCATTGTGTTATCAGCAAGCAGCATCGCCTAAAATTCAAGACATCAAATTCTAGAAGTGTCTCTGTTCTAGAATTGGTTCACTCTGATGTGTGGCAGGCATCGGTTCTATCCCTGGGAGGAGCAAAGTATTTTGTATCCTTCATTGATGACTATTCCAGGAGATGTTGGGTGTACCCAATCAAGAAGAAGTCTGATGTGTTTGAAGTTTTCAAAGTTTACAAAGCGCGGGTTGAACTTGATTCTGGAAAGAAGATCAAGTGTTTGAGGACAGATAATGGAGGTGAATACACTGGTGATGAATTTGATTCTTTTTGCAGGCAAGAAGGAATCAAAAGGCAGTTCACTACGGCATACACTCCTCAACAGAATGGAGTGGAAGAGCGGATGAACAGAACCTTGTTAGAAAGAGCAAGAGCAATGTTGGCAACTGCAGGCTTGGAAAAATCGTTCTGGGCGGAAGCAGTCAATACCGCATGTTATGTGATAAATCGGTCACCTTCAACTGCAGTTGAGTTGAAGACACCGATGGAGATGTGGACGGGAAAGCCAGTCAACTATTCAGACCTTCATATATTTGGAAGTCCTGTGTACGTGATGTACAATTCTCAAGAAACTACAAAGCTGGATCCGAAATCCAGAAAATGTTTGTTCTTGGGGTACGCTGACGGAGTAAAGGGGTATCGCTTGTGGGACCCCACTGCCCACAAAGTAGTCGTCAGCAGAGATGTTGTCTTTATGGAAGACAAAAGTCAAGAGATTGAAGAAGGTGATAGCACTACAAGAGAAACTACATCAATACAGATGGAAAGGCAATTTCATTCGAATGATTCTTCTGAAGCCGTACCACAGCACGAGGTGAATGAGACGACCGAGTCTCAAGCTCCAACAACTCGTACTCTTAATCGTGAAAGAAAACGCCCGGTGTGGCACTCGGATTATGTTATGGATGGCAATGTTGCATACTGTCTTCTTACAGAGGAAGGAGAGCCATCAACTCTTCAAGAAGCACTAAATAATTCAGATGCTTCGTTCTGGATGGAAGCAATGCAAGAAGAAATTGAAGCTCTTCATAAGAATAAAACGTGGGAACTAATGCCACTACCAGCAGGTAGAAAACCTATTGGAAACAAATGGGTGTATAAGATCAAGAGGAACGGTGATGACCAGGTGGAGAGGTATCGTGCAAGATTGGTAGTCAAAGGATATGCTCAGAAAGAGGGAGTCGACTTCAATGAAATATTTTCCCCTGTGGTTCGAATGACAACTGTTCGAGTAGTTCTGGCAATGTGTGCTACGTATGATTTACATCTAGAGCAACTAGATGTGAAAACTGCATTTCTTCATGGAAATCTTGAGGAAGAAATTTACATGCTCCAACCAGAAGGTTTTAAACAAAAAGGAAAAGAGAACTTGGTTTGTAGGTTAAACAAATCTCTGTACGGTTTAAAGCAGGCGCCGCGGTGTTGGTACAAGAGATTTGATTCTTTCATCATTGGCCTTGGATATAACAGACTACATGCAGACCCTTGTGCATATTACAAGAGGTTTGGAGACAATGATTTTGTCATCTTGCTGTTATATGTTGACGACATGTTGGTTGCAGGCCCCAACAAAGATTGTATCAGTAAACTAAAGGCACAACTCGCTAGGGAATTCGAGATGAAAGACCTTGGACCCGCAAACAAGATTCTAGGGATGAAAATTCACCGAGATAGAGTTAGTAGGAAAGTTTGGCTTTCACAGAAAAATTATGTAAAGAAAATCTTGCAAAAGTTCAATATGCAAGATTGTAAGCCAATATCAACCCCGTTTCCTACTAACGTCAAGTTATCCTCCAAGATGAGTCCTAGCAGTGAAGAAGAGAGGATGGAGATGTCTCGAGTACCGTATGCATCGGCAGTGGGAAGTTTAATGTTCGCGATGATTTGTACAAGACCAGACATTGCACATGCAGTGGGAGTAGTGAGTTGGTACATGGCGGAACCTGGTAGAGAGCATTGGGAAGCTGTGAAGAGGATCCTTAGATACATTAAAGGAACCTCAGATGTTGCATTATGTTATGGGGAATCTGATATAATTGTCAAGGGATATGTTGATTCTGATTACGCAGGTGATATTGACGGAAGTAAATCAACCACCGGGTATGTGTTTACACTTTCTGGCGGAACAGTAAGCTGGGTTTCAAAACTGCAGTCAGTTGTCGCTATGTCAACTACGGAAGCAGAATATGTTGCAGCTGCTCAAGCCAGCAAAGAAGCAATATGGTTGAAGATGTTGTTGGAAGAGCTCGGGCACGAACAAGAGAAAATTACTCTATTTTGTGACAATCAGAGCGCCTTGTATCTGGCAAGGAATCCGGCATTTCATTCAAAGACAAAGCATATACGAGTTCAGTATCACTTCGTTCGTGAGAAAGTGGAAGAAGGAACCGTGGATATGCAGAAAATTCATACTGATGATAACGTGGCAGATTATCTAACGAAAGCAATCAACTGTGACAAGTTTATATGGTGCCGATCCTCATGCGGCCTAGCGGAAACGTAAGCAACATGAAAGTGCAAGGAAGGATAACGGTGTGAAGATTGATTGGGCTTCAATCGAATCTTCAAGTGGGAGATTGTTGGAATATAATTGGAGCTTCTAGAAGGATAGTCAACTTGGTTTACAACTTGGAATCAACAAGTTGCAGCATCAGTTTTTGTCGGATAAGAAATGCATATTTTCACATGCATTTGTCTAACTTATGGCCATGCACCACTACTATAAATAGGTGCTTCAATTCTCCTTCAAAGGCATCCCATTTCCAAGAACATAAACACATAGAAGTGTTCTTTGGATCTTATTCTTTCTCTTATCTTTGTGTTAATTAGAGAGTTGGTGAAATAGCTCCTAATACAAGAGATATAAATGTGCTTATCCTTGTAATTAGAGAGAATGTGTAACTCCTAGTTTTCTACATAGTGAAACGTATCTTTCCTTGCCCGTGGTTTTTACCCTATTGGGGTTTTCCACGTTATATCCGTGTGTCATCTTTTATTATATTTCATATATTAGTAGTGGGTTTGCTTCAGTCCGGTGTCACTTTTCTCAACAGTATCAGCAGAGTGGGGGAGAATAACAGTTTTAATATGGCTGTTATATTTTGCAAATTCATATTCATATAGTAGCCTGATTTCATTGCTTTCATCATCATTCACTGAGTCGCCCATTTGGCAATATGGAGCTCAGAAGAAACCAAGCTACTATAAAGATACAGTTATCACCAGCATTGCAGGTACCTATCATCCTCTTATTAACTATTTTGGACCATTCAGGAGGTGTAAACATATTGGAGTTCATGGGTTCAAACTAGAGGTCTCAAATTCAGCCCGTTTACTTTCGAATGGGTCGATTTGAGTTATCTTGTCCTTTAGCGGGATAGATAAAATATATTAGTTAACTAGGAAAGGTGCTGAAACCGACAAACTGTATCTTTGATACTTACAGTTTCTTATTGGTTTAATTTAAAGACAAGATATAACACTATCGATTTTGTAATTGTATTTATTATATTGGTTATCTATAATAAGCCTAAAGTTTTTGGCAAAAGACGGGTTTGGTCATGTAAATCAGGCCCGTACAGAAAAGTTTGCTATTTTGACCTATTGATCAACCTGTACAGAAAAGTTTGCTATTTTGGACCGTTCATGAGGTGCAATAGATCTGGGATCATCAATCACGGGTTGCAATTTTTCAAATAAAAAAGATTAGTGAATAGTGAAAGGGGTTAACGAGTAGTATATCAAAGTGTATTTTTAATGCTTACAGCTTCTATCTGAAAGAAGCTAACGATTTTATAACTGATTTAATACAATAAATATTAGTAAAAAAAAAACTTTAAAAATTGGACAAAGTGTTGTCAAGACATTCAGCCAGCAGCAAAGATATATCATTTTGACCCCTGACCCAAGCTTAATCCTCCTTGACTTGTAACAAAAAACCTACCATGAGTAATGCCAGTAGTGAAGTCTGATTAGATTCTTTTGGCAAATTTTGTAGAGGTTCCAGGGCTTTTTTTAGCATATTTTACACTGGACTGGATAGGTCGTAGGTATACTATGGCTATCATGTCCGGAGGAGGAATCATTGTAATATTGGCACAAATCTACAATTGGCATGACATGGTTAGGAAGTCACTGGTGTTTTGTGCTCGTATGCTCACATCTGCAAGCTTTGTTACGCTCCAGATCTTTGCTGAGGAGGTAATTCCTTCTTTCTATTAGTAGCATCTCATGAACGAAATTTTCAATAATTTTCATTTCAGAATATCTAATGTTTAGGATGTTTTCATAATAAAGTTACCTAAATGACTTTGTTTATTGCTGCAATAATAAATGACACTTATTTTGTTGGTATTATAGGTTTATCCTACCAACTTAAGAACAACAGGAGTTGGAGCTGCAGCGGTGTGGGGATGGATTGGAGGAATGGTATGGCCTGCGTTGGGAGATAAGCTGGGAGGTGGTCACAGAATACTCCCGATGTGCCTCTATGCTTTCAAGTTCATAATGTCCGGAATATGTGCTTTGTTGCTTCCAGTTGAAACGCTAGGGAGGGAATTGGAAGACAACGATGATTCAGAATAACTTTCTTTTACATGTTAATTCCAGATTATGTTTGATCATTGACTTTAAATTTGATCACTGAACCTTAGTACGTAGTATTACATTTGATATTTGGAACTTATGTTTAAGTGTTTAATCCTGTCTATACGTTGGTTTGACTTTCCATGAAAAGAGAATGATGTGACTGTGTTTTGGTTTGCTGAGCTGAAATGAGTTTTTGTGTACTTTACAGACTTATTTCGAGAATTTAGATCATTCTTGTAATCATCACATAGTTTTAGTAAACTTGTTTAGCTGCATTACTCATGTATAAATAAAACAATAATTCAAAAATAGTGTTGCGGGTCAGCACGCCCCATTTTGACTTGTATCAAAAAATTAAACTTCGTTGATTATGTACCAATTGATGCCATTTGGTAGTATCAGATCGTGTTTCTTCTGTGTTTTCACTCATTATTTTAAGATAAATGTTGATGGGATGTTTCATTTCCGTAAAACCTGAAAGCATTTTAAATCTGGGTTTTAGTTTTGGGTTTGAATATCTAGGGTGCAAATCCCGACATGACACAAATACACATGAAAATAAGTGGGATAGTAATGCATTTAAAGGGCTCAGGTCGTAAATTCGGTTGACCAACCTAGCCTATATAATAAACATGTCATGTCTGGATTGAGTTGCGGATAAAGGGGTTACCCACCAACCTATTTGCGACACAATTACAAGGCAAACACAGCTCATAAACCCACCAACCCGTTTACAGCCTAGCTACTTAACCCGCCAACCATTTAGACAAACGGGTTATACAAGTCATAACAGGGTTAGTGGGTTTGTAATCGGGCTAGGTTTGATTCTGTTGACACAATTAGTTGCACAGGCAGTTCGGTTTATGACAACACAGGTTTAAACCAAACTTTTCCTTTTAAGGACCGAGTGTAATTAGGCATTATGGTCGCGTGTGGTTGAGTGGTACAAACCACCTAACGATTTTTTTGTTTGTTTGTGAGAGTGTGTGTAATATATTGTAGGGTATTTTTGTATTAAATGAGTATTTTTATATGTTTAGTTAGGTGGTGACTACTACGACTCAAAGTGATGGTAAAAGTGGCGTGTTAAAAAGCTGATGTGACGCTAAGGTGAAGGTACCGATCAAGTGACTATTACACCCGGCCAGAGCTCAATTGTAGTTTTGGATGTTTCTCCTTATCTATATAGGGGGTGCATTAGTTTAAATAAACTACAATTCAATATAACCCAGCCATAAGTGTATTTTATTGGTTTGTCAAGGCTTAATATAAAGTTATGTTGAACATATGCATTAATATATAACTAAAACAATTTGCAATGTCAAAATTCATAACCAGAAGCTCGAATCTGAATTATCAAACTTTGCTATATTATTTTGTTACATGTTCATATTGATTGCTAGTTTCTTGGTTAGTCCTTAATGGAATGTGAATTTGATGAATATGTTATTCCACAAAAAGATGTAGATTGGTGGGAACATCTTGATCCGGGTGTCTTTTAGCATCAGCCATTGTCCACCCTACAAGGAATAGCTCCAACAACTCTCCTGGCCTAGTGGGGCATCAACTGGAGTGAGCACGAGCCAAGACTCGGACCTCTGAGCTCTTATTCTAAGAAGTCTCTCCAGTGTGCCCATAGGTTTTGCGGAGGTGAGTACCTATATGAAGTGCCAAGAATGAGACTTGAACTTGAGTCAATTGACTCAAGCACAAATGCTCCAACCATTAATGCTCCATTGGTATATATTATTGTGTTAAGTGCCACATAGGTTATTTAAATAAGAATCATAAGAGTTGTGTTAATATGTGTCTTGACGTTATCTTTATGAGTCGTATTTTGAAAAATATAAAAATAAATTAAAAGAATGAAAAGAAACATAAAAACTTATATTAGCGTGTGAGCAATGAAATATTTCAATGATGAAAAACTATATGTTGTTTGTGGAATAAAGGTGTTTGGATATTAAGCGAGGGCTAAAATAGTCATATTATAATGTTAATGGTGAATTGGATGGCATGGCGAAAATGAAAACGTTAGGGACTATTGGCGAAGGTTTTTAAAGATTAGGATTTGTAAGTGAAACTTTTGCACAAGTTCAGAGGCAATCATATAATTTACTCCAAATAAAATGGGTTGATTTTTAACGTTGTCCTATTTCCTCAAACTACCAAAGAGTGAGATATTCTGGATCAAAGTGATAAAAATCATCGATAAACAATTACGTAAAATAATAAGGCTTGAAAAAAGAAAAAATTGCTTAACTTTAAGAATGTAATGGGCTTGAATACTAACTAGGCTGGTAAAAAAGGGGACAAAAAGAACATCCAGGAAGGTCAGTTGAGCCAAAGCCCAATATGGCTATCTAGTATCTAGGGAAATAATAAGGCTTATGGTTGTAAATATTGCTCGGCGGTCGACCATTGTCAAACGCTATAAAGGTTTTGGCGGTGATATATTAGTGATATATCGGAGACCATAAATTATAAAAGAATTTATTTAAGAAAAATAAATATTAGCAATATCATAACAAAATAAGTCAATAACCACAAAATACTAAAAAGTTTAACATTCTTGAAAAATAAAAGCCGCAAGTCCATGATTATTTATCAATTTATAAAAAAAATAAAAATAAATAATAAAAAAAATCCGAGTTTGACCGAGTTTTGACCTAGTTTGACCGACTTTTGACCGAATTTGATTGATTTTGACCGATTTTGACCAAACCGATAAATTTGACCGATAAGTGAAATATCGTATCGATCAACCGCCGATAAGCAATATATCACCGATATATCGGCTGCCAAGACCGATATTTACAACACTGATAAGGCTTGACTTATTTATCTCATATGGTGTCATTGTGTGTGTTTACAGTTCTACCAAGATGCGTTAGACTTTTTCAGATTGGCGATAATGCCGATTAAGGAGTTCTTAAGAGCTAGAGTGAAAACAAAATAGGAAAGTACAAAATATACAAAACGGCTTGATCAACTAGAAGTTGTTTAAAATTTTGCAACACAAAAATGAGTCACAAGTCTATCACATGAACCTAATAATAAACCTGACAATGAGATGATTCATATCACTAGTTCAATAAAAATGAAAATAAGAGAGAAAAATTTAAATTACGTGTCTAAGTGCATGAAACTTACTAATAAGTATGCATCATTTCTCTTTGCAGCAATTATAGTTAAGATTGAGCAACAACTTGTATTCTCGAATGTGTTTTCCGCACTCGTAGCAAAATAAAGCTTCACAACTGAAACAACGTCGATAAATTTTGGTTAGCTTCCAGATATTGAGTCAAATGTATCGTTTAACAGTTTACGATATAAAGTGTGATTTCAAAAATTGGTCAATATAACAGACATACAAGTATTTCTAAAGTAGGAATATTTTTAGTAAAAATAAATAAGGGAGCGCAACCAAATTGGCTAATATTTTTTTAGGTTACATATCAATTTGACCAAGGTTCACATAAAGTTGAATATAGCGTTAAAAAAAGATTGAATATGATGATTATGTTAACATTCTTTTTCTAAAAAAAAGGAAATCGTGGGAGACTCGCCAATGGGAGAGTAAATTACTTAGCATGGCATTTTGCAGGTATATAGAGACGGATCTAAACACCTGACCTTCATATTATCCTACATGTCCTCACCATTGGCTACTATTGTAATTTGTAAGAACAATTTATCATTCATATTCAGTTTACTAAGCCTTTCACAAAAAAATAGTTATTTTAAGCATGTTAGCCATTTAAAATTCACCTCTATCTTCATCGTATCACCACCACCAGATTCGACCACCGAACCCGCACCACCACCAAAGGATTTTTGGTGGTTCTATCACCGTTTTTGGAGACGCCAAGTCAACAATTAGCAGTAGATTAATGGTGTGTAAGTTTATGGCTAATCTAAGTGGTGCAACCACAAAATCTTCGCCTGCCACTGTTCATTTTATGATTAATTAAAGGTGTTAAAGCCTTACATTCATCTAACATTCATTTAATAAATACCCACGTGTAATCTTTAAAATTATTTGTTTGTTTTTTTAAATTATTTTGTAAGTCTATGAATTAATCTTGATTCTTTGCTAATAAATTTGAGTAATTTATTTTATGTGTAATTTGTAATTTGTGTTTCTTGATTATATGTTTGTATATGGCGTTTTTGATCCTTAGAAAATGTTAACTAACAGACAATTGTATATACAAATTATACTTAAGAATTAAGAATTTCTTCATGGCTGCAAAGAGTTGAGAATATGAGATGATAAAAGTGCATAGGTGTGTTTGGAAATGTCAAGAAGCGATGACAACTAGTAGGCAATAGCTGGTTTCTAGGTGACATGATACACAAAAAAAAACAGATTGGAAAGTTCGGAATACAAAAAAAAAATAGAAGGCTACACAGCAAAAGAAAATGTGACAAGTCCACTACGTTTGCAAGTAATTATCCCTAAATATAATTTGGGTTAATTGGTTTTGCGGTTTGGTTTAGTTGTTAAAGTTTGTATATTGGATTAAACTTCACATTTTATTCCTTTCTCAATGTTCATGTAAAAGAAACTCACATAGACATTTCATGTCAGATATATACACATTTAACAATCCAAATTCATAGATGCTATATCATTGTACACAGATGTAAAAACAATTCGATTTTCCATAAAAGTTACTGTAACTAGCAGCAACTAGGTCATACATATTTCCTGTGAAATTAGTTCGATCGTACTCAATATAACTCTTCCATACTTTTATGATAAAATACATGTAACATGTGTATACAACTAAAACAGACTAACATTTTTCAAAATTTTGATTGTGTCATAGTGTGTGATTGGGTGCTTGGTGAATAGAGCAATTAAGGCGAACAAACCTGCATCTAATGAAATTGGAACCGCGAGTAAGCTCGATGCACTGGCCACACTTGGGACACCTCTTCCAGTTCCACCCATTCTGCTTGCAAACAACATCAAAATCGACGTTGTTTCCATCCCTCGTCTCTTCGCATGTATAGCCTTCGTGCCATGGAGCCACCTTACATTTATAACAAAACGATTTCAAGCAGGAAGGGCACACACATCTCATCACGTCACCATCACCAAACTCATTCATAATCAATTCAGAACACTCGTTGTTCGGGCAATAAACCCTATCAAACTCTAACACTGTCGATTTACATAAAGCATCACACCATTTGTTGAATAACTGGTGAGAAATTTTGGTGCGGCATGATAAGGGTTCAAGAGAGTGATTGCAAGAGTTATGAGGGCATTTGATGTTTGAGAAGTTTGCTTCGAGCTTTACACGAATGTATTTGATCATACAAGCCGTGCAAAACTCGTGGACACATCGGTTGCCATTAACAAATTTTTTGTTCGGTAATGATACGGATTCATAGCAGATTTCGCATGTAAATGTATCATCATCATCTTGGTTAGGGTTTTCTTGGGGCACGTTTCTAAGTAGATCCCCCATCGAATGAAAATAAAACAACTGCTGTGTAAGTTTTTTGATTGAGACTTAAGAGTTTGGGAAAATTGCATATATACCCACTAAGTATATTTACATATTTTTCTCATAATACAAGTTTTTAATTCACAATGTACAATAATGTTTAAGCATGTTTTAGATATATATGCAACTATGCAAGTTTTAATGGGTATATATGTAATTGCCCCGAAAAGTTTTTTTGTTAACCAATTTTAATTATTCGGATAATAAGTAAAGATTTTGTATTGATAAGCAAGTCGTAACTAGTATAATTTTAAAGGGATTCTCCCAAAAAATCTCCTACTTAAACAAAATACATAACGTCTAAGGTTAAAACTCTTTCCAAAAATTGTTCAAGTATAAATAACTCTAGGCATAATTCAAATAAAGATCTCCTACTTAAATAAATAACACTCAAGGAATAAAAATTTTATTAAAATCAATTAACAAACTGTTGGGATCGCTCCTAACAGGTAAATAGAACGACATTTACGAGATTACATTAGCTATCTTATTAAGCCCAAAAAATGGACTAGTTATGTAATATTGTAATAGTTATGCTTGTGTTAGGCTATAAATACCCTCCTATCTTTATCAATAAAACAACTAGTTTTCTTTGTCTCTCTAACCATGAAAATGATGTTCTTCCATCATCCCCGACCTCCCGATTCACCATATCAACCTAAACAACGATCCTACAAGTGGCATCAGAGCCAAGGTTTTATTACTATGGTTGATTTTTTGTGGTGTTATCTTGTCAAAAACCGTATCTTTTTGTGGTGTTATCTTGTCAAAAACCGTATCTTTTTGTGGATTTATTTCATGTTTGGAGCTTTTTTACCAATTCTTTTATTATTGTTTCTACTATATTTTGGGTTTAAACAGTTTCCTTAAGAGTATGATATGTGTTATATTTAACAGTTTTCAACAATTTCTTTGGTATCAACAAGTTTATACAGATCTGGTCTGGTTTTCTGCTTTCCTGTGAAAGATTTAGTCATTTTTTTGCAGTTTTGTCATGGAAACATGGTCGGAAAACAACGTCTAAGTTATGGTTGGATCCGAAAAGTCAACAAAAGTCAAAACCCTTTTCTTACAAATTTGCAACTATCTTCAGACATGTTTACGAATTTCTTGGAAAGAAATTCGTAAGAACCTAATCTTACAAATAAGCTTACTCGTAAGAACCTAAGCTTACGAATAAGCTTATTCGTAAGCTTACGACTAAGGATGTTTACGAGTAAGAAAAATGGTTTATGCATAACACAAAAATGGAGAAGAAGAGACAGACCTAGACCAAATAAAATACTCCTACACTCTGTGTTGCGACTTCAGTCCTTATTACATTATAAGTCACAAACCAAAACAAATCCATGTCTAATCCTAATCCCATCTCACGATACACAAACTGTCACAGCCCCAACTCACCTCCATTTACATCAATATAGAATTTAATCAAAACCCATCTCCATCCCATTACAAGACTTGAACAACATAAGTAATAAGAATCAAGATCTTAGTCCCGTTCCTTTGGTATATTCAGAAATATCAAACCTTAGAAAAGGTCAAATGATAGAATATCTTCACTGATCCATCAAACCAAAATGAAAAATCATATACTTAATATATCTTAGTTTGTGTGGTATTTCAAAAGCAAACAACCTTTTAAAAGGTATTTGATTTCTCTCAATTATAGTGTATTTTTATTCCTAAGAATACAAATGGAAGTCCGTATCCCCGGATCGTTTCCCAACGAAGGTTGAATGGAGATTTTAACTCGAGTCGCGTTTACGTAAATTTGAATAGTGAAATAGTGAGAAATTTGGGTTTTTACACTAAAACTGGTAAACTGAAATTGGTAAACTGATGCGCGTACGAAGCGCGTTCGGGGTCAAAGGAACTTCCTTTTCTTCGAGCAAGTTTTTCGACCACCTAGGGAGTGAACCAAATCATTGTAGTGTAGTATTGGGTAAGCCTCGGGGCTTGATATCGTTCTCTAGAGGAATAGGAATGCTAGTAAGAAATGTATTACGAGAAGGTGAGGGTTGAGGATGATTCTTTTTTATATTTTTATTGGTTTTTTAGAAAGCTAAGGTAAATATCTCGGAGCAATTGGTTTGGGGGTGGTATTTCTACCGATTACTCTACTTGTCTAATTATCTAATTATCTATTACTACGGGTAGCTATGTCTATTTGATGTGTGCTCGTATGATGATTAAAAATGTGCTTACCTAGATACTATTACTCCATAGCTATCTTTTATTGGTCGGTTGAATTGTCACACCTTATCTTAACGCGTTGTATTCCTAAGGTCGTAAGGTATGCGTAGTCCCTAGTTTTTTTAGGTTATCTTCCGGGTTTAGCATACGAAATCCGCAAGTCCTTAAGCTATTTCATTAATAAGCCTCACTTTCATAAAGCATATTCAAGCATTAAACACAACGAATGATGCCTAGTTGCACTCCTAAGCCAATATATAATTAAGATAAGAAATAACCTAACAATAATTAATAACTATGTTTCATAGATCTAAGCAAACACACAAGAAATTTAGCTATACATGGCAAACAAGCAAGCATACACACAATCAATTAAAGACATAATGATACTTTGGATTAAAATACTTATCTCGATGTGTAAAATAGGGTTTGGGACCCTAAGATACTGTCCAAATCGGACTACAAACGATTAGGGTTTTTTCTCCAAAAGTCTACTTCTTTAAATGCAGAAAAATCGAATTCTATATATAGATTTACACTTGTGACGGCGTCACCTTTCGGATGGGACGCCATCAACTCGCCGTCATTAGGGTTTCATCTTGGCCAATTCATCGATGGGACGGCGTCACCTTAGAGTTGTGACGCCGTCATTCTTCAGTTGGGACGTCGTCTTGATTCTGGATCTGGGCCGTCTGAGATGAAAAGTCTGAGTGACGCCCTTCTTCTTCACAACGTGACGCCGTCAGGTTATATGAACAAAATTTCCACTGAGTCGTCTGGTGCATGTTTTGATCAGGTCTTCAAAGAGGGACGGCGTCGCCTTTTGATTGGGACGCCTTCAGGTTCAGTTTGAGCAGCTTGAGTAGCTTCGATAATGACTTTGCCATTTTCTTCATTAATTTGCTCCTTTTAGTCCAAATATGCGTCATTCCAGCATTTTGCTTCTAGGAGACCTAAAAAGTGAAAAGGAGCGAAATTAAGCAGTAACGGATATAAAAGTGGTCGATTAAGGGCTTAAATGACCCCCTAAAAGTGTACGTTTGAAATCCTTATCAAATATCCCTACACTTGGTATTTGCTTGTCCTCAAGAAAATGTGCTTTTGGCCAATCAATTTATAAGTTAGAGGACATGAAGCATGGGTTTAAAATAATTCATAACAAGTAAAAGCACCGCAATAGTCATAACAAGCACGGAAATTATATACTAGCACCTCACAAGGGGTGTTTAGATTCTCTCATCTCTCGGGTTTATATGAAATATAATAAATGAAAATGGAAGATAAACACTCATTACCTGGCATAGTACATAGATTACTATATGCTTGAGACTAGATCAAACCTCCACCGCTTTGGCGCAACTATCTAAGAGGTCTTTGCAAGGGTTGTAACGTTAGGCTTACGGTAGGGAAACAAAGGGTTTTGTTGGATAGGCGATATTTAGTGGTGGCAAGTCAAAAATCTTATGTTACAAGCATGAAAAGCATGGCGTTGCTAAGCCAAGACTCGACTCACTAACTTGAAACAAATAAACATAAATTTAAAGACATAAACATAAAGATAGATGTAGGATGGTAGCCCGTATGTTTTTCTTCATTTTTTTTCTTTTTTTTTTTGAAGACACTCTCTTTTTTTGATTTTTTTCCATATATTTTTACTCTACCATCCTCTACGATAACATCAAAATATAAGGGATTTATAGGAGCATCCTTACACTTGAGTTTTTATTTCTATAACACTAATTGACCCAATTTGAAAAGACTAAAACACTTGGAGTATTTAATTACATAGACAAAGGAAATTTGAATTTATCGTTCTTTCCCGTTACTCCATAAAACATTACTTTTACCCATGAGTCTCAATCATCCCAAAACTGTGTAAAAAAGATATGACTCGACTTAGAAACCATGCAAGTAACTAGATATTTGAACTAAGGGTTTAGTAATGATAATAATAATGCACTAAAGGTGAGTGCATACAAGGTAGGCTAAGGCGATTTGGGTGTATATTTGGGGTGGATTGTAAACAATGCTCTTCATTGATATTCCCAAAAACCGAAACATCACGAGAACCGCGAAAAGGATAGGCTCTGAGGGGTTAACTAGGGGTATCGTGTACTAAAGATGAGTACATCGCAAGGGTGTGGGGTAATTACTTAACCGATGTGGAAGAAGTAATTATAATACAGGTTTCAAATAAGGGTTATCCTAATGCCTCTTATCACTTAGTTATTCCTAACTACACAAGTGTAGTCTCACTAGCGATCTCAGAATGCATCACAAAACAAGTTCTAGAATTTATTATACTACTGGTACACTCTCTAAGCATTAAAGGTGGATGCTTTTATTCCTAAAGATATAGGGGCGAACCTCACATTTTTGGGTTGAAATTTGAGTGGTAAACGGTTTTTGTGCTAGTCATATAACTCCTATCCATGAGACGCTTTATTAAGACTAAAGTTTCGCTCGTATATGTCATAAAAAAATTTAAATTTGGTGCTAAAATTGCCCTAACAAATATTTCTTATAGTTTATTACACAAATTACCAAGGACAAGACAAATAATCAAGGATAAGAATAGTTTCTAAGTTCCCGTTTTATTCTCCCTCCCTACACTTAAACTGAACATTGTCCCCATTGTTCCCCGAAAGTATCAAAGTTATGATAAAAATAGGTAAGAAAGGAAAAAGAAACTAGTACTCCCCTGATTAGCTCAGTAGGATCCGTGTGAAGTTGCGGTTAAATTCTTTTTCAAGAAGAATGCATACGTGATAAGCTTCATCCAATTTGTGTTTCTTTTTCTTGCCAAATATAACCTGCACACTTAAGAAAACAAACGAAACCTTCGAGTAAAATCGGCTGTAAAACTATATATGACACAACTACACTAAGATATAATGCTTGTAGAATGGATGTTTGCAGTTTTTCTGGAAAATTAAGACCTGGAAATTTTCAAAAATTTATAAGTAGCACAGAAAACAAAAAAAATTGATAAGCTGTGTCTGCTTAACCTGATGTCGTCAGTCTTTAATCCTGACGCCGTCAGGTTGTCATGACTGAAACTGGTCTGCTGCGTTTTTCTGGAAAAATTACATCTTTAAAACCTGAAAAAATTCCTGCAAAACATCCATTATGACTCGATACAAGCATTTGACTCTAACAAACACACATATATATCAATTTCACTAATTGTAATTCTCATGTTCATGTTCTTAAAAAATGTATGTGATCTTCCCTACACTTATCTTTTTGTAAAATACCTTTATATGTAATTAAGACGAGGTTAAAGACAAAATAAAGAATTTTCACAAAATCAAACATGAGAATAAACAACAATAAAAAATATATACATAACATAAAAATAAAACAACCAAACCAGAAATAAACACACCACATCACAAACATATATATACATAATAGATTGTTCAATGTCACCACATCATCAACTAAGTCAAGATAACACTAAGCTATTACAAACCTAAATCAAATTGTCTTAATCAACATCCAACCACAATTGTTCATAAACAAATCATCAACAAACAGATAAATCACTGATCGGGAGGTCCATATCGGTAGTCATAGCCGGGGGGAATGTGGCCAGTGTACCAGTAGGGCGGGTATTCCTCCTCACGCCCGAGAAATGGGTCGATCTGCAGATGAGGGTCGAGATGATCACGCATGGACAAGTACTGCATCTGTCAAACAGTGTGATCATACGTCCAGCTGGCCATCTGGTCCTGCTGAGCCATCCACGTGTCCATCTGGCCCATCTACGACATGTGCCTGTAGGCATCAGCGGAGCCACCTGCTGTATCCCCCTGCTGGTACTGCTGCATCGGCTGCTCATCATCATCATCATCATCATCATCCTGAGCTGCGGGCCGAGAGCGATACCATGCGTAGCCGCCTCTAATATCCATGATGATCTCCATGGCCTTCAAGGACTTAGCTATGACAACCTTGGGCTCCGCTACAACATTGAGGTACATAGGCACCTCCCCGCTCAGAATGACATAGGACTGAGCCAACTTGGTGACGAACAAACCAACATAAACCATATCTGCCTGCCTCACACCACTAGAACTACTCAAATAGTCAGCCAACCAGAACGGGATGTTACAGTACACACCCTCAACAAACATGTAGTAGAGATAGAACAAATCCGGTAAAGTGACACGATGAGTCGTGTCCTTACGCCCCGCTATGGTGAAGGCAATGCAGCGATGCGCAAGCCTTGTTCTTGGGTCTCAGATCTGCGAGGCAAGGGTACTTCCGGTCATGTACTCTCTGTTGGCCAATGTGCTCTAGAACTGAATCCCCCACATGTCTTCCCTAGTGGCCAATCCAGCTCCTAAGCTAGCTCTAAAGACATGAATCTCAGCTTCCCTCTCAGAATATAGCCCCACTCTCCAACCAAACTCCAGCACAGACATACTCCACCAAACTCCACCCAAACTAAACCGAATCCCCTGAATATCTATACTACCCCGACAAGCAAGAACATTCATAGAGAAAATCTCGACAACCGAATCCCCAAATACGAAACAATCTCTCCCATTGAGGATCAGTAAACTTATCCCTCCTAAAGCTGTTTCTAAAACCCTTGCAAGATCATGCTCATTGAGAAAATCCAAATCCAAAAATGCCCCCGAGTAAATGGTTTGATGGAGCAATTCGTTGTAGCGAGTTTGGGGTGCTTCTGTGTCAAACACTCCCCAACCTGAAATGATGTCGGCGACACTCGCTTGGGTGCCGGAGGATTGCCCCTTGTTCTCCTTGATCTCTTGCTCATTCTCTGAAACAGGGAATCAAAAAAATCGGGAACAAATGAGTAGTATTCAAGCTACTGAAACGACATCAGAAGGTTCTGACGGCGTCACGCCAGCAGGCTGACGCCGTCCCACCCAAAATTTTTCAAATCCGACGTTTGCGAGGGAAAACTCCAGGTTTTTAACCATAACCCTTAACCTAAACACCCCTGCTGCAGCAAAAAGGGTGCATTGGCAAGGTGGTTTAGTCCCTAAGCCGTCTAAGGCTTCTCGCAAAATCAAACCCACATGACAACACTACCATTCGCCTAATCTAAAGCCTAATTAACACGATTCATAGGCGACATTTAGCATTAATCAAATTAATTGAGAGGGTTTCGGATCAAAAGGGGAAATCGAAATTGAACGAGGAATAGAGCAATTGAATAGACAAAGATTAATGAAAATTACTTACCTTGTGGAGATTGATGATGCAAAATGGTGAATTTGACTTGGAGAATTCGTAATAGTAAAGTGTGGGACGGATAAAATGTGTAGGGTAGATAATGAAAGAGATGGGTGGTGTTTTTATCTGTCTGATTTTACTTAGCGACGGCGTCACCCTTTGCGTGGTGATGGCGTCACGCCCAAATTTTTGCAAAAGAGGCTATTTTTATGAACCCGCCCGGATCAAAAATCTTGTTACTATTTTTGACAAAGATTTTGGTTTTTATTTTAAAATTCATTTTGTCAATCCATTTGCAATCTCCACAATGGTGAGCAACGCACATGTCAAATTTTCTTTTAACGGGGATTCTAGGAATATTGAAGTGTTGGGGGTGAGGACCTTTCGAGCCTGGTTTAAAACCAAAAGAACGTTTCCTTATGTCATGGAAGACGGGAAGCGAAACTTGCATTCTTCCAATGAACACGTCCCTAGGAAATGTTCCTTTTATGCAAGGAGCGTTGAGGTACGAGTTCTTATAAAATTATGTTTCCTTGAGGAGGGCCGCCTTGTTTATTGGAATTGAAGATGGCTCAGGAATCATACTCACGAGCTCCGGTATCGCATATACCTTTTCGATCTTTTTAGGTACATCATTCCTTGTGATTTCTTTACAGAGTTTCATCATGAAGTTGTCAGCTAGCTCCAAGAAAGTGTCGTGTGTTTTTCTCATGTGAGCTTCGAGGCGTTTTATTTCCTTCTCTTGGTTGTTAACAAATGTCAACATTGTGTCCTCGAATTCATCTTTTCGTGATTTTCTTGGAAGCAAAAACTCCTTGACCGCGTCCACATGCTCATAATCATGGGTGGTCATTTCCATTAATTCATTCACTTGTGCCTCCATACTCTTAAACAGTTGTGCTTGGGAATCCAAACCATTTTCTTCAGGGATTATCGGATCTTCCCATCCTTCTTCCTCATATTGTGCTAATTCTTCGATGACTTCCCAACATGCTTCAACATCAAGGTTACTTAGCCTTCCACCGGCGGCATAATCAATGGTTTGTCAAGTGGAGGGATTGACATGATCGTAAAAGATTTGGACTTGAAGCCAAAGATCAATGTCGTGATGAGGGAATTTATGGAGCAAGTTCTTGAATCGAGTCCACGCCTCATAGAGAGTTTCACCTTGACGTTGTTGGAACATCAAGATATCATTCCTAAGCTTGGTAGTTCTCCCCGGTGGGAAAAATTGGGCGAGGAAACGAGTGGTGAGATCATCCCAACTTGAGATGGATCCGGCGGGAAGTCGCTCAAGCCAATTACTAGCTTGGTCCCGTAGAGAGAATTGGAAGATACGCAAACGCATGGTCTCCCGTGTGGTAGCATCAAGGTCGATAGAGTCAACAAATTTTAAGGAAGTCCTTGAGATGCTGATTAGGATCTTTAGAACGAAGTCCATGGAATGCACATCCGTTTTGCACCAACCGGATGGTGTCGGATCGCAAGGAGCTCAATGGTGTTCCTATAGCCTTGGTGGCTCGGTCTAGAGTATTCACCAAGAGTACAGCCTCTTGGCGGGTCAATTGGTGGTGGGTCATCACCTTCCATGATGAAAAGTGATGAGGCTACGAACAAAGTCACGAAGAAGGGGGATAGACTACAAGGAAGCTAATGAAAATAGAAAAAATCTTACTTGATAGGAATCAAGTAAGGGAACCTAAACGAGATAAAAATCTAACTAGCTATTCTATTCCCCGGCAGCGGCGCCAAAAACTTGATGCGCGTACGAAGCGTGTTCGGGGTCAAAGGAACTTCCTTTTCTTCGAGCAAGTTTTTCAACCACCTAGGCAGTGAACCTAATCGTTGTAGTGTAATATTGGGTAAGCCTCGGGGATTGATATCATTCTCTAGGGGAATAGGAATGCTAGTAAGAAATGTATTACGAAAAGGTGGGGGTTGAGGATAATTATTTTTTATCTTTTTATTGATTTTTTAGAAAGCTAAGGTAAATATCTCGGGGCAATTGGTTTGGGGGTGGTATTTCTACCGATTAATCTACTTGTCTAATTATCTAATTATCTATTACTACGGGTAGCTATGTCTATTTGATGTGTGCTCGTATGATGATTAAAAATGTGTTTACCTAGATACTATTACTCTCTAGTTATCTTTTATTGGTCGGTTGAATTGTCACACCTTATCTTAACGCGTTGTATTCCTAAGGTCGTAGGGTATGCGTAGTCCCTAGTTTTTTGAGGTTATCTTTCGGGTTTAGCATACGAAATCCGCAAGACCTTAAGCTATTTCATTCATAAGCCTCACTTTCATAAAGCATACTCAAGCATTAAGCACAACGAATGATGCCTAGTTGCACTCCTAAGCTAATTTACAATTAAGATAAGAAACAACCTAACAATAATTAATAACTAGGTTTCATAGATCTAAGCAAACACACAAGAAATTTAGCTAGACATGGTAAACAAGCAAGCATACACACAATCAATTGAAGACATAATGATACTTTGGATTAAAATACTTATCTCGATGTGTAAAATAGGGTTTGGGACCCTAAGATACTGTCCAAATCGGACTACAAACGATTAGGGTTTTTTCTCCAAAAGTCTACTTCTTTAAATGCAGAAAATTCGAATTCTATATATAGATTTACACTTGCGACGGCGTCAGCTCGCCGTCATTAGGGTTTCGTCTTGGCCAAGTCATCGATGGGACGGCGTCACCTTAGAGTTGTGACTCCGTCATTCTTCAGTTGGGACGTCCTCTTGATTCTGGATCTGGGTCGTCTGAGATGAAAGTCTGAGTGACGCCCTTCTTCTTCAAAACATGACGCCGTCAGGTTATATGAACAAAATTTCCACTGAGCCGTCTGGTGCATGTTTTGATCAGGTCTTTAAAGAGGTACGGCATCGCCCTTTAATTGGGACGCTGTCATGTTCAGTTTGAGCAGCTTGAGTGGCTTCGATCTTGACTTTGCCATTTTCATCATGTATTTGCTCCTTTTCATCCAAATATGCTTCATTCCAGCATTTTGCTTCCAAGAGACCTAAAAAGTAAAAAGGAACGAAATTAAGCAGTAACGGATATAAAAGTGGTCGATTAAGGGCTTAAATGACCCTCTAAAAGCGTACGTTTTAAACCTTTATTATAAACATAAGATAAAAACAACTTAATAAGCAACTAAAACAATAAACGAAGCAATTGTAAGCTAAAGCGCAAAGGAGATCTAAAAACGAGCACGCTCTGGCTAATTCCGAGCCTAAAACATCAAATTTATGAAAAATAAACCTTATGAACGCAAAACTATTTTCCCTACATGCTAAATGATAAAAGAAAATTTTAGAAAAAAGCCAGATATTTTTTTGACTTTTTATTTATTTATTATGAATTAAAAACTATAATAAAGAAAATAATTGTTTAAAAATACCAAAACTAAATGGAAAAATATAAAATTTCACAGGAAAATACTTTGATTTATTCTAAACTTAGGAAAAATAAGTACTTTAAAAAATCAGAAAAGAATAAGCAATAAAAAGCTTTGATAGCTTATTTAGCTTTAAAAGAAAAAATGACTATAAAGGATTAAATGGTGCAAGTTTTGACGAGACAAGTCCCAAGGGCATTATGGCAGTGAGTGTTGTTGTTAGGGTTGTGAGTGTGCAGACCAGGGTTCAATCCTTGGTCATGCACTTTTTGATTTTTTTTTTTTATTTTGCAAATTTTTCTGAACAAACTTATTTATTAGATGAAACTAAACAAGTTTTGAAAAACAAGCTTTTTGTAAATGTAAAATAAGCTGAGAAAGGTATTGAAAAGTAGACAGCTATGGAATAAAAGCTACAACAAAATTCTCTAAACTTGATGCAAAAAAAAATAAGCTAATTCATGGGGAAAAAGGCTACTGATGATGAATTTTAAGCTAGGGGATCTCAGATAAACAGAAAGAACTTATAGACTAAATAAGCTTAAGGATTCAGCTAAAGCAATCATAAAACAAGTTAAGGGGATTAAGCTAAGGGTGCAAGGGGGTAAAAGCTAGGTAAAAAGCTGGTGTGCTATTTCATCATACTTTTAATATTTATAAGACTGAGATAAACTAGGATAAACACATGCTAACGGGCAGAAAACCCGATCAGATGAAGTAAAGCCTTAGGTAAATCCGAGTGTCGTCCCAAGAGAGCTGTAACCTTGAAAGAACTAAGATGATTAGAAGTGACGAGATTTGATATTGATATGATAAGATAGATTTAATTATTCCAATCACACAGACATAAGAATTTAGGATAAAGAGATAGAAAAGTGAAGCTTAACCAAGACTATAGATAGGCATTGATTCTCAATATAAAGGTTCAATATAGTGGTTAATTATTTCCAGACTCCTTTGGTCAATTCGTCATGGCCTATGGTTCTTAGATTCCTCACCAAGATTAACAGGTCACCCGGGATCATTCGGTAACCTAATAGCAGTCATTAAGAGCCAAATCTACTAGATCTAGTCTATGGAAAGCCGACCATTGGGAACTTAGATTTCCCCCAGCTTCTTAAATACCTCCACTTGATAGGTGATCATTTGGTCAGTTCGCACACGAAGAGTGGTTGTACTATGGCCAATTCCTTCCATACTTCGCAACCTATTAGACTGAGGTCAAATGGTCAATTCTCCCAGCCCTTTAGATACTAACAAGCGTATAATATTACCGAGACTAGCGATCTATGATAAGACTAAGCAGATGTCTGTAAAGAAATAAAGAGAATATCAATAACATAAATGCAAACTTGAATTAATAACAAGAATCCATAATATAAACCCTAGAAAAATATAAAAGGAATCCAAACTCGAATACAAAAGAAATCGTATACGAGAACTTCGTTCTTCATACTCCTAAACCATGATTCTTCTTCTGTGTTTGATCTCCCCAAACCCCATAAAGGTTTGGGAAATGAGAGATGCCTAAAACTAATGAAAACTTTGTATATTTATAGGCTTGGAAACAAGTTACGGCGTAACACTTATTAACTAGTTACGCCGTAACTCTTCATAATCTGGTACTTATCCATGGTTACGGCGTAACCTGAGCTGGTGGTTACGCCGTAGTCTTTGTAAGGTTGATGTTTATCCATGGTTATGGCGTAACCTGAGCTGAGGGTTACGCTGTAGTCTTTGTAAATTCGATTCTTCATAATCTGTAGTACTATTATGGCATAACTTCACTCCATTGTTACACCGTATTCTTCGTAATCTGATTTGTAGTCTTGTTACGGGGTAACTCCACCATATTGTTACGCCGTATTTCCTCATGCACTTGATTACGGCGTAACTTCGTCACTTAGTTACGCTGTGGTCTTCAGTAAATGTGAGAGAAAACTATCCTTGAGCATAGAAATGTCCAAATACCGCTTCTTTGTATGAAGTAGTTCCTGAAATGAAATAAGAAGGAATAAGGATATTTCTAATAGCATTTTAATCATAAAGTGGCGATAAAAGGGGAAATTAACACTTAGAATATCAGGATTAGTTGGTGTTATCAGTGATGCAAGATGAATCTTGATTACATTTGGTATATCTGAATTAAATTCTATAACGAGAATCTAAATGGTTAAACTATATGGAATGAGTTAGGATCCATATCCATGGTTTAATGGTATCTATAACAAAGGATGATAGAAGCAAGACATAAATGACCATGCTACTGAGAAAGATTTCTGAAACTATATCTCAGACACCTTTAGTTAAATAGCGAGTGAGAGCGTTGCTAGATGTTTTCGTCATTGGTATTTGTTCTATCTACTACTCCAACTCCCAAGTGGGAGCTGTTGGAATGAGAGTTGGATTAGCCAACTACGCTAAAGGTGTGTGAGCCTATTGGGGGTACACACATGAAACACTATAATACTAGACCCGATTACACTTTAATCCAAGCCCATGGCCGGTCCATAGAAGGGGGCATTTGGATTGGGTGTTTGGCCTAGTAGAGTTGTAAAAGAATTAGGAGTGCAAGCTAGCTTGGAGCACAAGTTTAGAGCCCAAGAATGCTAGGGTTTTGAGGCTATACCTCATTACCTAGCTAGTACCCTACACGATATACACCCTCTTTACAGCTCATATATACCAATCTATCACCATTCTTATTCCCATCCGATTAGAACTCTAAACTCGATTAGGGTTTTGAATTTGAATCTCAACTTGAGAAGCCTAATCTTGCATCAATCGATCAAGGTGGTTTAAGGTTTTGTTGTACTTGTTTATGAGTGTTCCTAGTAGAATCAGAAGACAAGAATGTGGTGGTTTTGGTTGTTGTTCTCGGGCAGAAAAGAAAACAAGTAGGTGACCTTTTATCCGATATCGGACAAAGGGCAAGTTTGTTTATCGGGTTGGTTTTGATCTCGGACAACAAAGGCAGCAGCCTGGGTTTGTTTGGTTCGAGGGTTTTGAGTTTTACAAGGGTTATTTGGTTAAACGTGACACGACTAGCATATCAGGCGTATTCGGGTTACGTGTTTGTGTGAGCACTCGTAGAGGTAATTGCGTTAATTACTTGGTTTCTTGTTGATAACTTGCGGGTGACTACGAGGGTTAGTTTTCTTGTTTCCTTTTATACTTTTTTTGTTTATTATAAGTGTTAACGTAATTGCTTAAACTAGATCCATATTCCGTTGCGTACTCGTAGTGTTAAATGGTTAAAATGATTATAAAATCCCAACAGGTATTTCTAATTTGATGATGCATGTTCATCTTGTTTTTAAACTGTGCTAGTGATGATGATGCTACTAGTATGGTTTTGAATCCAATGTGGTACAGGAAATGTAATCAAAGCCGAGTAGACCCTTTCATTTGTGAAGTCAGATGGGCTATAGCCTTCATGATGATGCTATTCTTTGTGTGCTCATGGCTCATTTTGGTGTAAGTAACTCATCTGATATGGTCTATATTGTTACACTTTGCAAGGGAAATGTAGTCATGAGGTTTAGGTGAATATAGAAAGTTTGGATATGTAGTTATCTTTGTATTGTCTTTGTTTCCTGATTTGTATAGCAGCTATGCAGTAGTTGTTTTCATAGATAGTTATGGGCATGTCCATTTCCTACCTCTTATTTGTTGTAAAGGTTTTGGCCCCTAATATATATTCACCCTTTTCACTGGATTTTTTTTAAATAACATATACGATGTGGCATATGTACTATTTATAACATGTGAAAGAATATTTGTATTCAATAATTAATTATCACCATCTAAGTATAGTTATTAGAGAACAAAGAAAGTGCAAAATAATAATTAAATGAAAAAATATTTAAAATAATAATAATAATAATAATAATAATAATAATAATAATAATAATAATAATAATAATAAACAAAATAAATAAAATAAAATAAAATAATCATATATATTGAAAGATTGAGTTAAAAAAATCATTGGGGAAGTATTAATGACACCAATTTTGAAGTGAAAATATATGCAGATTAATGTCATGCCATGCGAAGTGCAAGTGTAATTATTGAGAGACTTGCTAAGGGGATGTGTAGTTAATGCTTCGAAAAGCTTCAAACTTAATGCAGGAATAAGAAACTATTACCATCTTCACAACCATCATTATCGAATGTATAAAATTTTCAAGCATGGGTGCAGGTTTTGAATCTAGATTGTAATTATTTTCACTTCTCATCGCGGACTCTCCTTTGTTGCTAGATCAGTGGCCCTTCACTGACCATCTACTTGAGATCATATTACAATGTTGGTTGTGATATGATTGGGATGTTTGCACAACACCTAAAGTTATAACGAAATCTAAACATACATGTAATTTGTGTTTGGATTTTTTTTATAAACTTATAGGTAATCAGTTATTTGGGTTTTATGTGCTTTTATCGATGATTGCGTATTTGATTATGACCTTATAAATTTGTTGAAGTGACGACGTGAATGGAGTTGTTATTGGTGTTATTTATGTATATCTACTGTTATATTTATTTACTTCCCGAGTTGTTGTGCTATGTCACTAGATGTTGCTATAGTTAGCTTATTGTCATCTGCAATGATTTTTGTTATAGCAAGTTGAAAATTTCTATTTAATATGCCATTCATCTATGTACGGAACCTATATCATTAACACCCAACTTTTTCATGGTGTTTTAATATTATTTTGAATTAACTACTCATCTCATGCGGCTCTGTTTCACTATGCCATTTAATACTTCTTATAAGTCATTATCATATTTTCATGTTGTTTTAAATTTGTAAACTTTGACTATCATCTTAGTAAATCTTAGGATGTACTGTTTGTTGAAATTTGTAAAACAAGTTACAATCAGGTGTTGAAGTTTAAAGAGTACCGAGAAAGGTACATATAAAGAGATTGAACTTTTAACAGTTTTATAGCATGGCCAATTGAAGATTAGAAGAAGAGGGTATGGTTACGGTAATGGTGACACCAACGGTTTTTCATGCACTAAACATGCTAATTAAATTTGTATAAATTATATACTTGAATTTTCTTGGATTTTGAGTGACGTTTGCTTAATAAGTTTTCATTTTTCTGGACTAAAACTATTCACGGGATCCAAGATATTGCAGAAGAAGCCTTGAGGTTGTTGGATAAATATGGATACCCTTGGATAAGTAGATGTTGATTCTCTAATTGGGCTACTGATTTCAAATTGGACCATTAGAATGTTAATTGTTGAGTTCATCTACTGATTCCTTCAAACACATATTTGTCATAAGAATATGCTTTAAAAGGGTGTTTGTTTGCTATAAAACAAATTTAGTGCCCAACCTTTTAGTTGTTTATAGTGCCCATTGGTAATAGTTATTGCTCAACTTAAGCTATGTACATGTCTTTGTTTTAAAAGGATGTTTGGTTGCTAAAACTGATTTATTGCCCAATATATAACTGTATTTTGTGCCCATTATAAGTAGTTTATTGCTCATTATAAGTTGTCTTTTTGGTAAGTTTTATTGCTTAAGATAAGTTATGTACATGTTTTTGCTTTAAGGGGTGTTTGTTTGCTATAAAACTAATTTAACGTCCAATATATTTAGCTATTTTGTAGGCCCACTATAATATATTCTTTTGCTGGTCATAAGATATTTTAGCTTATGCATTTCACACGGCGCAACAAGAAAGTTACAAAGCTTATCAAGATTGTAACACCCCAACCCTGCAAGGGTAGAAGTATTACATTATGGTGTCATATCAGAACATACAACTAAAATTTTGCAAACGGAAACCTTACAATATGAAATACCAAGTCATATAAACGAATGACTTACAAAGAAGATTACAAAATCCAATATATCAAAATTAAATGAAAATCAAAACAATGGCTCTTCAAAATAAGTCCCAAAATAATAAGGTAACTAAGGTCGGTCCACTCAGATAATCCAACTCTCAGTCCATCAAAGCCCATCTTCCAACCTAAAACCTGCCGCAGGAAAAGAAAAGCGGCTGAGCTTAAAAAGCCCAGTGAACAGATATAACAAAACGAAAGCTAAACAGAATCAGAAATACAAAATGAAGCAAATGAACTGATAACAAGGTCGCAACGGAAAGGAAACAATGAGTCAATGAGGAGCCTGCAGAATACAATAGTAACAGATACCCAGAAAGAACAGATAACAGAGGAGAACGAAGCAAGTAACGCATCGATGACATATACATAAGCTAATCTAAATAACCAGGCATAAAATTAATCAGGAAATCAGAATACATATAAGCCAAACGGAAATCTAAAAGCTAGCGGAAGCAACTAATTAGAAAGTGAGCATAACAATCACACAAGTCAAGTAACCCACAGTTAATAACATAACAAGTATCATAATAGCAGAAATAGTATCAGCAGTCAAAACATGGTAGCCACACGTATCAAGTAGGAATACATCATGAACGTTATAATTGAATGAATTAAGGACATAGCAGGGAAACTAATCACGTTAACTAGACGGATAACATAGGCTGAACCATTTACATCATCAAACAGTGGCATAAGCAAGAGTGTGAGTATGGCAGGTCAACAATTAGCAGATAAAGATACTAGCGGATAATCATAGTCCACGAGATTAACTGAACGAAAGTATACATGATAAACAGATAAAACAATCGATTTCACACTAGCATGGTCACCAGACAAATCAAAGGGTCACATAACAGTAAGATAACATATAGTCAGATGACAACATGTGAATCATATAATCGCACATTAATCATATCGTAGCAAGGTAAACGGTAGCCACATGAAACATGAATAGCATAATCAAATTCAATAATCATATAATAACCCGGTACATGAATGGAATGATAGACTGAAGTAACGGAATAAGAGTATGGCAGATCATTGCAATGGAATATATATCATGGTAGTAGAGTGAGTCACATAAGGGTACTGAGTAATGGACAATTAATACAGAATATGGTGCATTGGGGAATACAAAAGGTACAATATAGGTATATCAAAAGTGTAAGGGTAGTCAGAAATCTATCCCGAGCCAACAATACAATACAGTAATATCAATAGTGGCAATAGCAGCCAAGTATCCAATAGTAGCCATTGTATTCGGAGGGGTGACCTCGGAATACCAAACCAATAGGAGGGGAGACCTCAAGTAACCAGTGGAGCAGCTAGCTCCCAGAATGTGAGGGGGTGTATTGCACACACGCACCACATCACCAGAATAGTATATATATCAGTAACAATACAGTACAAATCTAGGATGCATCCATACGCCCCCTGCAGAACAATAGTGGCCATACAATATATCTGAAGCGCGCATAATCAATACAAAATGGGGACGGTGTGGAACATCAGTCATCCACACTGGAGTCATACCATTGGTACATCAATGACACGGTCATGGTACATCCATGACTTGTTAATGGCTCGGGTATCAAACTGGCAGGTCAATACAAAAGGTCCAAAGTGTATCAATATATCAGTCATCATAATCAAAGTTCAATATCAATGGTTCCCAATTCAGAGGTTCATAGCAATAGTTCAATATCAAGGTCTAATATCAAAGGTTCAATATCAAAGGTTCAATAGCAAAGGGTCAATAGCAAAGCAAATGTTCAATATCAAAATGTCAAGAGATCAAAGATGCAAAGAGATCATGAGAAACCTTATGAGAAAGGTCAGAATATATGTACCTCATTCGAAGCAAGCATAATAGGAAAGTAAGGTCACAAGATGAATCAATCCCGCCGCCCCGAACCTATATGAATTAGATAACGCTTATTAAGATCAGATTACTCATTTTAGACGGCTTTCTATTTTTAACATGTTTCCTCTTTTAGTAACTTCCTATTTTAGGCAGGTTTCCATATTAAGCAACTTTCCAAAAATAGCAGGTTTCTATAATTAGTAACTTTAGTCATAGATGATATAATTAAATTCAAATTAGGTTAAAATGGTGAAAACAAATATTATCATAGTTTAAGGGTCAATTATGATAAGTTTTACAAGTTTCAGGTTTAAAGTGTAATTATTACAAAATATAGGGTCTTAAGTGTAAATATAATAAGTTTACCCATTTTACTCTTTTAGCCCTTTTAGTTATCATGTTAACATATCAAACCTTCAAGTTTCATTGATTTCAAGACTAACCTTTAATTATATAAATCGTATATATATATATATATATATATATATATATATATATATATATATATATATATATATATATATATATATATATATATATATATTCACATACAAATGAGCCCTAGTTCAAGATTTTGATTTCTATTTACGTTGTCATCATTTTAGCCTTGATTAGGAAAGGATTACATGACTCTTTTGTGAGGTCCCATTTGTGGTCGTGACCCCTCATTCCAAAACAATTCCATTTGACACTTTATAAAATCAAACGGAACCCTTAACCATCTTATAGTCGATTCAATTCAAACCAAATGTATTCGTGTATTTCTACCCCTTGATTTTTCTTGATACAAAATAACCAAACATATATGTGTCGTGCATGTAAGGGTCGAAATACAAGGACCTTTGTTGTGATTTTATGTAACCATTTCATGACTCTTGTGACAAATTTTATTATTTTATGTGAAAGGAATTAGACGTGTGCATGCAAATTCGAAGGAAGGATCATCACACACGACACACAACCAAAATAAGGAAGAAAAGGTAAAGAGTTTTGAGATACAATTACCCTTGATGCGTGACGAGAGACGAAACAAAAAACCAAGGACATGAGCCCACGCCTAGGCCACCAAAGTCACGACCAGGAGCAGCCACAAACCCACAACCAAACCGATGTAAAACAGCCTCCTTCGACCATTGAATACCCACGACCAGCCGCCCTTCAAGCCAACCCCGATCACAGCAGCATCAAACCCAAAACCCACGGTCACCACAACCCTGTTGTCGAATGGATTGAGAGCCAAAAATTATAGCCGTCACCTTTTGATTCTAGGGTTTTAGTGTGTACTCATGTTTGTGAAGCGTAAGATAAAAAAAGAAGGGAGGGATATGGGGGTTTGGTTGCCGTCACTTTTTAGGGGTAGGAGGAGATTAGGATTTTCTTTTGCTTCAATTTTGTGGAGCGTAAAAAGAAGGGGGGATGGATATACGGATTCAGTTTTGACGAGCCAAGGGTAAGGCATGGGCCAAGTCCAAATTCCAATCTACAAATTAGATGGGCTTTTGTTTTAGGTGTTGGGTGCTTGCAAATTTCTGGCCCATGCACGCTAAAGAAAACGACGTGTAAGGTTTATGACGTAAGGTGAAAATCGATCCCGTATATTAGTTTTGGTCATCATTTACAACTTAGGTTAAATTTCATTTAATGAGCTTGATGCGTTTTACATATTTTATAAATTTTAAATCCGATGGGTAAATTAGTCTTTTCATGCATTTTAGATTTTTAGGTTTTACAAAGATTGTGATACTCGAGGCTCTATTAGGCTATTAGCATTAATGAAACAGCTAAAGACAGAGGTAGAGGTAAACTTAGATCAAGCTCAAACTAATATAGCAACTTAGTCACTAAATGCTAAGACACCCAACTCCCTCCTAAGAAAACTTGGGAGCTGAGTTCAATGTGGAAAGCTGAACATTCAATGGACTAGAGCACATGTTTTATTTACATCCCAAGGTTGTGCTCAGAACCTACTGAAAAGGAGGATGAACTCTTTACTTCTTAATGGTCAATTATCTTTGAAAAAGTGCTTGGCAGGAGCATGAATAAAGGGGAACCACCTATGTGAATGTTGAAGTTTTGCCGCTTCAGGGAGCTTTTTGGACTTTTGGCTCTTACAACATTTATGAATTTGGATATGGACACATGGCTTGTAAAGTGTCAGGAGCGTCTAAGTGTTTGAAATTTGTGTGTATTTTATCTTCAGGTATTCAAATGGGTTGAAGGGTTCAATTCTTAGAACACCCTGATTCTCGAATATTTGAACGTGTAATTTACTAAGACGGAAATCCAAGCCTCATGATATTTTCGTTTATGCACATGTTTTGTTTGATGTTTGTTTTTCTTGCAAAGGAAGTGAACTAAATTTGGGGAAGATTGTTGGAAAATTTAGTGCACTTGTGGGATTAGTGGTTTTGGGTAAGGAGGTACGGAGTGTACACCCATGAGGTCCCTGAACACCCTGACTCAATTGTGGTTTGTACTGCTAGTGTGTTGGTTACTACTGCTAGTGTAGTAACTGATGGTTCCTGCTGGTAGTGTATGTTAGTGTATTGGTTACTACTGTTAGTATAGTAACTGATGATTCCTGCTGGCAGTGTTGTGGTTCCTGCTGCTAGTGTAATGGTTCCTACTGGTGGTGTTGCAGTGATTAATTTGTAACAGCTTTGACTCATTCAATTGGCTGTTATGATTGCTTTATGACCACGTTTAATTGGTCATGTAACCACTATTTCTCTGATAATGGAGGTTTATTATGGGTGATTAATTGGCCGTTAATCATACATAATGTCCATTGATTAGTGTTGAGTGTTCTCTACTATAAATAGAGAGTGACATCTTCAGCTTGAAGACACACTGAAAAAGAACAATACCAGGAGAAACAAATTGTAAGCTTAAACGCTTATATGCGCAAGGGTTATTGATTTGTGCCTATTTCAATAACCAACATTTGGTCTTATCCCAAGTAGATATTCGTGTAACCCAGGAATAGGGTCGAATAGTTTAATTTGGAAAGTGATCACACGATTCCAAGTGTTATCCGGTAACCACCTAGTGGTATTGCTATTGCCTTTGATTATCTTACCCTGCTGCTGGGAACCAACCACCAACAATCAAAGTAAACTATTTGTGATAATCAATGGCTGCTGCTAAAATGAAACACATGGCTTCAAACTTTGCCAAGCTGGATAAGTTTGAAGGGGTGGACTTTAGGAGATGGCAGAAGAAGATGAACTTCTTGCTGTCAAGCATGAGTGTGGTCTATGTGCTAACCACTCCTATTCCTAATGATGGGGATGATGCTACAGTAGAGCAGATCAGGAGAAGGAGAAAATGGGAGAATGATGACTACATTTGCAGAGGTCTAATTATCAATGGTATGTCTGATTCTCTATTATGAAATTTATCAGAACTTTGAATCTTCCAAAGAACTGTGGGATTCCTTGGATGCCAAATATATGGCTGAGGATGCATCAAGTAAGAAGTTTCTTGTAAGTAATTTCACAAATTACAAAATGACTGATTCCAGACCAGTCATGGAACAATACAATGAACTTCTTGGAATACTTGGAAGGTTTACACAACACAATATGCACATGGATGAGGCTATTTCAGTCTCTTGTGTTATTGATAAACTTCCTCCTTCTTGGAAAGATTTCAAGCATACCTTGAAACATAAGAAAGAGGAGTTAACTCTGGTTGAGTTGGGCAGTCATCTGCGCATTGAGGAATCTCTCAGGGTGCATGATAATGGCAAGCCAAAGAGTAGCAATGCTACTGGTGCATCTGTTGTCAATATGGTGGAGCATAACAACTCCACCAGGTACAATGACAATAAAGGCAAACGCAAATATCATGACAACACAAGGGCAGATCCTAACAAGAAGGCAACACCTACTTGTTGGAAATGTGGCAGATCTGGGTCACATTAAAAGGGATTACAAGGGTGTTAAAGTTGGTGGTAAAGCCAATGGATCAGGCACTAATGGTTCAGGGAGTGGTGGTTCTACCAACTCACTGAAAGGTCAGAATGTGTTTAATGAGTCTTTTCAGATTTATTATGTTACATATGTATCTGAATCTTATTATGTGCAGGATGATGATGTTGCATGGTGGGTTGACTCTAGTGCAACAGTTCATGTATGTAAAGATAGAAGCTGGTTCAAGACTTATGAGTCACTAAATGATGGTTCTATTCTTCACATGGGAAATAAGTCAACAACCTTGGTGCATGGTCGTGGTTATGTAGACCTTAGATTTAGTTCTGGAAAGATTGTAGCTTTGTTTAATGTTATTCATGTTCCTGATATAAGGAAAAACTTGGTTTCAAGTAGTGTTTTGAATAATCATGGATATAAACAAGTTACTGAGTCTGATAAATTTGTCTTGTCTAAAAGTGGTGTTTTTGTTGGTTTTGGCTATTTGTGTAACCAAATGTTCAAGCTTAATATTGTCACTCATAGTGATAATTCAGCCTTTGTGACCACCTCTGACCAGACTGACTCTACGTACCCTATGGCATGCTAGACTTGGACATGTTCATTATAAAAGGATGCAAGATATGTCTAAGGATGGGTTAATCCCAGCATTTGACATGGACACTGAAAAGTGTAAAACTTGCATGTTGACCAAAATAACTAAGAAACCCTTTCAGGGTGTTAGTCGTGACACTAAGCTCTTGGAGCTAATACACAGTGACCTGTGTGACTTGCATGCCACTCCCTCTTTGGGGAATAAGAAGTACTTTGTGACATTTATTGATGATGCTTCTAGGTTTTGTTATGTCTATCTATTACATACTAAGGATGAAGCATCAGATAAATTTAAAGTATTTAAAACTGAAGTTGAATTACAACTTGGGTCCCTGATCAAAAGATTAAGGACTGATAGGGGAGGTGAGTACATGGATACTCTGTATTTTCAGTCTGTTGGTATTATCCATGAAATGACGACTCCCTATACTCCTCAGCAAATGGTATTTTTGAAAGGAAAAACAGGGTGCTGAAGGAGATGGTTAATTCTATGATGTCCTATTCAGGACTGAGTCAAGGGTTCTGGGGTGAAGCTATGTTAACAGCTTGCTATTTATTAAATGGAGTTCCAAACAAAAGGAACAAGGTTACCCCTTATGAACTCTGGACTAAAAGGAAGCCCAACCTGAATTATCTCAGAGTTTGGGGTTGTAGGGCTGTTGTAAGACTCCCTAATCCAAAGTTGAAAACTTTGGGTGAAAGAGGCATTGAATGCATCTTTGTTGGATATGCTGAGCATTCCAAGGCTTTTAGGTCTTATGTTATTGAACCTAATGAATATGTTTCAATTAACTCCATAATTGAATCAAGGGATGCAATTTTGATGAGAATAGATTCTCATCAGTCCCTAGACCAAGTCAGAGGATTCCTAATGGAGCTCATGACACTGGTGTATCAAACGTCCTTGATGAAGTCCATCAGAGGTCCCTGATGAGGTTGCGGTTCAACAACCTGAACCTATGCTTAGAAAGAGCAAATGGGTCAGGACTCCAAAGTCATTTGGACATGAGTTTCAACTATACTTAGTTGAAGGAACAAGGGATGAGGTCTCAGACTAATACTCCTATTGCTTCATTGTTGAGGATGATCCCAAAACATTTGAAGAAGCAATGAAGTCCCACGATATTGCTTTCTGGAAAAAAGCAATTAATGATGAGATGGATTCCATCATGGGCAACAACACTTAGGTGTTGGTTGATCTACCACCAGGTTGCAAACCTCTGGGTTACAAATGGATTTTCAAAAGGAAAATGAGGGTAGATGGAACTATTGAAAAGTTCAAGGCTAGACTAGTCATTCAGGGCTTTAAACAAAAGTCAGGAATAGACTATTTTGATACCTATGCCCCTGTGGCTCGTATCAGTACCATAAGACTGCTGATTGCTTTGGCATCAATTCACAATCTGATTATTCATCGGATGGATGTGAAGACAGCTTTCTTGAATGGTGAATTGGAAGAGGAGGTTTATATGAACCAACCTCAGGGCTTCATCATGCCTTGCAATGAAAACAAGGTGTGTAAACTGATTAAGTCTCTTTATGGACTGAAACATGCACCTAAGCAATGGCATCAAAAAATTTGATGAAGTGGTTTTGTCTAGTGGTTATGTTCTTAACCAAGCTGACAAATGTGTATATAGCAAATTTGATGAATCTGGTAAAGGATTCATCATTTGTCTATATGTTGATGACATGTTGATCTTTGGCACTGACCAAAATCAGGTTGACCTGACAAAGAATTTTTTGTCATCAAGGTTCTCCATGAAGGACATGGGGGAGGCTGATGTTATCCTTGGTATAAGGATTAAACATGAAAGTAAAAGAATTTCTATCTCTCAGTCTCAATATATTGAGAAGGTGTTGAGGAAATTCAACTACTTTGATTGTACTCCAGTGAGTACACCTATAGATACTTGTGAGAAGCTGATGCCTAATAATGGCAAATCTGTATCTCAACTTGAGTATTCTAGGGTATTTGGCTGCCTGATGTATGCCATGACCTGTACAATACCTGATATTGGTTTTGCAGTGGGAAAATTGAGCAGGTATACTAGTAATCCTAGTGCTCATCACTAGCAAGCAGTTCAGAGGGTACTGAAGTATTTGAAGAGAACTATGGATTATAGTCTTGATGCAGGTTTTACTGACCAGGTTTTAATATTTATGTTGTCTCGTTATACCTATGGTCTACCCTAATGCACTAACTGGCAGTGTACCCGGTCGTGTGTAGTGTAGTATTCGGTAAAACCGAGGTCGTCCCAAGAGCTATGTGTGTTGGATAATTACTAAGTATAGGTGTCACATATTTAATATGGTTTTGACAAGGAATTAATTAATCAACTACTAAAGCAAATAAAAGCAAATAAAGGCAAAGGTTTAATCAATAGAGGAGAGTGGTGCTAACCTAGTTATTCCTCCTAGCTAGTAATGTCTACGTCTAATTACTTCCAATTACTTCAGGTGGGGTCAAAGTCGAGAGGACAGCATTTGGTCAATTCGCCCTAACCTATCAGCAAAGATGCCACCACTGGAGAAGTCAGGTGTCCCCTCATAAGTCCAGTTGTTCCTGGTCCCTTAAGCCGAGTCATTAAGTACCGCTACATTCTAGACTTATAATAGTGAGTGCCCGGGCGTTAGCAACTTAAACACTCACCCCCTAATTCTTAAGTTCATCCAAACGGTATGTGATCAGTTGGTCAAATCGCACAAGTAGAAAGGGTCGTCAGTTGGTCATATCTTACCCATTCCGTCTCAGTCTACTCACTTAGGGTCAGTTGGTCATAACTCCTAAGCAACTAGCCTCTACCACCATTTAAAACTACCGAAACAAGGGTAGCTACCAATAAACTATGCATGCATACACTTAGAAATAATTATACGAAAGTAATGTAAATGTAAACAAAACAATTAAGGAATCATAACTAGGCCAGCACCAAGAGGTGCCTAGCCGCTCATATTAACCATACAAATCAATTCAATATTCAATGTTACGAAATACATGAATCGAAAGTAAAGAAAAGATAAAATGCTATTGCTTATCGTAGAGGATTGATTTCTCCCTTGGAGACAGCTCCGTATGCTCCTCTAGACCTGCCTTTGGCTTTTTCACACGTTCTTTGGTTGTGGTGTGTGAAATGGGATGCTTTGAAATGCTGGAAATCGTAGGGTATTACGACGTAACTAATAGAATAGTTACGCCGGAATCTTCTATTTCTTCGTAATTTGCACTAGATCTGCTGGTTACGACGTAACCTTAGAAGTGGTTACGCCGTATTTTCAATATTTCTTGGTTACGCCGTAGTTTATGCAAGAGTTACGGCGTAGTTATCAGCGCCGTGGAACCTCATTTGACCTAATATAGTTACGTTGTAGTCTTTCGGGAGAGTTACGCCGTAATCTTCTGATGAGTTGGCTTTCTGAGTCACGCTTAAGTTACGGCGTAATGTGAGAGATGAGTTACGCCGTAACCTCTTCAAAGTCAGCATACTATGATAAATCTTTGATATTTCTCCAATTCCGCGTCTCTTTAGTTCCAATGCTCGTAATTTATCTGAAAGTGGAAAATAATGGAAAACAAGCGTAAATCCATATAAATGATATAAATTACAAGCATTATCGGGGGAAATTGACACTTAATATTCAGGATAATTTGATGTTATCAAATATCCCTCACTTGAACTCTACTTGCCCTCAAGTAGACCTTATTAGATAGATTCCTAAAAAGATATCTCCCATTACCTGGAAAATATAAGTTTACAAATCCCTTATGCTAGAATAAAACAAAGCCGAACACCTCACGAAATGGGAACGAAACACTCAATTCTCTCAACTATTCTAAGTGTCAATTTTGGGATGATCACTCAATAGCACAGTAATAGCATGTATTCTATCATAAGCTTGGCGGTTACACAAATCTCCACCACTAGAGTTAAGGGCTAAGCAATTTTCGAAGGCAATATGGGTAGACACGACAAAGGTTAAGGGGGTGACTCTTCATTACTAACATGTCACGGTGAAGTGGACAAAATCAATGATATATGACCAAATCCATGGCCAAGACACCAAAGATTGCTCGCTGCATCACCTAGACACGCTTCATGACTAAAGGGTAGGATAAGACATGGGATATATAAATGGTGTAAAATAAAAATCAAGTAGGTAGTTTAAATCTATAACCAAGTTATCACCACTTACCGTCCGTCCAAAGTTCAAGCTTTGAAGTCAAGAAGCCGGATCATGAAATACTAGGTAGATGTGTCATTAGAGGACGTCATGATGGGCACACTACCTTTTCTCCAACTGTTGGCATAATTACCAACTCCAATCTTCAAATGTGAACGAGGTGGCCTCCTCGATACTAAATCTATAAAGCTTATAACATAGTGCTTATAACTTTGTACTTTACAATAACATAACAACTCTTTTTTTTTCAACATAAACAAAACAACTAAACATAATATCCCCCCACTTGAGATGAACAACGTGAATTTGGGGGGTCTTCAATAATCTTCAAGAATATGTCGTCGACGAAAGCGTGATTTCTGAACCTTTCCACTTGAACCTTGAACTTAGGCAAATGATGACTTCTCAATCACAAATAAAGACTACAGGGTAGGCTAAGGTGTATAGGTGTATCGAAATAATATATTGGGTTAACAAAATGAAAGGAATGGCTCAGATGGGTGTATCTAGGGGTATCTTGCACTAAAGGTGAGTGCAACAAAAGGGTTTCACATAGGAGTCAAGAAGTCGAGGTGACTAATCGATAGACACACAATGGTAGGCTATTTGGGTGATAATCCTATAATATTGCCTTCTTAAACTGAAAAGTCCAAATACATTGATCTAACTCAACATACCTCGTCTATGGTCTCGAAATGATGCAAAGGCCAAGTTCGAAAGTTTACAAGCTACCGGCACACTCATAATTTGGTGGATTTTGGGTAAAATATTGGAAACGGATAAGGCTAATCTCACCATATAATATCAAGGGTTGTATGTGCTCGGCTAAGGTCTAATCTAGTTAGGTTAAGAAAAACATGTCAAAATTTTAAAAATGGCATAATTTTTCACAATAAACTAGAAAAACGAGGGCAAAATAAAGTTCAAGAGATAATTATACTCCCGTCCCCCCCACTTGAATTGTACAAAGTCCTTTTTGTACTAAGCATTAAATAAAGGTGAAGAGAAAAGTAGAATTATAGCGAGAACTTCCCTGAAATTTTCTCCAAAAAGAAAGAAGGCCCACGAAAAAGAGACGTGCCTTCGTATAAGCATCCATGAGCAAACTCTAATCCCTGAAATCATACTACCGACAAGCATAATTCTAAAAAGAAAAATGAAAAATGAAAAACAAACCTAACTCACTTTCGTAGGAATCACGGTTGCATTTAGCATATGCAACAAGCCTTTTAAACCACTTGGTGTCCCAAGTGGACGAGTGAAGTCTCGTGAGGGTTTACAGGGAACACACCACAAAGTTCATTTAAAATACTAATACAAGGTTATTGTGATTAAAATGAAAGAAGTAAATCAGAGGATAGTTACGTCGTAACTCTTTGAGGGAGTTACGCCGTAACTGACAAAACCTGTTATATGCTGCGAAGCGTGTGGCTACGGCATAACCACTGAGATGGAATTACGCCGTAATTGGTAATGCACCCGAAATTCTGCTGCAAGGGGTTGGTTACGGCGTAACCACAGAGATGCGTTACGCCGTAACTATGGTCAAATCAGCAAGCTACAGCAGCAATCACTCCTCGTTTCCTACAAAAATGGTTAAAAACACAAAACCCTACAGAAATGGAAATAAAACAAAAGAAAGGGATAATTCGGGTTGTCTCCCGAAAGAGCACTTTTCTTTATTTACGAGTCTTTTAAGTTAGACTCAGAGCCGCGGGGCTAAAAGTGCTGGTTTGTTAAATCGTGGATGTGGCAATCTCCACGTTGAATCCAGCTGATCAGATTCTCATCCCGCTTGTAATCATCGCCTAATTCTAAACAGCCCAAGTAGAAACTCTTGATCTTCTGGTAAGGCTGGTCAATACCTTTTGCTTTGTCTTCATCACTGATATCGAGTAATGGTTGGGCGTGGCTCAACTGCCTCTTGGTCCAGTTTTTAAAATTCTTAATGGTTCTCGGCATTTTGAAGATGGTCTTGTCATCGTTTATCTTTAACCGTACTAACCCATCTTTTTTATTTTTATCAAGCCCCGACAGTTCCTGAAAAGGTTTTCCTAAAATTACCCCTGTAAGTCCATCTTCCATAAACTCGCTCACGTCATCCAAAACCATAAAGTCCACCAAGAATGAATGAGTCCCAACGAAGACATGAATGTTAGTTGCAAACCCAAGAAAGTTATTCCCTTTATATTCTAATTATTTCTTCATAACTCGGTTGTAGCATTCTTTTGACATAATGTTAACTGGGGAGGCTGTGTCAATAAATGGATGGAAGTCGATATACCTGATTTTGCCTGAGATCTTCAGATAATAAGGGTTCCTATGATGTATGCGGGTTCCCACCTCATAAAATCTAGGTTGATCGGTTTGCGAAAAAGCCTTCACAGAGTTGTCTTGCCAATGAGCCATTTCGACGTCACTTGAGAAGTCATCAGTACTGATTCCTAAATTATCCTCTTCCTCGAAATTGACAAAAACATCAAAATCTTTCCCCGAATCTATCTCGCCAGGATCCGGGGGGTCACTAAGAAATTCTTCTAGAGCGTCACCAAAATTGCCTACTGGGTCAACCGCACATGCCTTTTGAGGAGTAGACAGAAGTTCATTAGGTCCGAACGTTGCAATCTCTCCATTAGCTTCAAGAGTTAGTTTTCTAGCAAAGACATCCACCTTTGTATGGGTAGTAGCAAGCATAGGTCTACCTAAAATGACAGGTATTCTGATGTCTTCCGGAATGTTGAGAATCAGAAAATCTATCGGGAAAAGGATTTTCTTTATCTTTACCAACACATTTTCAACGATGCCTAACGGTGACTGCATGGATCGATCGGCCATTTCAATTTTCATCTTGCCTGGCTTAAGGCCACCAATACCCATACGTAGGAACATCGAACGAGGCATTATGCTTATGCTTGCTCCAAGATCAGCTAGGGCATTACACATATTGAGACTCCCAATCAAGCAAGGGAGAGTGAAACAACCTCGATCTTTTTCCTTATGTGGTAGCTCGTTTCTCAAAACCGCTGAACATCTTTCGTTAAGTTGAATTGTCTCATCCTTCCTTAATTCCTGCAAAATATGGTCATGAGTAGTTTTAATGAAATCAGTAAAAGGGGCGTTTACCGGTAAAGCTTTGTCCAGAAGTGAGAGTCTCTCCATCCTGATTCGTCGCTTAACCTTTTCCGAAAAGGTAGTCGATTCTTCAAGGATTGTTTCCACCGTGTTGACAACTTCCTCTTCCCGAGCCGCTAGGTAATCTGTGATGGCTTGCGAACATGAGCTCACACTCTTTTCCAATCCCTTAATCCGATCTTCATGAATTTTGAGAGAAGAGACTGTATTTGCCACAAATGTCTTCATCATCTTTTCAATTCTCTCATCTCGTTCCCTCGATTCCTTGATGTGGTCAAGAATCTTTTTTTCAAGATTGTTTCCAGTTTTGGTCCCGAATACACTCTTAACCTTCTCAATCCTACATGCTTCAGCTTCATTTGCTCTTTCCATCCTTCGTTTTTCAAAAAATTTCCCATAATTGTATTCTTGCTTTGTCAATGTCTTCATTACCTTATGATCAAAATTGTCTCTTGGTCCGTACCCTGTATCCATATGCTATTTGTAGCAATGTTCAGAAATCCATTGAATACATTCCAAGGCTTGGTCAGGGGTCATGCTAGGAATAGGTCTAGGGGAATCGAGTAGTTCCCGTGTTAGCGCATTAATTCCCCGGTAGAAGACGTAGACGATTTGATGTTTGTTCAAATCATGAGTGGGACATCGATAAAGTAGATCATTAAACCTTTCCCATGCCTAATAAAGTGTTTCTTCTCCTACTTGAACTAATTGATAGATTTTACCAAGAAGTTTGGCTATTTTTGAAGGAGGGCAAAATTGCTGGACGAACTCTCTTCTTAATTTATCCCATGCTCCTTTACATTCGTTAGGGAGTTTATTGTACCATCTTTTCGCAGTTCCAGTAAGAGTCACAGGAAAAATATTTGCGGTGACCGAATAGCTTGGGGTGCCTCGGACATTGAAAAGAGATGATAAGTAGAGTACTTATTCTACATGATTCTGAACGTCCTCATCTTCATCTCCAAAAAACTTAAGTTCGTGCAACTCTCGAATAAATTGGTCTGGAATAGAGTATTTTTCAGCACTAGAATCTTGTGTAAAGGTTCGTTGGCAGTTCTCATTTGGTCGTTCCAAACACTGCTCCATGGTTAAGTCATCGATATTATCAATGACCTCCGGTTCTGCGTCAGACTGGTTTGATTCATAAAATGAAAAGATGTTATGAATAGGAACCGAAGAGTAAACTTTCCTTGTCCGAAATTGCTTCTCCGGATCATCGAATGGGGTGGCCAGAAAAGGCCTCGAGCTTCGAGTCTTGTATCCTGACATTTAATGAGAAAAAAGAAAATTAAAAATAGGCTTAATGAAAAATCCTAAAATAGCTCTCCGGCAGCGGCGCCAAAAACTTGATGCAGGTTTTACTGACCATGTTTTAATATTTATATTGTCTCGTTATACCTATGGTCTACCCTAATGCACTAACGGGCAGTGTACCCGGTCGTGTGTAGTGTAGTATTCGGTAAAACCGAGGTCGTCCCAAGAGCTATGTGTGTTGGATTATTACTAAGTCTAGGTGTCACAGATTTAATATGGTTTCGATAAGGAATTAATTAATTAACTACTAAAGCAAATAAAAGGAAATAAAGGCAAAGGTTTAATCAATAGAGGAGAGTGGTGCTAACCTAGTTATTCCTCCTAGCTAGTAATGTCTACGTCTAATTACTTCCAATTACTTCAGGTGGGGTAAAAGTCGAGATGACAACATTTGGTCAATTCGCCCTAACCTATCAGCAAAGATGCCACCACTGGAGAAGTCAGGTGTCCCCTCATAAGTCTAGTTGTTCCTGGTCCCCTAAGCCGAGTCATTAAGTACCGCTACATGCTAGACTTATAATAGTGAGTGCCCGGGCGTTAGCAACTTAAACACTCACCCCCTAATTCTTAAGTTCATCCAAACGGTAGGTGATCAGTTGGTCAAATTGCACAAGTAGAAAGAGTCGTCAGTTGGTCATATCTTACCCTTCCCGTCTCAGTCTACTCACTTAGCAGTTGGTCATATCTCCTAAGCAGCTAGCCTCTACTGCCATTCAAAACTACCGAAACAAGGGTAGCTACCAATAAACTATGCATGCATACACTTAGAAATAATTATACGGAAGTAATGTAAACGTAAACAAAACAATTAAGGAATCATAACTAGGCCAACACCAGGAGGTGCTTAGCCGCTCATATTAACCATACAAATCAATTCAATATTCAATGTTACGAAATACATAAATCGAAAGTAAAGAAAAGATAAAATGCTAATGCTTATCGTAGGGGAGTGATTTCTCCCTTGGAGACAGCTCCGTATGCTCCTATAGACCTGCCTTTGGCTTCTTCCCACGTTCTTTGGTTGTGGTGTGTGAATTGTGATGCTTTGAAATCCTGGAAATCGTGGGGTATTTATAGGCCAGATCTGGGTTACCGCGTAACTAATAGAATAGTTACGCCATAATATTCTATTTCTTCGTAATTTGCACTAGACCTGCTGGTTAATCATGTAACCACTATTTCTCTGATAATGGAGGTTTATTATGGGTGATTAATTGGCCGTTAATCATACATAATGTCCATTGATTAGTGTTGAGTGTTCTCTACTATAAATAGAGAGTGACATCTTCAGCTTGAAGACACACTGAAAAAGAACAATACCAGGAGAAAAAAACTGTAAGCTTAAACGCTTCTATGCGCAAGGGTTATTGATTTGTGCATATTTCAATAACCAACATTTGGTCTTATCCCAAGTAGATATTCGTGTAACCCATGCATAGGGTCGAATAGTTTACTTTGGAAAATGATCACACGATTCCAAATGATATCCGGTAACCACCTAGTGGTATTGCTATTGCCTTTAATTATCTTACCCTGCTGCTGGGAACCGACCACCAACACCCAAGACCCTCCAAAGGATCTTGAAGCCAAAGATTCCCTTGAAATATGACTTGGATTTGAGACATTTGGTAATTTTGAGAATTTAAATGGGACTTAAAGACACTTAGGGGCGTTTGGTTCACAGAATGTTTTTGAAGGAATTATAATCTTTAGAAGGAATTGTAATTTGATGTAATTGTAATTTAAACAATTGGAATGTGTTGTAATTGTAATGTATTGTAATTGTAATTGATGAAATCTGTCAATATGTTTGGTTGACTCGCAACGTAATGTAATACAATATTTTTTTATAAAACTTAAAAAGTTAATATAATAACAATAATAATAATAATAATAATTTGGTGTTGGTGTGTCGGGTGGAGGGGAGGCTATTCTCCACGCTGTGAATCGTTTGGTTGAGGACCGAGGGGATGATGTTGGTCTGTCTATGTTGTTGGTTGACTTTAAAAACGCTTTCAACATGGTGGATCGGGCTGTTATGTTACGAGAGGTTCGGCTTCATTTCCCGGCTATTTCGCGGTGGGTTGAGTTATGTTATTCTAGTCCCGCTAGATTATATTATGGTGAGCATACTCTTTGGTCTCATCAAGGTGTGCAACAAGGTGATCCGCTTGGGCCTCTTCTTTTTGCTTTAGTGTTACATCCCCTGGCATGTAAGATTAGAGATTCTTTTGACCTTTCCTTTCAAGCTTGGTATCTGGATGACGACACTATTATTGGTGATACCTTGGTTGTGGGTAAGGTTTTAGAGTTGATTATGACAGATGGACCTTATTGAGGTTTACACCTCAATGTTGATAAAACTGAAGTTTTTTGGCCACAGGAGGACCCCAGAAGCAGGTATGCTGGTGTTTTTCCCCCTAATATTTCTCGCCCCTCGCATAGCGTTAAATTATTGGGTGGACCTATTAGTGTGGATTTTGAGTTTGGTAGTAAGTTGGTCCTGAAACGGGTTGCTAAAACTATTGAACTTATGGAGGCAGTTGCCAAACTCAATGACCCCCAATGCGAGTTGTTGCTTCTCCGTACATGTGCTGGTATTTCTAAGTTATATTTTTCTATGCGCACATGTTCTCCTCGGGTCTTTGAGTGTGCTCAGGTTTCTTTTGATGCGGCACTTCGTTCTTCCTTGGAGCGTATTGTCACTGCTTCTGGGCCCGGTTTTGGGTATTGGCAGTGGAGACTCGCCACTTTACCTTTTGCTTTTGGGGGGGCTTGGTTTATATTCTGCAGGTGACGTCTTGAATTATGCTTTCCTTGCTTCTAGACTTCAATCTGCTAGCTTACAGTCTATGCTTCTTCTTAGTTCTGGTATTGTTACTGCTGGTCCCTCTTTTGATGATGCTCTACGTACTTTTAATGTAAATATGGATATTGACCTTTTGAGTAACCCTAGCGAGGTCGCTGCCCCCAAACTTATGAAGAAATTGGCAGATATATATTTTGATCGGGTTACCCAAACTGTTGAGTCTACATTCCATCTTTCTCCTCGACAGATGGCGTTATGGAGTTCATTAAAGGAGGATCATACTTGGGATTGGCTTATGGTGGCTCCGATATCTGGACTGGGACAATCTATGAATGCCAGGGCTTATCGTTGTGTGTTATGCTATCGGTTGGGTGTTCCTCTTTTCACTGTTCAGGTACCGTGTTCAGCTTGTTCTAAGGTATTTTCTGGAGATATTTATGGGGATCATGCTGTTTCGTGTGCGGGTATTGTTGGCATTAAACATCGGCATAACCTTGTGCGGGATGTTCTTGTTGATATATGCTCCCGGTTTGGAATTTCTGCTCGTAAGGAGGTGGATATTGGGCTTTCTGGAGATGGGGACAGATCCTTGCGACCGGCTGATATATTACTTTACTCGTGGGATAGTGGGCGTGATGTATGTGTTGATCTTACGGGATCATCGCCCTTGACGCAATCTGGGATGACTGATTTTATGCCAGGGCGTGCGGTCATTGATGCTGCACATTGTAAACGTGTCAAATACGAAGCGAAATGTGTGGATATTGGATATGATTTTCTCCCATTTTCTTTTTCTTCTTTTGGAGAACTTGAGATGGATGCAGTTATCTTACTTAAGCGTATTCGACGTTTCTCCATGACTTAAGACATTGGAGCGCGTGCAGCAGTTCATATTTTTAATAGGATTGGTTTTGCCATTGCTAGAGGTGTGGGGGTCCAGTTGGTTTCGAGGCTTCCCACTAATTTTTTGTAATCCTATGAGTTTTTAATAAAAGTGTTGGTTTATAATTAAAAATAATAATAATAATAATAATAATAATAATAATAATAAAATAATAATAATATTAAAAATAAATAATAATAATAATAATAATAATAAAATAGTAATAAAAAAAATATTAATAATAAAAATATAATAATAAAATAATAATAATAATAATAATAGCAATAAAATAATAAAAATATAATATTAATAATAATAATAAAATAAAAATATATAATAAAAATAATAATTATAATAATAAAATAATAATAATAATTAATAATAATATAATAAATAGTAATAGAAATAATAAAAAATGATAATTAATAATTATTAATAATAATATTACAAATAAATAATAAAATAATAATAAATAATAATAATAATAATAATACAGTATTATTATTATTATTATTATTTTTATTATTATTATTATTAAATAATAATAATAATAATAATAATAATTGTAATAATGTATTATTATTATTATTTTATTATTTATTTTTAATATTATTATTATTAATTATTATTATTATTATTATTTATTTATTATTATTTTATTATTATTATTATTATTATTATATTATTATTATTTTATTATTATTATTAATATTATATTTTTATTATTATTATTTATTATTATTGTTATTTATCTTTATTATTATTATTATATTATTATTATTATTATTATTATTTTATTATTTATTAGTTTTATTATTATTATTATTATAGTAAACAAATTCTGAATTACGACGTAATTCAAAACTTTCCATCTAACTTCCTATGTAATCTAGATTCTCTCACTTGATGTAATTGTAATGACTGAATTACAATTACAATGCAAACCAAATAGTCACTGTAATGTAATCTGAATTACAATTCCTTTCACCTTGCCAACCAAACATGATTGGAATATAATTCAGATTACAATTACAATGAATTACAACGAATTACAGCGAACCAAACGCCCCCTTAGGATAGGATACCAGTAGCCTATGTATACTCATTATTCGATTTAAGATTTGTAATATATCAACAAACACTTATTGAAATGAGCGATCATATGTTATATATAATTATACTTGGGTTTTTTTTTTTTTTTTTTTTTTTTTTTTTTTTTTTTTTTTTTTAAGGTAAATGGTAGATATTGTCAAGTTATTCAACAATTTTTTTTTTTTTTTTTTTTTTTGAACTAAGTTATTCAACAATTTATGTAATAATATATTACTATTTCTAACATCATTACTTGATTAGAGGGTCTATTATTGCTTCATTTTTTTAAAGTTTATTGCATGTATGATTATTCCTTCGTAGTACGTTTTAATATCATTTTCTTTATGACAATTTTGGAGAAATGATAAATATAATTGCTTAATTAAAGAAACGTCACAAAAAATGATAAAAAGATATCAATATTTTGTCAAAATACTTATCTTACGAAAACATTTGTGTGCATCGCACGGGTCCTGAGGCAACCCAAGTTATATATGACAATGATGTGCACTATTCGACTTATATTGATATATTTAATTACTTTCCACCAAAAACGTGTTAACATCAAGATATACGAAAGTATCTATTGTTTACGTGAGTTATTACTATATATACTATTAGGCAAGACAAACGGTCTTCACATGCCACGTGTCAACATTAATTGCTAACTTTCGCAAGTTGGCAAAAATAGTCCCTAACATTTAAGTGTCGTTGCAAAGTAAGTCCAAGTTGGCAAAAATAGTCCCTAAGGTTTAAGTATCGTTGCAAAGTAAGTCCTTTATAGCAATTTGGCAAAAATAGTCCCTATCCAAATTCACGTCTACAAAAGCAATCCCGCTGCATCGCGCGGGTTTCCACACTCGTATATACTATAGAGCAAGACATGCTCTCTTCACAAGCCATTTGTCCAAAGCTGATTTGCCAAACATTAATTGCTAACTTTCGCAAGTTGGCAAAAACAGTCCCTGAGGTTCAAGTGGCTCTGCGAAATAAGTCCTGCATCATTAATTGCTATCTATAGCAATCTGGCAAAAATAGTCCCTAAGGTGTAAGCGACGTAGCAAGGTAAGTCCTGTAGATTAAATGCTAAGTTTCACAAGTTGGCTAAAACAGTCCATGAGGTTCAAGTGGCGCTGCAAAATAAGTCCTGCATCATTAATTGCTATCTATAGCAATCTGGCAAAAATAGTCCCTAAGGTGTAAGCGACGTTGCAAGGTAAGTCCTGTAGAATTAATTGCTAACTATAGCAACCTGGCAAAATTAGTCCCTAAGGTTTAAGTGTCGCTACAAAGTAAGTCCTTTGAATCCAATCCCGCTGCATCGCGCGGGTTTCCACACTCGTTTAGTACTAAATGATGAATGTTCTGATATACAAAACTTATATTTCAAACATTGACTCAAAGTTGATAAAAAGTATATAAACATTTGCACAAACATTACGTACAAAACACGTAGAAATTCAACCAATAACCTAGCCGGCGCATCCCACAGGTTCGTAAGGCCTCGTAATAATAAAAAAGAGCACACAAATAAATGTCGTTTTATTGATAAACCAAGGCTTAACAATAACAACGTAACTCAGAAACTGGAGTCATGATGTATATATCTAACCAATTCAAATGTCTAAAAGGAAGATCGAGAAATTGACTTTTCGACATATGAGTTAAACCTTTTCTATCTTTAAAGAATTTCGGAGATCATAGACATTGACACATTGTCTTTGGTTGTGCAACACATATAGATAAACTTGAACGTATGCCAAAATGGTACTTTTTGTCCACACTGGTAGCAAAATTTAGTTCCACACCTGCAACAACATTAAATTAAGATTGATAGCCAAAATAACCGTGCTAAACCAATGTATGTGCTGAAAGTTCACTTGAAGTTAAATGTAAACATGTAATATATGAATTGTTCCCGTTAAAACTCAGAACTAAGATCAGTCACGCCTTGCTCACTACTTAATTTAACATAAAATTATTGCATAAAAGAGATAGACCAAGTTAAAAGACGTAATCGAACCCGTAGACTGTTTGATTTATATTGGGACTTATACAGGGACGAAACCAGGATGCGATGTGACCAGGTGCACTTGAAATAAACTAAACAATATTGCAAAAAAAAAAAAATTTAAAGACCTGGTGCATTTTAAAAAAATTGGTGTTTTTTTATCAAAATTAACATTACGACACAAATATCCATGGGTGTCCCGACCCCCCGGGACACCCCTAGTTCCGTCCCTGGACTTATATCTTCTTCTTTTTTCCTTTTTTTTTTTTTTTTTTTCATCTTTCTTGATTTATATTGGGACTTATATCTTCTTCTTTTTTCTTTTTTTTTCATCTTTCTTGCTAAATTTGACACATGTATGCGAGTACCCGCGTTTAGCGGCAGCGGTTTATAGCGTCAGATAATTAATGATTTTTGATATTGGGGTGAGTGTTTTGTGTAGCGTTTAAAATAAAACGTGAACCGATAAAAATGCAATTGCAAACGGTTGTACTATACGATAACTAAAGTCTAGACAAAATTCTCAACATCTATCAAACAACATATAAAAATATTTAATGAAAATGAAAGTAAACATTACATCCATTATGAGATAAAAACTAACCACACACGTTACTTGTCGCGTAAAAACTAACAAGGATGAGATTAATGGTGCCGTTGTTAAGAAGAACGCAAGTACCAAAATTAGCATGAATGTGATTAGCCCAAAATAAAAAATAAAAAAAATTGGCTAATTTTGGCTATTTCGTAAAAGATTTGGGCACATTTAGCCCATTTTTTTTTGAAATGGGCGTATTTAGCCTATTGAAAAGTTAAATGTGCACTAACGGGCACATATTTTATCTTAATTGTAAAACATTATAATCGTTTTTGAAGAAAAACTTATATACATATATATAATATATTTATATAGCGACATATCATTTTGTGTTAAAAAAAAGTTTATGGGTTCTAAACGAAAAATAATAAAAGTTTGAAGATTTGGGGATTAAACATAATGTTTTGAAACCCGGTTCGACCCGGGTGGTTCAACCGGTTGAACCGTTCCCGTCGAAAAATGGGTCGATTTAAACCGAGTCAACCCGACAGGTTAGGTCAAAACGGGTCAAATTAAACAGGGTCAACCCACCGGGTTTGAAGCGTCCCAAGTCAACCCGGTTTTCGAAATGTATTAATAGTTTCAAATTTTCACTTTTTACTTTTTGGTTTTTCCTTTATATATAGTATAGCAGGGTACCCGCGCGTTGGGCGGCGGGTACCCCGTGACGATTAATATATATATACATATCTTTATATATACTATAGCAGAGTTTTAACCTTAGACATTATGTATTTTATTTAAGTAGGAGATTTTTTGTGAGAAAGTATCCCTTTGAAATTATACTAGTTACTGACTTGCTTATCAATACAAAATATTTACTTATTATCCGAATAATTAAAATTGGTTAACAAAAACTCTTAAGTCTCAATCAAAAAACTTTCACAGCAGTTATTTTATTTTCATACGATGGGGGATCTACTTAGAAACGTGCCCCAAGAAAACCCTAACCAAGATGATGTTGATACATTCACATGCGAAATCTGCTATGAATCCGTATCATTACCGAACAAAAAATTTGTTAATGGCAACCGATGTGTCCACGAGTTTTGCACGGCTTGTATGATCAAATACATTCGTGTAAAGCTCGAAGCAAACTTCTCAAACATCAAATGCCCTCATAACTCTTGCAATCACTCTCTTGAACCCTTATCATGCCGCACCAAAATTTCTCACCAGTTATTCAACAAATGGTGTGATGCTTTATGTGAATTGACAGTGTTAGAGTTTGATAGGGTTTATTGTCCAAACAAGGAGTGTTCTGAATTAATTATGAACGAGTTTAGTGATGGTGATGTCATGAGATGTGTGTGTCCTTCTTGCTTGAAACCGTTTTGTTATCAATGTAAGGCTCCATGGCACGAAGGCTATACATGCGAAGAGACTAGGGATGGAAACAACGTCGATTTTGATGATGTTTGCAAGAAGAATGGGTGGAACTGGAAGAGGTGTCCCAAGTGTGGCCATTGTATCGAGCTTATTTGTGGTTCCAATTTCGTTGATTGCAGGTTTGTTCTCCTTATAATTGCTTTATTCTTCGTGCACACAATCATACACACTATAATACAATCAGATTTTTGGAAAAAATAAAATTGTTTGAGTTGTATATACATGTATTTATCATAAATGTCTGAAATAGTTCTAGTAAATATGTATGCGTTTGAATAAATTTCACACAAAATATGTATGTATTAGTTGCTGCTGGTTAACTTTAATAGAAAACAAATTGTTTTTGCATCTGTAGGAGTTTGAATCGTAAAATGTTTATATTTTAACTTGACGTCTAAGCCATGAACATTAAACACTGATCCAAACCGCAATTAATTGACCCAAATAGTGTTTGTGGTATGAGAAACTCTTTTGACTACACTTTTCAGTTAATTGGTTAAGTTGCTAAACAAAGCTTTATTAGTATCATTTAAAAGGGTTTAAGCTATTAAATAGCCACGTACTTTCTCAAATGTTCCGATATGGTACCTGTACTTTTTTTTCAACCTGGTTAGGTAGTGTATTTTTTTTTTCTGTGTCGATATGGTACCTGTACTTTCTCCAAATACGTGGCTTGCCCAGTCACTTGGGTTTGTGTGACGTGGCTTGCCAAGTCAATTGGCTTGCCTACGTGGAAAAAAATAAAAAAAAAAAATTAAAATTTTAATTTGGAAAAAAAAATTAATTTTTTTTTTAAAATTTACGTTAAAAAAAAAAAAAAAAAAAAAAAAAAAAAAAAAAAAAAAACCTTTACGTTTTTTTAAATAAAAAAAAATTTTAATTTTTTTTAAAAAATTTACGTTTTTAAAAAAAAAAAAAAAAAAAAAAAAAAAACTTTACGTTTTTTTTTAAAGCAGAAAAAAAAAATTATTTTTTTTTAAAAAAGTTTACTTTTTTTTTTATAAAAAAATGAAAAAATTATACGTTTGGAAATATTATTTTTGAAAATGAAAATTTTTTTTTCCTATTTTTTTTCTTTTTGGAAAAATTTTTTAATATGTTGAAATAGTACAAAAAACGAAAGAAAAACGGACAAAATGTAAGAAAATCTAAAAAAAAGAAAAAAACATATGAAAACCGATAAAATCGTACGAAAAACGGACAAAACGTAAGAATAACGGACAAAAATCTAAGAAAAATGTAACAAAATCTATAAAAAGAAAAAAACAGATGAAAACCGATAAAAATGTACGAAAAACAGGCAAAACGTAAGAAAAACGGACAAAAATCTAAGAATAATGTAAGAAAAACGGACAAAAACGGATGAAAACCGATAAAAACGTAAGAAAACGGACAAAACATAAGAAAAACAGATAAAACGTAAGAAAAACGGACAAAAACTTTAAAAAACGAATGAAAACAGACGAAAAACGTAAAAAAAGGGGGGAAACGGATAAAAAACGAATGAAAACGGATAAAAACGGGTGAAAACTATTATTAACGGAGGGACTAACTGGCAAAACTATTATTTGAAAAAACGTAAAGGTTTTTTTTTTTTTTTTTTTTTGATTTAAAAAAAACCTAAAGGTTTTTTTTTTTTTTTTTTTTTTTTTTTTTTTTTTTTTTTTAAACGTAAATTTTTTGAAAAAAAAATTAATTTTTTTTTTCGAAATTAAATTTTTATTTTTTTATTTTTTTTTATTTTTTTCCACGTAGGCAAGCGAATTGACTTGGCAAACCACGTCACACAAACTCAAGTGACTTGGCAACCATGTGTAAAGGGTTAAAAAAAAGAAAAACAACAAAAATTCCACGTAAGTTTCGATCTATTTACTTGGCTTGCCACGTATGACGTTTGTGACCATATCGACACAGAAAAAAAAGTACACTACCTAACCATGTTGAAAAAAAAGTACAGGTACTATATCGGAACATTTGAGAAAGTACGTGGCTATTTAATAGCTTAAACCCGATTTAAAATGGCAAAACTCAATGTGTAAATAAGTTAGTTCTTACGACGGTACCCAATGGTGAAGACATGTAGGCCGGATACTATTTACTCTAACATGTTGGTGATCTATGATTTCCATTTTTTTTGAAAAATTTGTTAACATAATCATGATGATCAATGTTTTCTTAATGGGCAAATTGCATAAAAAGGTACTTAACTTATGTCTAATTTTAATTTAAGGTATCTGACTTAATTTTTCTCAATTTAAGGTATCAAAGTTATTAAAATGTACAAATTAAGGAAATTTTTACCTGCTAGTCAAGTTTCAGGTAATTTTTTGATAAGTTGGCCATAACTGTAGACGTGGCATCCTCGTTGGCACTCGTTGGCAATTTATGATGACTTGGCAATAACTCCAAACACCCGCTTTCTTCAACCCTCAACCACCATCATCAAACACCATCACCTACCATCATCAAACATCACAGCAAATTTAGTGTCTACAAACTCCTACCACAACACAATAAAACCTACCAGTAACTTTCAAGTCAAAAGAAAAAAAAAAAAACCAATTATCAACAGTGTTTACTCTTTTTGGCTATGGTGTTTGTGTGGCGGTGGCGACGGCTGTTATGGTTTTTAGGGGGCTGTGGCGTGGTGTTTGATGGATGGCAGCGGCTGTTATGGTGAAGGGGTGGTGGCTGTTGTGATGTTAAAGAAGGGGTGGTTGTTGTGGTGTTTTGGTGGTCATGGCTTGGTGTTTTATGGCGGCAGTGGTTATAAAGTTCAAGGGGTGGTGGCTGTTGTGGTTGAGGAAAGGGGTGGTTGTGAGCAAATAGGAGGTTGAAGAAGAGTAATGTTTGGATATGGGTGTAACCAAAAAAAAAGGGGGTGTTTGGATTTAACTTGATGACTAGACATTTTAACCTAAAAACCTATTAATTGTCTTACATTGCATGATAAAAAAAAATTGATACCTTAAATTAAGAAAAAAATAGATTAGTACCTTAAATTAGAATTAGACTTAAGTTGGGTAACTTTTTATGCAATTTGCCCTTTCTTAATAATCCCTATATTCAACTTCATGTGAACTAATCAATCAATTTGGTTAAATTGATAAGTTAACTTAAAATTATTAAAAATATTATTATTACTTTCATTCACATTCTTGGATGGTTAATAAGTTGAGTAAATCAAACCCTCATATGTATGTATATGACCAGTTTTTGAACTCACATTTGATATTCTAAATGGTTAAACGCTACACTTGACTCAGTAGGTGAAAACTAACCATTAATCATCGATGTTATTGCAGATGTGAAACGACATTTTGCTACGAGTTCGGAAAGAAAATACCAAAATACAGGTTTTTTTTCAACTTTTACTATAATTGTTGCAAAGATAAACGAACCGTATACTGGTCCGCGGCTTAGAACTTGACCATTTAATTTCCATTTTCTCTCTTTGTTTCATTGTCATTGAGAACTTGTAATGTGCCTAATGTTATTCTTAGGTGTAATATTAAGGTTCATGTGATGGACTTATCAATCATTTCTCCCTTACAAAAATAACATAATTTCGACTCTTTTTTGTCATTTTTTATATTCTTTACTTTCTTACATCTCAACTACTATATTTTATTTTACTCTATTATGAAAACCTGCTTAATCTACCTTTCTATTAATCAGCGAAACTCATGCATCCTAGGATGGTACTACTTCAAAAAGAATAAGAGATGGACTTCATCGAACACTAGACAGAAACACACACAGTGACACAATATGAGAGAAATTAGGGCTTTGGGCTCAAGTGTTTTAGCTGTCTTGTTGCCCCCTTTTCACCACCCATTTTAGCAATTAGCCCATTACACACATCAAGTAAAGAAATATGTTAAAACTAAGATGCTTATTAATGATTTTAATCACTTTGTTTAATATAATCTCCGTATGTAATATTCACAATGTTCTTGTGTTTATCAATATTGAGTTGTTATTTCACAAATTTTACTCATGTTTTTCTGAAACTTAAAAATAATTGTTACTATCTCCTGTATAAGAGAAGAGACCGAAGACTAAATTGATATATTCGCTGCAAAAGAATAACAAGCAATCAAACGTTCTAACACCACTATTCCATCGATTAATCAACCAAACAAACAGCCGGAAGGTCTATATTTTGGGCAAAAACAATAGTAAAAATCTATAATAAACATGATATTTGGTGTATGTATTCTGCAGTCCTTGAAAGATCTATCTTAACATCTCCAAACAGCCAATTTACGCACATTTCACATGTCTAAAGGACGTAAAAATAGTATATATATATGTTATTTAAGACTGTTTCAAAATACAAAGAGGTTGGAAGTGATTAAGAGCCTAAAAGAGGATATAAAATGGAAGATTATGAGTCTTAAAGTCAAGAAGTCAGCTGCCACATACAGAGTTTTTAAACTACTAGTTGGATACCCGCGCACAGCAGCGGCGATAAATATAGTTATATAATAAATATAGTAAATGAATTGCTAACCTAACTCTCCCCGCAATTCCCTACCTGCTTAGTGAATTCATTTCACAACACTCCAAATGTATATTTGTTAGTTGTATGTGTTTGTTTGAGTTTTTCGTGTCTTTCCGGTGACATCATTATTCCCGCATATAAAAATACTTTCACAATCTCTTACCCGTCAAACACTCTTCCAAAAGTAAATAATTTTGATACATCAAGTTTGTATTGATTGAAAAAAAGGTTAAAGTTATAAAAATTTGAATCAAAACAAAATAAACATACTAAAAATGTAAAAACTAAAAACTCATAAAAATATATCAAAATGGATGTTGAATTAAAGAGCATAAAATTTTAGAAAATATGGTGAAATTAGATCATAAAAAAATTAAACGAATAAAAAGATATTTAAATTTAAAAATAAAGGTGATTAATTAGTTAAGAAGTGACACGTGTCACCCTATTATTGGAGCTCCTTATTTTAGTTTGTTAGAGCTCATCCATTTTTTTATTTTTTAGTTAGAGAAGTGACACATGTCACTCAATGATTGGAACTCCTTATCTTAATTTTTTGTGGAGCCCACAACTTAAATGCTTTATATAGTAGTATAGATGTGGTATTGATGTATCTTGCAGCAGTTGCATAACAGATTAAAATTGGTGTACTGTTCATCGTTTGATCATTTAGGATGGGGGCTAGAGAGCTGTGAAAGATGAAGCTTCTTTGCCCTAACTAAATGATGCAATCAGTTTGTGGTGTGTATTAAAGGAGCGTTTGGATTTGGATGTTATCTTGTGGGTCATGGCTGTTTGGTTCATATGTAGTGCAGATGGCTGCTTTCTCCTTAGTTTTGATAAATCTATACTTACAAGTGGTCTGTTTTGACAGCATTGTGGGTTTAGCTAAGTTGACAAGTAGTCATAAGGTAAGGTAGTTCCCTGCAGAGATTGGTCCAAAAGAGAATGGTATTCAAAGGTAAATGTCTTTTACTGTTTGTTTGGATCAATGGAAATATTAAAGGAATTCTATTGTTTCTTCCAGCAGACTAACATGCATAGCAGACATTGGGGTTCAAAATAAGTCTACAATTAATGGTTTTTAACTAATTCTCATCCCTTCTGCTTCTTCCAGAAAGCTGAGATTTTGAATGCTCATTTCAACAAATGGCCTAGTACATTGAAGCTTGAAGTCTTAACCCTCTGATCTGTTCTATAAAGTAGTAGTAGGCCTTTGTTAGGTAACTGCTTTCTTTATTGGATAATCATTGTGTTAAGATGGATAATATCTTCAAAATGTAGGTTTCTTGTTGAGGAAGGTAGATGAACAGTTTTGGACAATGCAAGTTGAAACTTCTTGGTCCAAGCATTGCTTTGTCACAGGAGCTAGGTATGGATGGTTTTCACAAATGTTAGTGGTATTTCTCACTACAAGAAAAAAGGGCTTTAGTTACGAGTGGAAAAAAGGGTATTTCTCACTACAGATCTGTTTTGATGATGCATGTTCATCTTGTTTTTAAACTGTGCTAGTGATGATGATGCTACTAGTATGGTTTAGAATCCAATGTGGTACAGGAAATGTAATCAAAGCTGAGTTCATTTGATGGGCAATAGCCTTCACGATGATGCCCTTCTTTGTGTGCTCATGGCTCATTTTGGTGTAAGTAACTCATCTGATATGGTCTATATTGTTGCACTTTAGAAGGGAAATGTTATCATGAGGCTATGGTTTAGGTGAATATAGAAAGTTTTGATATGTAGTTATCTTTGTATTGTCTTTGTTTCCTGAGTTGTATAGCTGCTATGCAGAAGTTGTTTTCTTAGGTAGTTGTGGGCATGTCCATTTCCTACCTCTTATTTGTTGTAAAGGTTTTGGCCCCTCCCTTTTCACCGGATTTTTTTTTTTTTTTTTTTTTTAAATAACATATATGTTGTGGCATATGTACTATTTATAACATGTAAAAGAATACTTATATTCAATGATTATCACCATCTAAGTATAGTTATAAGAGTAACAAAGAAAGTGCAAAATAATAATTAAATGACAAAAGATTTAAAGAAAGAAAAAAAGGCACACACAAATAAATATCGTCTTATTGATAAACCAAGGCTTAACAATAACAACTCGGAAACTGAAGTCATGATGTATATATCTAACCAAATGTCTAAAAGGAAGATCGAGAAATTGAGTTTTCGACATATGAGTTAAACCTTTTCTTTCTTTAAAGAATTTGTGAGATCATAGACATTGTCTTTGGTTGTGCAACACATATAGATAAAATCGAACGTATGCCAAAATGGTACTTTTTGTCCACACTGGTAGCAAAATTTAGTTCCACACCTGCAACAATATTAAATTAAGATTGATAGCCAAAATAACCGTGCTAAACCAATATAAAGTTCACTTGAAGTTAAATGTAAACATGTAATATATGAATTGTTCCCGTTAATTAAAACTCGGAACTAAGATCAGTCACAAGTTCACTACTTAATTTAACATAAAATTATTGGAAAAAATAGATAGACCAAGTTAAAAGACGTGATCGAACCCCATACATCGGTTCATGATGCACCGATCTTTATGCAATTTTTATATTGTAATGTACATATCTCTTAACATTGATGCATCTAAGTTATTACTGAAATACACGAATGTTATGACAATACAATGTCTCCTAGTTATAAATAAATGCGTATAACAAAACATTAGCATACTAGCATGTGATTGTGTGTGCAATGGAGGAATAGAACAAACCTGCACTTAATGATATGGCAACCACCAATATACTGAATACAATGCCTACATTTAGGACACCTCCTCCAATTCCACCCTTTATTCTTGCAAACAATATCAAAATCCACATTGTTTCCATCCCTCATCTCTTCGCATGTATAGCCTTCGTGCCAAGGAACCTTACACTTATAACAAAAAGGTTTCAAGCAAGAAGGACACTCACATCTCTTCAAATCACCATCACTAAACTCGTTCATAATCAATTCAGAACACTTGTCGTTCGGGCAGTAAACCAAATCAAACCCTAACACCGTCGACTCACATAATGCATCACACCATCTGTTGAAGAGTTTGTGTGAAATTTTGGTGCCGCATGACAAGGGTTCAAGAGAGTGATTGCAAGATTCATGTGGACATCTGATGTCTGACACGTTTTCTTCAAGCTTAGCTTGGATGTATTTGATCATACAAGCTGTGCAAAACGAGTGGACGCATCGATTGCTATTAATGAATCTTTTGTTGGGTAAAGATATGAGTTCAAAACAGATCTCGCAAGTGAATGTATCTTCATCATCATGATTAGGGTTTTCTTTGGGTATTAGATGATCCCCCATCGCATAAATGTTATTTTGAAAGTTTGTTGTTGATTTGAATACGTTTTATTCGTGTACATATCTCCTACTAATTTGCATTTATATATTCCTCGTGGGATATGTAATTCATTAAGGAAACTATATATCTCGAAGGATCTTTGCTAATTGTAATCTTTTGAAAATGTATTATATTAAGAGTAAATTGCATAAATCGTCCCTGTGGCTTTTCAAGATTGCAAATATCGTCCTTGGGGTTAGCTAATTGCAGGCGGCCTCCCTGTGGCGAAAGTTTGTTATCGTTTAGTCTCTGATTTTAACTGGCGTTAAATGAATTCCGTTAGAAGTTACACATTTGGCTCTTTTGGCTCATGACCGTTGCAGCGCCCATCCTTAAACTAACGACCGCTTATAATTTAAAAGTATCGGTTTATTTAAAAAATATATATCTTTATTATACATTTTTATAATAATATATACGTTTTTATATACGTATTTATATAAATTTGGTATTCTTTTTTATACACATTTTTATATACGTTTTTTATATATTTTTTACGGTATAATATACGTATTTATAAAAATACATACATTATTATATACGATTTATACTTATATAAATTTTATAAGTTTTTTTATATACATTTTTGCGATTTTATATACGTTTTTGCACGTGTTTTATATACGTTTTTATACACGTTTTTATATAATTTTTTTATACACTATTATATAACTTTTTCACTTTTTATATATGTTCTTATATACTTAATACTTTTTATATGTTTTTATATATACTTTTTCTATACGTTTTTAAACGCTATTATATACGTTTTTATATACTAACTAATATATTTTATATGTTTTTATACACATTCTTATATACGCTTTTATATACTTTTTGTATACGTTTTGTATATGTATATATACGTATACAAAAACGTATAATATATATATATATATATATATATATATATATATATATATATATATATATATATATATGTATAAAGTATAAAAAACGTATGTAAAAACGTATAAAAAAACGTATATACGTTATTTTACATGTGTTTTTATATACATTTTTTATATTTTTTATATACTTTCTATATACCTTTTTATACGCTTTTGTATATGTTTTTATATATGTATTTATAAAAACATATATGTTATTATATACATTTTCATACACGAATGTATATAAAAACATATAAAATTGTATAAGAACGTGGATAAAAATGTATATAAAAGCGTAAAAAAACGTGTATAAAAACGAATACAAAAAATGTATACAAAAACGTTTATAAAAACGTCTAATAAATACTCCGTATATAAGAACATATATTAAAAGAAAAAAAAAAAGTATATAAGAATGTATAAAAATGTATATAAAAACATGTATAAAAACATATTATTTTTCCTTGTGGGGTGGAAAATGGCTGATGCCAAAGGCACCCGGGGTCAGGGTGTTCCCGCCAATCTACACCTTTTTGTTGGAATGTATAAAAATGTATATAAAACATATAAAAACGTATATAAAAACGTATACAAAAACGTGTATAAAACATATAAAATGTATATATAAAAAGGTATATAATAACTTATATGTTTTTATAAATTCGTATATAATACTATAAAGAACGTATACAAAAACATATATAAGAATGTGTAATAAAAAGTATACAAAATGTATATAAAAGCGTATCAAAAACGTATATAAAATTGTATATGTTATTATAAAAATATATATAAAAGATAAAAAAAAAGTTAAATAATCCGAAAATTAAACGGTTGTAAGTTTAAAGGATGGACGCTGCAACGATCATTGGCCAAAAGGGCTAAACGTGTAATTTCTAACAGAATTCATTTAACGCCAGTTAAAATCAGTAGGGGTGAGCAAAACAAACCGAACAAACCGAAACCAAACTGAAAACCGAAAAAACCGAACCGAAAAAACCGACCGAAACTAAAAACCGATGGTTCGGTTTTAATTTTTTCAGAAACCGAAAAATGTGGTTCGCTTTCGGTTTTCGTCCAAAAACCAAACCGCAAAAACTGAACTGAACCGAACCGGTTTTGTTATATAATAATATCTAATTAATATAATATGATTAAATAACTAAATAAAACAAATTTATAAATTCATATTCATTTTGTGAGTGGATTTATAATATATTTATCTTAACGTTTATATTTATGTGTGTGTTTGTCGTGTCGCGTGTTTTGTGTGAATATACCAATAAGTATTTGATAATGATTATACTACGTGTATGTTCACTTGTATGTGTATGTCTCATTTATATGTTTGTAATTGTAGAATTATGCAATAAACATTATTATGCTTATATTGAAAAAAAAAGTAAAGAAGAATAACTAATTTTGTACGTAAAACAAGTTTGTTGGTATAATTTGGCCATACCGAAATATTAACGGTTAGAAATCGAAAAAACCGAAAAACCGAACCGAAACCGGTAACAAACCGAAAAAACCGAACCACAAAAAACCGAACGGTTTTGGTTTTGGGTTCTTAAAAAACCGAACATTGTGGTTCGGTTTCGGTTTTAGCCAAAAACCGACCCAAACCGAACCGTGCACACCCCTAAAAATCAAGGACCAAAATGATCCCAAACTATCGCCACAGGGAGGCCGCCTGCAATTAGCTAACACAAGGACGATATTTGCAATCTTGGCAAACCACAGGGACGATTTATGCAATTTACTCTTATCTATACTACTTATAAAGGATTTAAGACCCCCCTCTCTTATTAATTGTTATAAGACCACCATAAATAAAATTTTAAGCAAATACAAGGTATCAAACATAATTTACAAGTATATAAAGCACAAATCATTCTCATCTTAAAACACTATTTCTTACATACAATTAATAAACACATTCATCAATAAATACAATTCTTTAAACACAATATACAAAGGCGTGTAGTACAATTATCATTTTGAAATTCAGCAGCCCAAAATAAAATAACATTTGTTTGTTAGAAAATTTAATCACATAGTACCCGCGATCACATCGCGCGGATACCCTGCTATTATTAATAATTCAGTTGTACTCTGGTGCTTTCTTTTAAATATTTGGCCATTTAAGGTTTTGTATACACTGTTATTCTATTTGTTATGGACAAGGAAATTCCGTCCCGGTGTGCAGAAATGTATTTAACCAGGAAATTGTTCTCATGATCTGAACCAAAGGCGTAACAATAGACAAGTTTATGAGAAACTAATACGACAAAGAATAAGTCAAGATAAAAGAAACATTAAAAATATTTAAAAAATAAAACCATAATGTACCTTAAATTTACAAACAAAAGCATCTACAATGCAATGTACAATACAGAAATGTACACTGCCACATCAGCATATTATTTTTTTACACAAACTATCACAATACATTGAACTTTACACAGTTTAATGCATTTCACATCACCATAAATTTAGTCATTTTTTGTAATTACATTAATATAAAAATAAAGGACAAGTTATATATAAATTAAATGTTGCATAACTAGAAACTATCATAATCTAAAATTATCATACGGCAATAAAATAAACTACCAAATTATACTTTTCTTTAATATTCATACAACAGTTTCTCTAGATTTCTTGTGAAAAATCCTCTATTTTGTTAGAATATTTAAACAAGATTGCAATCTATTTATATTTTGCTTTGATGGCATCAACTTTTAGCTTCTCAACTTCAACTTAAATATTTTTTTCTTTCAACATGTGGTGGCGGGTGATTGCCTTTTTGTTCTCTTCAAAATGTTTTTCAAGTATCTAGTCAAGTCGGCTTTTCGAGATAAATATTTTTCTAGGTTAAGCTTGAATGTTTGATTACTGTGAACATATATTTTATTGAGCTTATATAGAACTAAAAGTATTCAACAAAAACTTAAAAGTAGAATAGTAAAATGTAATAGAATACAAATAATATGAAACAAAAGTTTAGAAAGCTAAAACATTTGATCAACCGTTTCGATAAATATATATTCATTGTTTAAGTCATCGGCTTTCAATTTTCTGTTGTTATTATACAGGATAAGAGAGGTAGGAATTAAATATTCATAAAATATTTGTCATAATATTTATTATAACTTTATAGAAAAGCTTCAAAATTACAAGATCATAAATTTACGAATTGTCATAATATTTAACTTCAAAACAAATTTATTGATTTAATATGTGCCCAAACGTTGTGCATGCACGGGTTGTAAAACTAAAACTAGTTTTATCTTTGTCATTTACGTAGGGGTTTCGATACATTATTACACGTTATTTGTACTCTAGTTATGCTTCGATGGTGATAAACACTTAATCCTAAATTTTCTATTATGTGTTATAAATAGTACATGTATGCCAACAAATATGTTATTAACAAGGGATGGTAATACGCGAGTGTTATATATGGCATATGTATGGATATGCATGCTATTAACGCGGAATGGTAACCACAGCGTTGTTGCAGAAACTTTGATATAAACACATACAACATAAAATCTACACAAACATTCTACATTCATATAGAAATCTCAAAAGGGAGGAGGGATCTTATAAAACTCACTACAAGCAACAAAAATGTGAAATGAGCCTAATTGATTATACTTCATTTAGAAGCAAGACGGGAATGGGTTTATCAAAACCCAACCCCCTGCCCTTAAATTAAGAATGTATATATGTCTATTGTATCTATGAATGTGTAGAATGGAAAGTCTATTGTTATGGTTCACTTTCTACACAGCCGCTTAGCAGCTCATTTGTAATACTTCAAGGATCTTCTATGCTAATTTCACTTAAATTTAGCCTAGCTATTATAAATAGAAAGATAATCCACAGCTTGAAGCAGTTATGAACTCCACGTGTTTGACCCATTTTCTTTGTAAACAAACTTTTTTAAAAAAAGTTCTCATTTGACCCACTTTTAGTAAAAAAATCAACCTCAATCAATCGACCTGTTTCCTCTGAATGGGTTAAAATATGATGCTCTCTTATGTTGAACCCTTTATGCTCCTAGGCTTAGGGGGTGTTTGGGATTGCGTTTGGAGGTGGATTATCTGATTAATGCGTTTTCAAAACGGAATAATTTAGTTTATAGTGTTTGGATGAGAAGTGATTATTTGCATTTTTATACCTCAAAACCGGGTTTTCAAAAAGTGAGTGGGGATGTGCAGTTTCAAAACTCCATTTTGTAAACACAGATTTGATGAACCGCACTTTTACCCAAACACCCCCTTAATCCGTAAACTACCAATCTCTCGGAAACATGTAAACAACTTTATTTTTCCAAGTTGACAATTTATGCCGCATCATTTGTGGGATGGTTATACCATTAATCCACATCATTTTTGTATCTAATGAGATAGTATTATTGTTAGTTATGTTGACACTTAAAGTAGATTGGTTGAGATGTAATCTCAATCTTATTATCTTAATCATGAACTATTGCAATTTAGGCTTGATTAGCAAAATGACTATTTGAATTTTGAATGTGATGAACTTAAGGAAATAGAATTTGAGTGCAGGGTACTTGCAAAAATGATAATGTTATACATTTCCGTAGAACCTTGGATTATTAGCATCCTGCTTTTGTAAGTCTGACAACAGAAGTATGATTACATAGTATGAATTGTTGTTTAAGAAGTATAGGACCCACAGTTGAAAAGAACTTTTATGCCATTTTCAGGATCAGTTTCAGTATTCCACCAAGTGACTGGCGACTCTTAATTTCACTTATGTCCTCCTGAGTGTGTTCTCTCTCAGATGATGATGCAGTTTTTGATGCCATGTTTTCAGCTGAGATTAATGGTTAATTCAGTGATTCCATCAATACTCTTTTGTTGAGTGCAGCTACAGACTTTAGTACATTCATCGCCTCTCCCACTCTCCCTTTGTTTTCAGAAAGACCAAAGATTCAGGTACACAAGCATAAAACAACAATTCAGAAGAGACGGAAGTAAAGAAAGTCCTAATAACACCCTCCACCCATAACTTGGGACAACAATCTGCAATCAAAAATAAAAATCATAATATCCACAGAATATGTTAACTGCTAAGCTTAAAATTATTCAGACAATATAGTAGAAGACAATGATCATATAAATACTACATATTTATTCAGTTGTATTGATTCGTTTGTTTGTGAGTGGTGAAAAACACAATATCAATATAACAAATTAACCGTAAAACCCGACAAATTAACCTTTTAGGAAAAGGGTTAACGTGCCAAATCTTACGGGTGTGATAAAAGTGATACCGGAAAAGTGATTTCCCGGGTCGTGTCCCAACGAGGTGTGAATTGACGGTGTCGTTGAGTTTTGTGATTTTGGACTTGAAGAGGTTTAATAAATTTGGAATTTGATTTCGTTATTCCACAAATTAAAGAACGGGAATGAACATTAAGCATGTAAAACAATGTAAACACTAAATAAACTACTACTAAGCATATGGAACAATAAAACAATGCTAAACTACATCCTAGGGTGCTAAAATGCAAAAACGCGAAAAACCGACCGAGCCCCGAAAGTGAAAAATATGCAATTTAAGTCCTACGAGTGCAAAACTAATTTTCCTACATTCTAGATGACTAAAAATGATTTTAGAAAAAAGCCGGGTATTTTTTCGAATTTTAAATTATTTTCTAAGAATTAAAAACTATTTTAAACTAATTAATTAATTAAAAATACTAAACATTTTTAGAAAATTATAAGGAAATTGTAGAAAATACTTTTAACAATGCTGAATCTAAAAAATATATATATATAAACCTACCACTGCTTAAGGAAATAAGCAGTTAAAAAAGCAAACATGTTAATAAGTTAAAAATGCAAAAACTAGTTAAGTACAATTAGGGTGCAAATGTAAACGCAAAAAGACCCAAGGGTAGTTGGTTATGAGTGCTTGAGTTGTGTCGTGGGATTGCTGGGCAGGAGGTCTTGGGTTTGAATCCCACCTCCTTTATTTAAGCTACATTTTTTTTGACAAAAACTAAACTGAAAATTAAGCTATTACAGGAAGAAATAGAAGCTAAAAAAAACTTACTGATGGGTTGTTTGGCTTAGTGGCTGCAGCAGGCCAAAATGCTACAACAAACTGTCACAAGCCACAAACAAGCTAAAAATTAAGTGCCACAATCCTAAAACAGCTACTAAGAAACTAGGATACTTCTAATAAGCAATAGCTAAACACTAAAGCTAAAAAATAGTGAAAAAGAGGCTGCTGTTGCTGCTATAAAACAGTCCCAAGTGGGACAAATAAGCTTAAAATTAAGCTATCTAGGGACTCCTAAACTTCTAAAACTGGGTGGATAAATAAATTATGGCATAAGGGGAACCTAGAAAAGCTAATAGAGGGTAATGTGGACCCCTCTAACAGCTTATTAATAAGCTGTAAAGAGGGGTAAGGGGACCTGTGGGCTGCTGATACAATGGGCAGAACAGATTAGAACAGGGTCTTTCAAGGCAAAAATAAGCTACATAAAAAGCATTACATCCTATCCAAAGCATAAAAACTTATCTAACTGCTTATTACAACAAAGAACCAATCCCAAATCTAACTCTAAGCTACTTTAATCTAAGCTAAAAAAGGGTAGAAAGGCTGTTGTGACAGTAAATCAGGAAGACCATTTGACATAAAAAACAAAACTACCAAAGCTTATTAACATCTAAAATTGTGATTAAACCTTTCACACTTGCAAAAGACTTCACCACTGTTTTCAGAACCAAAATGGGTAAAAAATATGACTTTTACCCAAGAACAATTCAAATCCAAACACTGCCTTAAGGCAGAAAAACAAGTGAAAAACATATTTCAAAAAAAAAAAACTTACGTGAGACTTTTAACAAAAAGCTCCACTACACTTAAACAATCCTTTAACAAACACTTTTAAAACATGAATATCAAAACTCAAGAGCATTTAGGGAAATTGAAAATTGCATAACTGAAATAAATGGATTAACAAGTACACTAAGATTGCATTGAAAATAAAGGATTACAATTAAATGAAAATGTAAATTAACTGGGACTAGAACTTGGAAAAAATTCTAGACAAACTTTTACATTTTTCCTATATGCCTATTTATACAAAAGTAAAATCTCTGTCTTCTCTTCTTGTTTTCTGTGTTGTGTTTGTTTGGTGAGACAAAACAGCCAAAGCACACTTTTGTGCTTATTGAAACCATCCTGAGCCTTAGATTACTTCTAGGTGTCCATTACTAAACCCACAGCCATTGATTAATGCTTTGTGCTCACAAGGATTGCCAGCTTGGCAGGGAGTCTTGTGACTCTTTCTTGGGTGATGGAGCTAGTGTGTCTCTGATAACTTGGTTTCTGGGATTTGAGAGGGACAGGGGAAAAAGTGGGAAATGGATTTGGGCGCCAAGGTGGGTTTCTAGGTTTTATCTTTTGTGTTGTTTGGTTAAAAGAGGGAAGAAAGGAGGTCAAAAGGGTGTAGGGTTAAAAACTGTTTTAAGTTTTATTTAAAAGGTAAGAAAAAATATATATATATATATATATATATATATATATATATATATATATATATATATATATATATATATATATATATATATATATATATATATATATATATATATATGGGAATATATTAGCTACAATTAATTGTAGCTAATTGGCTACAATTTTGCACTAAAAATGTGGGTCCCTGATTATTTTTGTGGGTTCTGATTCTTTTCTGTGGGTCTCAGAATCATTGCTAGTGTATTTTTAATGAAGGATTGTAGCCAATTGGCTACAAAAATTGTAGCCAAGCTATCCCCATATATATATATATATATATATATATATATATATATATATATATATATATATATATATATATATTTGAAAACTAAAAAATTGGTTTTAAGAAAAAAAAAATAGAATTTTTACAAAATGGTTTTTAAAACTAAAAATGGGATTTTGGATTTTTGGTTTAAAAGATAATTTGGTCGTTTTGGGTATCGGGGACGGGTAAAATGGTGATTTTGTATTAATGTATGGTTTTGAGTTTGTTTCCCCCCCCCCCCCCCCCCCGCTCACTCTCAGAACATGTCCCGGGCTCCAAAAATGTAGAAAATCCACTCTCTGCTCTGTCCGCAAAGCACTTTTTCTGATTTCGGCTCGTTTTTGCTCGTTATCACTCTGTTTTCAATCCTTTTGTACCTGCAAGACACAAAACACACTCCGAGGATATTTTTAACATATTTTGATCATATTTGGGTGTTTTTTGTCATTTTTGAGGTCTTAGGTGGGTAAAAACGATGAGTGAATAAGCACTCATCATGCATGTAGACTAAACGTACCCTAGGGATCCAAGCTTCCAAAGTTGTTCCAATTGAATAAGAAGCAAATAAGGAAATCATCGCAATCAATTTGCTTAAGTTCGGCACGCACTCTACACCCCAAGTAGTTAAGAAACTTGCACCACCTAGGCCCAAACTAGCTATGCCTTGCAAGATTAGTAATGTAATGAAGTTGGGTGATCCACAACTTCTCATTATTGCTATGCTTGTTAAAAGAGACGAGCCAAGAATTCCATGCCTAAAGATAAAAGCAAAGGGATATATGATAATTACAGCCCCATCTTTATGCATACATGGTTACTAGTGATTATATATCTAAAAATAGAACATTGTATGAAAACACTTCATCCTATATAATACAAAAGCTCCAGATCAATCCTGATAAAGACATGAAAACATAAAGAAACATACATAAAAGAAGCTTAACACCATAAAATGGCTTACCACACAAAAAGGTTCCAAATCATACATTAAAATATACACACACTCACCTATACATATACTAAACTAGGAGAATAATTTGTAACTAATTAAGCAATGCGTGTTTATTCGTTCCTAGCATATGCTGACATCACTAATACCACATTCATAGAGAAATCTCATAAGGCAACAGAGGTTTTATAAAACATCTTTTAGTTGGTTCAATGGATGATGTGATCATCCCTGATGTTTCTTTACTGGTCTCTGTAAATAATTAAATCAGCAGCACACAATCATACCCTTATCTCTAGCTGTTTTCTTTAAATGCTAATAGGAAAAGCATCTGCATATTTTGACCGCAATTCATGTAAAGCCAGGGAGTCATTGATTTAATTACAAGTATCTTCCACATTTTACTTAGACTTTTGACTTGATTGTGAGTATCTGATTAGAAGTTGAAACATGACAAGTTTAGTAATGGGTCAATCTGAGTTGAGGTCAAAATTCGTAAGTTTTAGATATGGGTCTAATATTATATTCTAACAAGTAAATTAATGTACAAGTCTTCTGTTGCTTAAAAATATTGAAATATCATATTTTAGATATGATATTTGTATTTCATTGTACTAATATTTTTGGTTTCTTTTATTCTTCTTCTCACCAAATGCATTCTCGTTAATTTATATATAGCAAATCCCCTTAACTAAAATCCCTCCCAATCAAACAAGAACAGAAAGATGTTCATCAAGGAAATTAGCCCCGAAACGAACACACGAAATGGTAACACCAAAACAATCTTCCCCATCAAAAGATGTTTGGAATCATGATGTTGATGTGTACGTGAAGCCTTAGCTGGAAGCACTTTGTCATTAATCATATCAGCCCGTGAGAAGATGTCAACCAACGGCTCTTAGAGGAAACTCAATGTGAAGATGACCCGATAAGAAGAAGCTCGGTTCTCATATATCACTCAACATGCAAAATTATCACACTTCTTCTCCCCCTCAATAATTGCATACGGAGATGCCATTCTTGATAAAACAAGTGAATATCTTCCAAATGTATTCTATTCACACTTCTCCCCCGTAAAAGTTGTATATGATGTCGCCATCGCCGTTTTAATTGAGCAAGTGGAATAAGATTACTAGCAACGATAGTTCGGTTCACTTGATGAATTAGCGTGCATGGAAAAAGCATGAAGCATGTTGATGAGAATGGTCATTAATGAGAAGATTTCTCTTCTTCCGAAGATAAAGCGCACTGAAGCGTACACTTTTCTTTTCTTTGAGGAACGAGGCTTGAACTGTTGTATTCAAACATCATAATCTCTCTCTTTACTGCATCTCTTGGCAAACTTGTTACCAACCCCATTATCATTCAGTAGGCTCTTTGTCGTGACAGCTGATGGAGAAAACCCAATATGATGAATTTGACCCTGAAGTAAACTAACCTGAACTCGTAACTTAAACTTGAACCAATGTAATGAAGAGCGGTGCCGAGAGTTCATGCACCTTTGAATCCCTAAGTACTCTACACTCTTCATCCAACCAACTATCAAGTATAAGATGTACATCACTTCTTTAAAATCCACAATTCAATGTGACACTGAGCACTACAACGTAAAAGTGATAGTTATTTTGTGGTGGTAAAAAAGAAAAAGAAAAATCACCAAAAAATAACTAGATTTCCAAGTCTTCGTCTTTGAAAATGTTAAAAGCTCGAACAAGGATCTCGAAGAATCTTCATCCAACCATCCTCGATACCTTCAGATACTCGGTACACTCGCCCGTGAATTTTCACTTCAACTTCAAATAAATAACAATGAATTAACGCCATTGTCACATCTTGTGGTTAAAAGCCCATATCTAGCCTCCTTTGATGTTTTAAGTGAACTACGATAATGGTTTCATCCCGACCATGGTTACATGAGCATAACCCCGTAAAACTTTGAAATAACCAAACTGCCATGAAGAATATCCAAACAATCATCCAATTCATGAAGTACATCCTTTATCCCTTCTTCGAAGTAGAAACCGTAGCACCAGCATCAGATAAGATCCTGAAATACACTTTCCTTTCTCCAGAATGGTTCCATCATTACGGGTTTTTACAATTCTATGGTTTAAACCGAGAAATAGTTTCTTTCGCAGGATTTTACAAAACCAAGAATAAACCGAGAGATAGATCCAGAAATGAACTTTTTCTTTCACCGGGATGTTTCCATAGTTACGGGATTTTACAAGTCTATGATTTAAACCAAGAAATAGATTCTTTCGCGGGATTTTACAAAACCAAGACTAAACCGTATGCAATGTCAGCTTGAATGTGTTATGACAAATTTGGTTTCGGTGAATATCTGTTTTAGGGGAACATGCAACGGTTCAACAATGATTCTTCTCCATCATCAACAATTCTTCTCTCATATGTAGAATACTTCACAAACCATACTAAGTAGAGTAGCATACACTACTTGCCCTTGAGGTTAACCGTAAAACATCAAAGTACATGCTTCCCCCTAATGGTTTGGAACTTTTCGGAAGCATCATTAACGTGTACGACCATCTGCACGAGAAGTTCTTGTCATAAGCAAACAACTTGAAAAATCATGAACACTGAAGATTCTTGAAAGATTTTGCTCAGACTGTGAAGTATCATTGACATTCGGTAGGTCGAGTAACCCATGAGAATTGTTGATCACATCTCATCCATCAAACACTTTGGCAAACATATCATCCACGAGTTCAGTCGGCAATTGCTGTGACTACTTGGTGAAGTAAACCCGATATACCAAACTTGATCATGAATTAGAATTCCCAGATTTGTTACTTAAACTTGTACTAATTATTGTGAAAAAGAAATGGTGTACCTAATGTGCAAAACCTCTTGACATATCCTCAACTGCGTGAGACACCGAAGTGATAGCTAAGTTGTGGGTTAAGTGAGAAAGAATCGCAGAAGTAACTAGATAGCCAAGTCTTTATCACACTCAATAAACGCCCAAACAAGTCATCTTCGCGGAAGGGAAGAAAGTGCAAACGTGCCTGGAAAACCTCACTTTAAATCCCAATAAGAAATATTGTACAAACAACCCCGTAGTCACCCTAGTTCCGATATCAATTCAAGCCATGACATAGTATCTTCCGTGAGAATGCATAAACCAAAGAATCAAACCACATAACACAACGAATCTCATCATCACACCAAATCTCATCATCAGATATCATCATCACAAATCGCATCATCAACTAATAACTCGTCTTCCATACTCAGGAATATTTATCAACTGGTTCAAATAATTAAGTTTATCTTGAACAGGTTCAAAAACCATACCCAATCAAAGTGACATTTTACCCGATTCAAGACAAATCAGCAATCTAAGTCCACGTCCATGGTTCATATTTTGATTGAGCCCAATCTAACCATTATGCTTGACCAGACTAATAACAATACAAGGCCCGAATATCTTCCAAATTATCTTCCAGTAACAACTCCGGTCCAATATCAAATCACATTCGAAACACAAATCATCCCGTTCAAGCCCATAGACAATTAACACCCGATCCAAACTACCATATTATTCAAATCTCATAAACTCCAAATCTTGAGAAGCCCATCTGTCCAATATTCAAATCTAAACCGTCACACACTTCTTGGGCATAATCCATCAAGAATAACACCTGGTCCAAAAACAAATCGTACATATCAATTCAAGCCTATATACGGGTTTAATCTTTGTCATACCACTCATATATCCAAATAATAAAAATTTGTATCCAAAATTTTTGTAAAAAATTTGGGTAGCACATTTTTATTCTTAATAACCGTTCAATCATTAATCAATAGCCATACGATATAACTTGCAGCCCATCAAAAATAATTAATAAGATATATTGAGGCCCAAAAACCGTTTAGACCAAAGAGCCCAAACCAAAAATACTATCAAGCAAGGCCCAACTGTCTCGACCCAAATCCATTCAATCTGTATGACACATCCGATCCAATACAACCAAAATACTCAGAAACCGGTTATATATTATAACTTGTCATAAACCTAATTTCTCTCATATTATCAAAGCCTAAAAACACCTTAGGAAATACAACGCCTCCCTCCTTATCTTATACCAAATCGCAGCTCCTCTCACTCATCACATCTCCTGGATCTCATCTCATCATAATCTATACGCATCTCAATCCTCATCATCCATAACTATCAACACAATAGACACACCTTCATGAGCTCGCCACAGGGATGGCTTGAGCATCACAATTTGTGATTTATCTTCAAGTACCATTTGAATTCTCAGTAAGGTTTGCTTTGCGTGGTATTAATTTTTGATTTTGGTCTTTGAACGAGCTAAAGAAAGGGAGTAACACACTTGTTATTCAACTTTCTTTTTATTCGGATAGTGTCAAAGGTTTTTAGATCAATGATGTATTCTTTCTTTTGTGTATAGATCTTTTAAGATCTATGTGTTTGGTGAACCACACACAAACGGAACGAGGCTGAGATCGATTAATTAGTATTATTTATGATCGAGTCTTGAGATCTGTGATGATAAGGTTTCTTGTGATAGTTTATATGTTTTCAAATACATGATTTGAAATGTTTTCATTTACGATTTGTATTTCAGTTTTTGAGTATGTCGATGAAACGAATGAAAGGATGGATCGTAACGTATTTGTTATGGTCTTGTGTTTAATAAGTTCGAATATATACCAAGAAGCTATGTGACATGCTAATAGATCTGTGAAGAAAAAGGTTCGACCAAAAGTATCTTGTAGAGATTAAAATAAAACGAACCGATCTGAGATCTCATGATGTTATTACCATTTAATGAGTAGAGATGGTGATGATTTTGGTTATGGCATACGTTGAATGATATTGGGAATAGGATGGATTTAGGTCAGATGATGTTATTGATACAGTAAGGTTTTTAGTTTTGTGTTAACTAAGATGTTGGACCAATGATGGTGATAACTTGAGGTCGTTTGTGGTATATGGTTTTATGGTCTCATGGTCAACAAAATGCATCAACTTCTTCTTCACTATAGTCAAGTATCAACATGTTAGGGTCAAAACACATACCCTTTTAACAAACCACTCTTAAGCACAAACCGCAGTAGAGTCTTCTTCTTTACCATAACTGTCAAACCTCATCATTCTGTCAAACCGCATACTTATCAAACCGCATGAACCCTGCAGGCCAAACCGCACCTAGTACTTTCTCTTATCAAGAAGCAGATTCAGTTTACAAACTGCATACCCATCAAACCGCAGTTGACTTATGAGTCAAAACGCATAAGTACCAGAAAAACCGGATCTAGACAAATTCATTGGTCAAAGCGCATAGTAGACTCAAACCGCACAGAAGAACAAATTGCAAACCGCATACAAGAACTCAAATACCCAAACCCAGAAAAACTGTTAAGACTTGTAACAGATGACCACAAGAACGATTGTACCACTTAGATGCAATAAGACCATACACCTTACAACAGTTACCAAACTGTTAAGAACTTGTTATAAAAAACTTGTCAAACTGTAATAAATCTGTTAAAAACCTTTTAACCACATTAGACTTAAAACAAGTTAACACACATAAAACCAAATTTAACACCATCATAACCATCATCAAAACTACATAAACCGCATCAAATAAACCGAATCTGGACAAACCGCTTCAGATACATCGAATATGGACAAACCGCTTCGCTTAGTCAAACAGCTTCAGATACAACGAATCTGGACAAACCGCTTCAGATACAACGAATCTGGACAAACCGCTTAGTCAAACCGCTTCAGATACAATGAATCTAGACAAACCGCTTCAGATACAACGAATTTGGACAAACCGCTTCATTGAACTTGACAAACCTCATCCATGAATATGACCACAAACCGCATCTAAGCAAGTCAGATTCACGCTAGAAACACTTCTAAAACGACCAGAAACTTAAGAATACGGATTACCAAGCATCAACAAACTGTATCAAACATTCATCACAACACATAGGCCAAACTGTGAGTCAAACCGCATCATAAAATGAGTACTAAACCGCATCAAACGTCGCATAAAAACCATACAAATCATCAAGAACAACACAACCTTGGCTCTGATACCAATTGTTAGGATCATACATTTATGTTTTTTTATGATTCGGGTGGCCTAGGATGGTGATAAATCAAGTATGCCATGTTTAGAGAGAGAAAGAGATGAGAGGGTGATTCTAGTGAGAGAAAGTAAAATAAAAAAAATGAAAGGTTAGATTAGAAGCACCACCCCTTCCAAGGATGGAAGGGGTATTTATAGTTACAAAGAATACGTCCTCCTGACGGACTGTGGATTAGGCATACAGTGGGTAAAGACCCGTCCTTCCTCAACGGTGTTACTCTAAACGAATAACTAAGCTAATAACTAACTAATAAACTAGTAAATAACGATATGTCTATGAGCTAACATATGCTAGACAATAGTTGGGGTGACCAATACTTCATTATGGATTTTCTAAATCCTAACATAAAATGAGTGGCAACTGGATCTGAAAGTAACTAATCCGTTTAAATTTGTTAGACACTTACGGCAACAACCCGAAGTATGGTACAAAAGTTTAGTATTATACGCACACGATATACCTCGAACACCCCTTTATTAACACCAATAACGCTTACAATTCGAGTCAAGAAGAATGTTAAGAACTAGCATCCCTCCTCATCTCTATTTATAGAGATGAGGGGGAAGAAACCTACATCTAGTTGGTTAAGGAAACCACAACCGACCTAGATAAAGCCTAGCTTGCCTTGCACTCCAAGCTACCTAATCCTAGTTTATGTCCAACACCTAATCTAATTACAAAGTACACTTATGTCTCTAATCTATGTTTAAGTTTACTACCAATATATACTAATTTCCACCTTAGGAGTAACACTTAAACATAACCGATACTTAACACCTTTTCCTTTTACTAGAACCTCGAAGTGGGGACCACCTTGTCAACCAGGAATTATACTTCAGTAGTTTTCCTAGATTAGCTTCCATAGAATCCTTTACTTTCTTCTTTCAGCAACATTACCCTTTGCACCTTCTTGACTAGGTACTCCAGTTACCATAATGTTCGCCCTCACCTTTATACCAAGGTTTATATTTTCCTTCTCATTTACTAAGCAGTCCGTATTTGTCTTTTCTTCAAGTTTCTCATCCTTCAACCGTCTTTGAGCCACTGCAGCATCATCGTAACAAACTTGAAAAGCCTCATCTTCACGATTCCTTTGATTCCCCTGCAGTTCCACCTCAACCCAAACACGTTCATCAACCTGTACTCCATGGACTACTGTTTTAACACCAACACGAAGTTGTTTGAACCCATATTGTTTATGACCAAGTTGTTTAAACCTAACTTGTTTATGACCAAGTTGCTTAAATCAAACTTGTTTTGAACCTCCATGCTTTTGCACACTAAAATCATCACTTTCGCTCCAAGAGTATACACACAATTATTTCTCTTGATCCCGGTCATCATAACCCGACAACCTTTGATCACCTCAATGCTACCAATCTGCATCTTCACAGTATAACCCTCTTTTCAAGAGTACCTAATGAAATCAAGCTTTTTCTTAATCCTAGAACATACCTGACATCTTCTAGTATAAAGCTTGAACCATCATGCAACTGTATCTTCACTTTTCATGTTCCTATGATAGTGCATGTCCTGTTATCAACTAATTGAACCAAACCACCATCACATCCTTGAAGTCATATAAGAAATCTCTCCTAGGTGTCATATAATAAGACCCACCTAAATCCATTACCAATTCAGTCATCTCATCATTCCAGACCACCACCAAGGCTTCTCCAAAGTAGACACTATCGTCGTCATCAAAAGAATCAAAATCATGATCATGCTTACCCTTCATGTCAAACCCATTTGACTTCTTCATTGGACAGTCTCTCTTCAAATAACCCTCTGAATGACATATAAAGCACTTGAGTTTACCAGTTCTTAAACCACGAACTTTCACAAGAATGAGCTTTCCTTGAATGATTAGACCCTGCCCTTACATATAGCCCATCACCAGTTTCTTCCTTTGTGCCTTTAGTTCTTTTCTTCAACTCTCTTGAATTTAGAGTCGCAAAACATCCTACATTGTCAAGGATTCCCTCCCATACAACAATGTCTCCACAAATTTTTGTAAGACGATGGCAATGACGTAAGTAACATAAGTTCCTGATCCTCATCCTCAATCTCGATATCAATATTCCCTAAAGGAAGTATCAACTTATTAAACTCACATATATGATAACCCGGTTTCGTACCTAGACTCAAATAGTATGTGTACAACTTCTTTTTTAGATACAGTCTGTTTGCTAAGGACTTAGTCATATACAAACTAGTCAACTTCATCCAAATTCCTGCAACAGTTGTATCCTTGGTAACTTCCCGTAAAACCTGGTCTCACAAGCATATAATCAAGGTACTGTATGCCTTGTTCATCAAAGCAACCTTTTTACCTGCTTCCATATATGCGGGTGATGTCTCTAATGCATCATCACATCCCTATTGTACCATCAAAGCACGCATCTTTATTTGCCATAACCCCAAGTCATTCTTCCCATCGAATTTATCATGTCAAACCTAGTTATAGAACTAGAAATTCTTCTTATACCTTGCTAAAAACTTTGTCAAGGTGTTTCTTAACCAACTTTACCGACAAGCCTCACAAGTCGTGTGCAATATACCCCTTGTTTCTATAAACCCTTCTTGTTAATCGAATTAATTAGAATAACCCTAAACCCTCGATCTTGAACAAGCAAACCCCATCGTAAACTTGATACCCAAGAAAACCACGATAAAAAACTTGAACCACAAGAAAACACGCAAAAAGCAACCCTTCAAGTCTGATTGACCTAAACAACATTAGATCGAAAACACTCGTTTAAGAAAAACCCTTAAGCACGATCGGGTTTATAAGAAACTCCACACCTTGCCAACTTGTAGTTCAAGTGATAGGAAAAAATAAGCCAATCACTTGTTACCGTTTCTTCTTTTGTCTTCACATGCAAGCATATTTTTGAATAACACAAAATACATGCTAACCATTTCGTCGTCTTTGTCTCAATAACCTGCTACTTCTCGCGAACCCGAACCTTGAACAAGCTCGACACCTCAAATTAACTCGAAACCTTGACCTAGCACTCGAACTTCAAGACCACAATACTGGCGACTCTAATACCACTTGTTGGACATTTACGACAACAACCCGAAGTACGATACACAGAAACACTAGATCGTAGGTCATTCGTCGAGCACAAGTAGCAACCTTCAACACAACCAGTTAAAGAACACGAGAGAAACCATAAAAGAATACACAAGTTTAGTATCATACGCACACGATATACCTCGAACACCCCTTTATTAACACCAACAAAGCTTACAATTATAGTCAAGAATAATGTTAAGAACTAGCATCCCCCTCATCTCTATTTATAGAGATGAAGGGGGAAGAAACCTTCATCTAGTCGGTTAAGAAACCACAACCGACCTAGATAAATCCTAGCTTGCCTTGTACTCTAGTTCGTTTGTAATACAACAGTTAAAATATTTATAAGTTTTCCCGTTAGATTTAATAATCACTTGAGGACAAATGATAATCAATCTTCCGGAGTCGTATTGCACGGCGAGATTTGAATTGAGATTTACGTTATTGTCTTTTGTTTGATGCTTGATTATCAAATATTTTTGGTTTTGGATTTTTAAAATGATTTTTAAAATTAATTAATCTAATAGGAAATATTTCTAACTAATTAAAATAAAAATAACAACTAATGACGAAATAAAATTTAGCTAAGAAAATGATAATAAAAGCTATGCTTGTCAAGTGAGGTGAAAAGGTAATTGAGTGTGAATAATCTATTAAGCCCTTTTTAATTTAAACCTGTCGAAATAAAATTATTTTCTCACAGCGTTGACTTATATTGAAAACAATCGTTTTCTTCTTGGTAATAATCACAAGATCTAGATAATCAATTATCCAAACGGCTTTTGCTAGTTAAAATAATTAACCAAATATATCTAAAAATAATCCGAAAATTATTAATCAATAATCTTCGATACCCGTTTAAAAAACTATTTTCTCACGACGTTGGTTTATTTTGAAAACAATTATTTATCTATGTAAAATTACTAGATTTAAGTAATTACGATAACGGCTTTTGCCCGTCAAAACAACGAAATTCAATTCAAGTAACCGAAGATTATTAATCAAAAATTTCTAAGTTTTGCACACTAAGATCCCATATCAATACTCACTTAACAAGCATATAAAAATATATTCACTACACATGACTACTAAACCAACAATAATAATCTTAATAACAATAACCATTTTCTACACTAAATATAAAAAGCTAAACGAGAAAGGTAAGAAATTAGAACCCGATCTAAACTAGGAGACGAATAAAACCACCTGATTTTATAAACTTGTCAAATTATAAAGTTTATTTTTTTTAAGCAGTTAAATAACCAAATAATAAATGAAGTTTGTGACTGTATTAATTAATTAGCAATTTAAGACTAAAAAGCTTCAAACTTTAGTGGTAAGCAAGTTTATAAAACCCTTAAGCTCCTCCCTTTAGTTTGAGATGATTAAAAAGTAAGAAAGATCAAAACTTTATTAAAGATTAGAACAAAAAAGCAAGAATATGAATCAAATAAGCTATGAAAAAGCTTATTGATTTAAAAAGTACTAAACTTTAATAGAAATAAGCTAAGAAAATGCTTAAAGATTAAAAAAAAATTAACTAAAAATGCTAGATCTAGAGTAATAAGCTAATGAATAACTTTTAATAAAAGAAAAACTAATAAAATCAAATCTTTTTGGTTTTTTATAAAGTATTGTGTAAAACAAAGATTAGATCTAAATTTATAAAAGCTTTTAAAACAAAATAGTAAAAAAGTGCTTATTAAATAAGCTAGATCTAAATAAGCCACAAAAAGCTAATAAGTTTTCATTACTTAGTAGATAAGAAAAGTAAAAGAAAATAAAGAAAGAGGAGAGTAGAAGAGAAAAATAAGCTAAGGATTTTTAAATAATTTCATCATCTTCATTAAGTAAAAAAATAAGTTGATTACAATAAGCACTAGAAATAAGCTATTACAATAAGCTATACTACCCCTACTCCTAATAATAAATCTACTTTGCTTCACTCCTGCTACATAATAAAATAAAGAGTAAATTACACCGTTCGTCCTTGTGGTTTGCGTTGACCGCAGGGTTTCGTCCTTTGACCTAAAAAATTGCACCGTCCGTCCTTAAGTGGGAAACGTTATGCACCATTAGTCCTTCCCTCTAACGGGTGCCCACTAACGGTCGTTAACTGCTCCCATGTGATACCCACGTGAGGGTATATCCGTCTTTTTGTCCTCCCAAAAATTATTAACAACTCACCTACGTACACCTCAACCAACCAACTTCTTTATCTCTTTTAATCATCTTCACCTAAACTCATAACCAAATCTCCATTTCAAATCAAACTCATACACATCTTCTAATCATCATCAAACTACATCTCCATCACAATACTCTTTTGTTCCTTCTTTCCAACCAAACAAACCACCATTATCTTTTTGTCACTCGAACAAAACTTAAAAATCATGTCAAGCTCATGAAAGATCTTGGAATAGCAGACATGATAAAAGGTATCATAATATTCCAATGCGATTTGGTTTTTTTAAGAGGAAATGTATATTTATATTATAAAAATCACCCGATATATGATATATCCATAGTTGGTTTTTTAAGAGGAAATTTCAGTTGTCGTTTTTTTCTGATGATTTTTTTACTTATGGAGGTTCTAATGTAGTTGGTAATAGAGGATACTTTTTAAAAGGAGCTGGTGTGGATTTGAATCATGCTCTTATAAAATTTGGTCTTGATTTTTTAGAGAACAAGGGTTATACAAAAAAAAAATTCAAACCCACCTAATGCAATCCCACTGTGTGAAAAAAAAAGCATAACAATATTCGAATTCAGGATCTTGGGTTTTATATTTCAAGAAAAGATCTTTGAAGATCTAGACAAACCCATCATCGATTTGAAAATATAATCTTTGTTAAATTTTTTTGCCCAAATTCATAAAACCATCACTAAATTCTATAAACCTCATCAGGTACAAAATCCAAGAACTAGCCAATTAGTCACACCACCGCCGCTGTCGGATTTTTTACAACCACCACACTCGCAGGATTCTATCATCATCCACTTTTGTTTTACAACCACCACACCACCGGATTTTTTACAACCACTCGCCGGATTTTTTTACAACCACCACACTTTTGTTTTACAACCACCACACCACCGGATTTTTTACAACCACTCGCCGGATTTTTTTACAACCACCACACTTTTGTTTTACAACCACCACACCACCGCCGCATCCACCACTTCCCCCACTCCCCGTGTGTTTGTTTGTATTGGTTTTGGATATGAGTAGATGAAAATGAATACAGGAGCTTCGACCGTTAGTGGATATGGGGGGTTGAAGTTGGCCGGAAATTATAGAGAGAGAGAAGAGAGGGTGAGGTGTGTGTTTTTATAGAGAGAAAGAGGAGAGATGAGGTGTGTGTGTTGGGGTATATATACACAGTTCGTCCTTGCACCGTTCGTCCTTATGGTGTTGAAATGACGGATATGCCCTCAAGGGTTAAGTGAGTTAACTGACGTTAGTGGGAATTGGTGGGCCCAGTTGGATGGAGGGACGAACGGTGCATAACGTTTCCCACTTAAGGACGGACGGTGCAACTTTTTTGGTCAAATGACGAAACTCTGCAGTCAACGCAAACCACAAGGACGAACGGTGTAATTTACTCTAAAATAAAATAAGAGACTGTGTGTCTAATGTCCGGATCATCTATTTATGTCGGGTGTTGATACTCACACCATTTTTTTTATACTTACACCACAATTGTGCATTACTGTCTTGTACAGTGTGCATTACAGTATTGTACAATATGATGTAAGTATTAAAAAAAATGGTGTGAGTATCAAACCCCATTTATGTCCCAATAATAGTTCTCGATGCTTCCCAAGGATAGCACCCTATCCTTGTATACCATCTTATCAGGCGCCACATGGATGGAAATGGAGGTTGGAGGAATTTTAGCTGGTGCGAGTGGAGAGTGGGAACATGATCACGCGCTCCTTGGAATTAAATTTGGAGATTGAAGGCCACATGCTGCTGACAAAATAGATACATAAATCTTTCAATGTTACTTCACATAACTGGGCCACATGAATTTATATTGGGCTTCACATTAGCAGCTGGGCTGCTTTCTTTTCGTGGACTACTTCTGGGCTTGATCATGTCACTGGGCTGGATTGCTAGTGGGCTGCTGGATCATGGGTACTTTTAGGCTTGTTGCAGATTTTGGAACTTGATTCGATTAATTAATTGGCAAGCGATTTTGAGGAGACTCGGGTCGCTTCACGAGGCGAGGCCGGATCTGTTGGAATCGGTTTTTCGTGCTTTTTCCAATGGTGTGCTTGGATAATTTTTACGACTTGGATTGAACCTCAAAAAAGCTAAAATGTCGTCAAAACTTATCCGAAAGTCACCGTTTTTGCTCTGTTTTCAAACCCTTATACCTGTAAGACATACTATTATACTAACACATATCTAACATATTTGCAATATAATTTGACATATTTCATGGTTAGTAGTACGATTTGACATATTTTTAGATATAAAATGAACTGTGTTTTACCACACATCAGAATACCCCACACTTAAGTCATTGTTGGGCACACACACAACATTATTTAAACACGTAGTGAAAGAAAATATTTTAAACCACCTTAACTAAAAGTACCTCACATCAAACAAGAACAGAATATCAAGGGGTACAAAAATATTTTTCTTTGAAAACGCCCCATTTTAACCATAAAATAATTACAAGACAATAAGAAAATTTTAAAGATATATAAAAGGATTTAAGAACAGGAAACACACAAACTGGGTGTTTCCAGGAGATAAAGATCATCATCCTTGATTTTCACAATCCCCAAACCAAGCTTAAAACAAAATCACAACTAAATATAAAATTAAATGCCAACACTACTCATAGATGCTAATTGTGTACGCGCAGCTACTCCTTGCTCCCTTATTCCTAATTCCTCTAAGAATTTTATTTTGAAAACGATTTTTTCTTATTTCGATATTATATTTAGTCATATAAAGGCACCCGATTCAATAAATAATTAGTTAGTAATCCTTCCCTAGAGAACGACTGCATATAAAAATGAGGTCCACATCAAGGTCCTAATTTAACACGATTTAGGGGATATCCTTTTTATCTCATCCGAAACAACTCATCTACGAGTCTAAAGACAGAAGCTCTATTTAGATATCCTCGGAATCCACGTTTGGTTTTTTTTAAACATTATAATTAAGCAGTATTACTCCTCGGTCCTTTAAACAACTGAGACAATGACAGCGAACCGTCAAGAAATAGTAGTCTTATTTAGACTTTGGAATTTCCTCCACCTTTTTGAAATCTGAGTCAACGGGATCGAACCGTCAGGAAACAGAAACCTTTTATCGGCTTTGGATTATTATGACATTTACCTCCAACCTTTGAACAACTGAGACAACGGTAGCTAACCGTTAGGAAAGAGTAGTCTATTCGGCTTTAGTTTATTAAAGTTTATTAGGTGCCAACTACTTCACGCTTAGCATCTAACTTATATTCAACTCTATCATTTTTTGTTCTTTGCAAAATTTTTAAGTTTTTCAAAAGCTCAGTCTCAAAAGCTAAGAGAAAAGCTAGAGTGCAATACTTAGTCAAGTCAGAATCTCCCTTGTTCTAGCCTACTTATTTATACACAAAATAGATTTTTTATTTTAATATATAACATAAATCGGTTAAAAACGGGGTTGCATGTAGACCAGACAAAAGCAAGAAAAGTCATATTTCGATAAAAATCCACCCCACACTTAAAACTTAACATTGTCCTCAATGTTTAAAAATTACGGGTATTAACCCAACACTTAGGATTGAAAAAGGCGAATGTTTTAAAAATTCTAAGTGTGAAAGGTGAAACATTATTTTTATTTATGACAAAGGGTTATCCCTAGATATAACATGTAAATGATCGGAGATCGAGTGTTGGAGGGTTTGAAAACAAGCACGGAGGTCTTCACGATCATAGGGAATTCTAAAAGCAAAACGGGAACCTGCAAACACACATAGAAAGAAACACAACACCACACTAATCCAAAAACCATGACACACTTATTCAAAATAAAAAGAAAAATAAAGATAGATAGATAGATAGATAACACGGGTTGCCTCCCGAAAAGCGCTTGTTTTTGTTTGAGTCTCTAGCTTGACTCTAGTGTTATTTAGGTTTATTCATAAAGTCATACTCAACACTTAGAATTAGGTGCAGATGGTAATAGTGATACATAACCACCAAAAGTATGTATGCCACAGGAAAAAGTGATGGTATTTTAACATATCTGATAAGGTTTTAAAATGTACCTTTTTGAGAGGTCGTTTAAGCCCTTATTTGATCACTTTTGTATCCGTTATTACTTAATATCGTTCCTTTTCACTTTTTAGGTCTCTTGAAGGCAAATTGCTGGAATGGCACTTATTTGGATGAAAAGGCGCGGATATACGAAGAAAATGGCCAAAGTCAAGAATCGAGACACTCAAGCTGCTGAAACACAAGGGGACGGCGTCAGGTGTTATCTGTGACGCCGTCGGAGCACATGTTGTGACGATACAGTAGCCAAATTGCTTATTTTCAAGTGACGGTGTCAGGCTTTAAAAGAGTAGGTCGTCGCAACTCAGACGGCCTAGATTTGATCCAGACGGCGTCAGAGGCTGAAGAGGACGGCGTCACAAGCATAAGGTGACGCCGTCGCAAGACTAACGTGGCCAAGACGAAACCCTAATGACGGCGACCCGACGGCGTCACAAATCATAAGGTGACGCCGTCGCGAATGTAATCTTATATATAGAATCCGAATTTTTCAGTTTTAAGTGTGTAGTCTTTTGGAGTAAAAACCTAAACCGAACCAAGGTTGTCTTGTACAGTATTTTAGGGTTCCAAACCCTATCTTACACCAAGATAAGTGCTTTACTTCATTAATTCAATTATGTCTTCAATTATTTGTGTGTATGCTTGCATGTTCTCCATGTCCGGCTAATTTACTTGTGTGTTTGCTTAGGGAATATGAAACTTAACTATTGAATATTGATTGGTTGTCTCTTATCTTAATTGTTAATGATCTAGTAATGCGATAGGTCATTCGTTGTGTAGTTAATGTTTGATTAATCTTTGTGAACCTTAGACTATAACAACTAGAGTAGTTGTAGGCTAAACCATCCAAAGAGTACCTTAGAGTTAGAGTTTATAAATCCTAGAGATTTTGTAGACGAGACCCTTTGGTAGTTTCAAAGAGTTAGGGATAAACGCATACCCTACGACCTTAGACACACAACGCAATTAAGAATAAGGACATGACAATTAAACCATCAATAGGAGATAATTAAGGAGTAATAAAACCTAAGTAGACACATCTTTAAATCATCATACGAGCACACAATAATTAGAAATAGACTACCCCCACCTTAGTTAATTAGATAATTAGATAATAGAGTAATCGGTAGAAATACCAACCCCCCAAATCCAAACCCCGAGATTCGTACCTTTCCATTTCCTAAAAAACATAAAAAGATAAAAAATAATCTTCCTCAACCCCAACCTTAGCGTAGTAACTCCTCATTAGCATTCCTATTCCCCTAGAGAACGATATCAATTCCCGTGGCTTACCCTAATACTACACTACAACGATTAGGTTCACTGCCTAGGGTGTTGAAAAACTTGATCGATGAAAAGGAAGTTCCTTTGACCCCGAACGACGCATGTAGCGTTATCAAGTTTTTGGCGCCGCTGCCGGGGAATAGAATAGCTAGTTAGGAGTCCACCTCGTTTAGGTTTCCTTGCTTGATTCCTATCAAGTAAGCCTTTTTCTCATTTTTAGCTTCCTTGTAGTCTATCCCCCTTCTTTGTGTTTGTGTTCGTAAAGCCCTTTTCATTTGTCGCTATGGCAAGTGAAATTGCATTTGAATCATTAACAAATGAGGAACAATTGAATTTCGCAGATTGGATTGGTTTTTATTGTTCTAATGAATTTGTGAGTGAACTTAGAGATATCCAAAAGGAGACGGGTGTAAGGTTGGATGGGTTTGATAAATTTTGTGCTTGTGTGGTGTTGGGATATGAAAGTGCTGAAGATATGAAAGTACTGAAGACATGAAAGTACTGTAAGCTGCAAAGTACTGGAAACAATCAAAGAGTCAAAGTACTGCTAAAAGATAAAGTCAAAGTACTGCACTACGAAGTCAAAGTACTGCAAGAACAAAAGAACTGTTACATTCATTTATGGAAAGAATTGTATTATATGTTTAGATTACTTGTCGTACAAGGTTACAAATTGTAAACCGACTAGGATATCCTTGAGCCTATAATAGGACTCCTAGATTGGCATTAGATGTACGATTCCAAAAAGAGTTTTAGAGTTTACGAATTAGTGTTTTAGAGAAAAGTTCGATTATCTTAGAGTTGTATTAGAGTATCTGTATAATAAGCAGATTTAGAGTTTATAATAAAAGTTATTCTTCTTAGCTTTATTAAGTAAATTCCGCATACTTGATAAAGATTGCTCAGTGTTTCTTTGTTAATAACTTAGGATTTATCCGAGGTTATTAAACCTTAACAAGCTAGTTAAAGTTAGTTTGATTAAAGTATATCGATCCAACAAGTGGTATCAGAGCTTGTGTGGAAACTCTGACTAGGAAGAAACCCTACTTCAACTATATTCAAGATGTCGACTGAAGCTGTTCCACCACCCTCAATCACCTCACTCAAAATTCCAATAATCAAGAAAGGAGAATATGATCTCTGGTGCATGAAGATGAGGCAGTATATTGCCATTACAGACCATGCTCTATGGAATGAAATTGTGAATGGGAATGAAGTTGTTCAAGATCCCATTAATGTTCCTGGACAACCTATAGCACCAAAGGCAGTCTTACCAGCAGCAACCCTAAGGAATCAAGAGAAGGCACTAAACATTCTCTTATCTGCCATTCCAGATGGTCATCTTCTCAAATTTCATGATGCTAAAGATGCTAAGCAGCTCTGGGCTACTCTCAAGACCAGATTTGGAGGGAATGAAGCCTCTAAGAAGATGCACAGAAATTTACTGAAGCAACAGTTTGAAACTTTTACAATTGGTGAAAGAGAGAATCTTGATGCTGCATATGATAGATTTCAAAATCTCCTCAACATGTTGGAGTTATACAAGGCAGAAGTGTCAGTTGAGGATGCTAATTTAAAGTTTCTAAGGAGCTTGCCATCTACATGGCATGTGATTTCCACTATGATCAGAGGATAACAAGGATTGGATGTTATGGACTTTGATGATCTCTATCATCAACTAAAGGTGTATGAACATGAGATGAGTGGTCAACCCAATTCCAAATCCCATAGTAGTGCTTTTCTATCATCTGAAAAGAAGAGCAGTACTTCCAAAAGTACTGCTTCTCCTCAAAGTACTGTTTCTAAAAGTACTGCTGTTTACAATTCCCCTTCATATGCTCAGCAGGCCCCACCATCTACCACTTTGCATTCAGATGAAGTTGTGTGCTCCTTCTTTGCACAACAAGCCAGTTTACCTGTCACTTATGAAGAGGATCTAGCACAGATTGAAGAAGATGCACTTGAAGAAATAGATATCAGGTGGCAAGTTGCTATGATCACTGCAAGGATCAAAAAGTACATGAAGAAGACAGGCAAAAGTATTGATTTCAAACCAAAACAAGGAATAACTTTTGACAAATCTCAAATTGAATGCTTCAATTGTCAAAAGACTGGTCACTTTGCAAGGGAGTGCAGGTTTGCTAAGTATCAAGCAAACAGAACATCTGAAAAGCCAAAACTTGAGCTCAAAGAAATTCCAATAACTAAAACAAAGGCTTTGGTTGCTCAAGAGAAATTATCAGAAGTTGACTGGAGTGAAGAATTTGATGATGAACCGGTGACTTACTGTATGGTAGCAGTGGAAGATACAGTTGAAGACACAGTGGAAGCATTGGACTGGAGCACTGCTTTTGGTGAAGAACCTGAACATGCTGCTTTAGAATCTGATGATGGCTTTGGAGGATTTGATTGGAGCAAAGAAAGTGAAGATGATCCTGTTCTTCTTGCTATGGTGGCTACTTCACCAACTCAGTCTCCTATCTCTGAGGTATGCTCAAACTGTTATGAGTTTTATCTAAAATTACTTAACAGTTATGTGATTGAAAGAGATAATTGTGTTAGGGCTAGGTCTGAGGTAGCAGGTTATCAAATCACTTTAGAGTCTATGGAAGCCAAAATATTAACTCATGAAAATAATGAAATGGCTTGGGCTAAAAAATATGAACAACAGGATTATCAATTAAAACTTAGTGAATGGAAACTAAACTGTAAAATTGCTGAAATTGAGAAATTGACTAAGGAAAGAGATGATTTGTTAGCTAAGTTTGCTGCTTGGGGAGAGTCTGGCTTGTCCCATGTTGCTTATGTTGAAAAACAGAGAAGGGCTTACATTAGAACAGGTTTAGGATTTGGAATGGATTTTAGTCAAATAGATGAAAACCAACCTAGTGATAAGGATGATGGTGATTTTGAGGACATAACCACTAGTGATGATGAACTCATTAACTATGTAGATACATCTAGTAATGAGGGCTCAATAAGTGAACCACCTCCTGAGTATAAGAAAGACAATGGTTATCATGCTGTTCCTCATCCCACTGGCATTCATCAACCCTCTAGGCCTGATGTTTCTCGCTTTGGAGTAGATTGTCTAGAGTTTAGGAAGAAGCTTGTTGCTCAATCTAGGTCTGAAAAACCCAAAGAAGCTGTTGAAAATAATGTTCAAAATCAAGCAGTACCTTTAAAAGAAAGTACTGCTCAACAAGCAGTACCTTCTGCAAAACCTTTTCAAAACAGTACTGCTAAACCTTTTGGGGATAACTTTGGTCAAAACAGGTTTTATCATTCACCAAGAAGGCAAAATAATTTTAGGCATAGACATAGAAGAAATCACTTTGGACATATGGGTCAAAAACTGTGTTTTGTGTGTTATAGTCCTAATCACTTAATCAAAGATTGTGATCGACACTCAGAATACCTTAGCAAATTTCCAAAGAACAGATCTGCCAACCACAAACCTAGAGAGCACAAACCAGTTTAGAATAATTCAAATAGGATTAATCACAGAAACTTCACACCAGATCACAGATACCCACATCAGAGAAGACCTTTTTCAAAACCTTCAGTATCTCACAGTACTTTCCAAAGTACTGCTCAGAAACAAGGTACTGATCACACTACTTGGAATAGGAATTCTAGGAGATCTCACTATCAACCTAGAAGGTATTACAATTCACATAGGGGATCTAGATCACAGGAACCACATGTTAAACCATAATGGGTTAAGAAGGAAAGTACTGCTGAGAGACAAACAATACTTTCAACAAAAAGTGAATCTGATGTTTTTGTGACACAAGAAAAAGCTAATAATCTTGAAAAAGAGATTTATGTTGAAAAACCAGAAAGTTTTGAAAATCCACATGCTAAAAATCAAAAGATAATTTTGGATCATCATTTAAAGGATAGTGGGAATTACATACTCAAAGAATTTGAGTTTGTAACTCCACAAGGGGAACATAAGTCAGTAATGGCTTGGGTTCCTAAAAATCACTAACTCTTTTCTTTGTCTGCAGGGCAACCCAGAAGAGGAGCTTAAAGATCATCTAATTGTGGATAGTGGTTGCTCTGGAAGCATGACGGGAGACAAAGAGATCCTGTCCGATTTTAGAAATATTAGTGGAGGAAGAGTTGCATTTGGGAATGATCCCAATGGAGGAAAGATTACAGGAAAAGGAACTATCAAAGCAGGGCTTATCGACTTTGAGAATGTTAGATATGTGAAGGAGCTTAAATTCAACTTGCTCTCAGTTTCTCAAATTTGTGATAAAAAGCATCCTGTGTTATTCACTAACACAGAATGTCTCATCCTATCCTCTGATTTTAAACCTGTTGATGATGACATGGTAGTACTTAGAGTACCAAGGACTAATGATGTGTATAGCTTAGATATGAAGAGTCTACATTCTTATGGAAGAGCCACATGTTTGGTGGCTAAAGCAACATCTGAAGAGGCACATCAATGGCATAGAAGACTGGGCCATGTTAATTTCAAGAATATCAACAAACTGGTCAAAGGCAATCTAGTTAGAGGTTTACCTTCAAAGACTTACAAGAATGATCAATCATGCTTGGCATGCAAGAAGGGTAAACAACATAAAGCTTCCTGCAAGAAGCTTGAGGAAAAAACTATTAGAGAACCATTGGAGCTGTTACATATGGATTTATTTGGACCTGTCTCTGTGGCAAGTTTAAATAAGAAAAAGTACTGTTTGGTGGTTACAAATGATTGCAGTAGATTCAGTTGGGTTTTCTTTTTGGGTTTTAAAGATGATACCTTTGATGCTATTCAGACACTGATTATAGCACTTGAAAACCAATTAAGACTCAAGGTTAGAGGTATTAGATGTGATAATGGAACTGAATTCAAGAACAAGCCTATGGATGACTTTTGTGCAAATAAAGGCATAAAGAGGGAGTTTAGTATTGCTAGAACACCACAGCAAAATGGTGTTGCAGAGAGGAAGAATAGGACTTTGATTGAAGCAGCAAGGACAATGCTAGCAGATTCCCATCTACCTATTCAATTTTGGGCAGAAGCTGTAAGTACTGCATGCTATGTACTTAACAGAGTCTCTGTCACCAAACCACAGATGAAGACACCCTATGAATTGCTGATGTCCAATAAACCCAACATTCATTTTATGAAGCCTTTTGGATGTCCTCTTACTATTTTAAACACCATTGATAATCTGGGGAAGTTTGATGGCAAATCAGAAGAAGGATACTTATTGGGTTATTGCACTAACAGTAAAGGCTTTAGAGTATACAATAGAGTTACTAAGAAGATTCAAGATTGTCTTCATGTTGAGTTTTTAGAAGATCAAGACACTGAGAAAGGTAAAGGTCCTGATTGGATGTTTGATCTTGAGGTTTTAACTCCTTCAATGAACTATGTACCTGTTAGAGAAGAAAATCAGCCAGTGCACAATGGAGAAGATTTACAATATGTTGTTCATGGAGTTCATATTAGACCTGATGTTGTTCCTGATGAAGATCCTGTAAGTCCAAAACAAAATACTGATGTTCCTAAGCAAAGTACTGATTCTCCAAAATAAAGTACTGTTGCACCACAATCCTCATTAACTGCTGAGGATCAATCTATTCAAGAGGAACTTAATCAGATGCTTCTTCAAGATGTATTAGCACATTCTTACACTGATGAACAAAGGAGAGCTTATGAAGTCACAAAGAAGAAGCACAAGACTGCAGAATACTCTCACAGTACTTTGGACAGTACTTTCGACCAAAGTACTGCTGCACCTGTTGACAGTACTTTAGATGATTTGGATGATCCTACCATGCCTGGATTAGAAGAAACTGATGATGAGCTTGAAGATGAAGGTATTTTCTCAGATTCCAATGAAGGTGCTGATTATACTAATCTGGATGATGCATATGGAGTTCCACAGTCTTCAATCTTACGCATTCATAAGAATCATCCAACTGATCAAATCATTGGTCCTTCTACTTCTAGAGTTATGACAAGACACAAAGCTAAGGGTTTCACAAAACCTCACAATGCTTTACTTAGCTTTGTGTATAAACAAAACAGGCTGAATCATAAGGACCATCAAACCTGCTTATTTACTTGTTTCATCTCTCAAGAGGAACCCAAGAATATTGCTCAAGCTTTGACTAAAGAACGCTGGGTTGAAGCTATGCAGGAAGAACTTCTTCAATTTAAACTTCAAGAAGTTTGGATTTTATGTGATCTTTCAGATGGGAAGAGAGTTATTGGAACAAGATAGGTCTTCAGAGTGAAAAGAGATTAAAGAGGCAATGTTATCAAAAACAAGGCAAGGTTAGTCGCTCAAGGCTATAGACAAGAAGAAGGAGTAGATTATGATGAAGTTTTTGCTCCTGTTGCAAGGATTGAAGCTATTAGAATATTTCTTGCTTTTGCTTCATACATGGGTTTTCAGGTTTACCAAATGGATGTAAAGAGTGCTTTTCTTTATGGTACTATTACTGAAGAGGTATATGTGAAACAATCTCCAGGATTTGAAGATCCTAAACATCCAAACAAAGTCTACAAGGTGGTTAAGGCTCTTTATGGCCTTCATCAGGCACCTAGAGCTTGGTATGAGAGGCTCTCTACATTCTTATTACAACATGGATACAGGAGGGGAGCTATAGACAAGACTTTATTTATCAAGAGAGACAAGAAGGATATCATGTTAGTTCAAGTCTATGTTGATGATATCATCTTTGGGGCTACCAAACAGTCCATGGTTAAGGAGTTTGAGCAGCTGATGCAGAAGGAATTTCAAATGAGTTCAATGGGAGAGTTAACTTTCTTTTTGGGACTTCAGGTTAAGCAGTCCAAGGAAGGAATTTTTATCAGTCAAGACAAGTATGTTACAGACATACTTAAGAAGTTTAATTTTGATGATATGAAGGCTGTTACTACACCTATTAAATCTATCAATTCATTGGGCAAAGATGAAGATGGACAACCTGTTGAAGTCAAGTTATACAGATCAATGATTGGCTCTCTTATGTATCTTACTGCATCAAGGCCTGATATCATGTTTGCAGTTTGTTTATGTGCAAGATATCAAGTCTCACCAAAGATCTCTCACATGAATGCAGTGAAACGTATTTTCTGTTATTTGAAACAAAAACCTAAGTTGGGGTTGTGGTATCCAAAAGAGTCACCCTTTCTCTTAGAAGCTTTTTCAGATAGTAATTATGCAGGTGATAATTATGATAGAAGATCAACAACTGGTGGATGCCAATATCTTGGAAGAAGGTTAGTCTCCTGGCAAGGCAAGAAGCAGACAATTGCAGCAACATCATCTACTGAAGCTGAATATGTAGCTGCTGCAAGCTGTTGTGGACAAGTTTTGTGGATGCAGAATCAACTCTTGGACTATGGGTTCAATTTCAAAAATACTCCTATCAATATTGATAATGAGAGTACCATCTGTATTGTGAAGAATCCAGTTTATCATTCCAAGACCAAGCATATTCAGATTCGGCATCACTTTATCAGAGATTGCTATGAGCATAGGCTCATTAATGTGGTTAAAGTTCACACAGATGATAATGTAGCTGATTTACTCACCAAAGGCTTTGATGTTTCAAGATTCAATCACTTGGTGGTGAGTATTGGCATGATTAACTACTGAGCTATATTTAAGGGGAGGACTATAAGGTGTTAGTATAGTCCTGTGTATTGCTTGAGGGGAGGATACTAGTATATACTTAGTTTCTATGGAGGAATTTGGCAAAGTACTGTTTTTCCTGAAAGTACTGCTTGGAAAGTACTGCTTTGGGAAAGTACTGCATACGTGGAAAGTACTGATTGTCATATTAAAGTACTGTTCCAACGGTTATATTGAGGGGTAATTAATGCTAACGGTTATTTTATTTTGGGCAGTGATTTTTCGAATCTCACATATAAATACCTACTTTCCGATTTTCCCTCTCATATTATTACATTAGCATCGTTTCCATCTTTCTCTCATTCTTATTCAATTTCAATTTGTGCTTACATAATCACCAATGGCGAATCGACTTACTGTTTCAAAGCATAATATGGTAGCAAATTTAGACAAGACTGAAGACAACGCGGCGTTTCACGATATTATTGATTTTTTAACTGGGTTACCAATCAGTTATGCTCTTTTAGTGGAGCCGGATATTACTGAAGCATCTATTAGAGAGGATTTTCTGTTTAATGATAATGATGGTGCTATTCGTTTTGCCAAGGAATTGATTTGGGAAACTTTTGGGCATATTGGTTATGAAGGTTCTTTAACAGAACAAACATTCAGAAAACAGTTGTTTTGTCCTCAATGGAAATTTTTGGTTCATGAGTTGCTACATTGTATAAGTGCTAAGAGTACTTCTTGGGAGCAGTTTGGGTCCAATATAGCATCTGCTATGGTTGGGTTAGCTACGGATCGGGTTTTTAACTTCTCAAGGTTAATACTGGATGGGATGCTATCGCATATCTCACATGGATCTACTTGGCTAATGTACCCAAGGTTTATACAGGTTTTCTTAAACAAGCAACTTGCTGATGTGCCAAAACCTACAGTCTTATTGCCTGTTATTGTTCAACAATCCAAGATTTTTACTTTTATGGCTAGAAGAAGTGATCTATTTAGAGGTCCAGATACCCCATTAACTACTTCTATGATGGAAGTTGTTCAGGCTGTTAGAGCTGATGATGAAGATGATGCAGCAAGTGAAGGTATTGCATCTGAAGGTACTACATCTGCAAGTACTGCTTCACATGAAGGTACTGCATCTCCACAGGGTATTGTTTTGTCAAGCCCTGAGGTTCAAGAAGAAGTTTTACGATCACCTTCTCCATCTCCACAAGGATCTGTTCCTGTTTCATCAGAGGAACATTCACATATTCAGAGTGAAGATCCACATTCTATTCCTCGTGAAGGTTTATCTTTGGATAATTATGCTTTAACAAAGGAGATAGTCAAGTTGAAAAAGACTACTGATGTTCAAGCCAAACAGATAAAGAAATTAAAACTGAAGTTTAGAAGGCTAAGAACTTTTGTTTGGCCTTTGATTAAAGAATTTCGTGTTTGGGTCAAAAACAAGAAGAAGGCACAAAAGCAGACTCGGAAACACAAACGCCAACAGGTTCATCAATCATCTTCTGTCAACTTGGGGAGGAATTTAGAAGAACAGAAATTGAAAGAAGATAAAGTTAATGAGAATGAACCTTAAAGTTCTCAAAAGTCTGAAGAAAATATTATTTCAGATACTGAGGAACAAGAAGAACAAGTTCAAGTTCAAGGTACTGATGATCAAGGTACTGATCATCAAAGTGTTGCTTTTCAAGATACTTCTAGGCAAGAGGTAATAACACCAAGGGTATTGAATTTTGAAGAAGAAGCTGGTCCTTCTACAACTGTTATACAAGAAGAGGAGGAAGCTACATTCAAACCTATTCATTCTGCAAGTGATGATGAATTCATTGCTACAATTTTAGGAGATTTGTCACAACCAAGAGGAGGAGTTACTATTAGAGATGTACAAGAAGAAGAACAACAAAGAACTTCTCAACCGGCAATTGATCCTAAGGATAAAGGAAAAGGTGTTCTGGTTGAAACCAAGAAAAAGAAATTAACTTTAGCAGAACTTAGAGAAATTGAAGTTGCTAGGAATGAAGCTGCAGCTAGAAGAGTTCAAGAAGAGTTAAATGCTAAAGATAGAGAAGCTCAGGAAGCTCAAGAAGCTCAGAATAGAGAAGCAGCTCAAAAAGTACAAGATGAATTAGATGCTGAAGCTGCTGAACCATTACCGTCACCTACTCCTGTTAGATATATGTCAAGAAGACCTAATTTAGCTAAAGAAAGGAATGCTATGATGGCTTATTTGAAAGGTCGTGGATATAAAGGTTTTCAGAAGTTAAATTATGTTGATATGAAAAGACTCTATGATGCTGAAACAGAAGCTTATAAGAAGAGTGTTGCTGACATTAAAGACTTTAGAGAAGAAGCTCATTGGACTGAAGCTGAAAGGAAGAAGAGCTTGAAAAGAAAAAGGAAAACTGAAGGTACAGATGTTCAGTTCTCAAAGAAAGAAAAAGTTGAATTAAGATCTGAGACTAGTGATGAATTAAGGAATTATCTCAGAGTAGTAAATTTTGATTATTCAAAAGAAGATAATGACATGAAGATGAACAGATCAAAGATTAGTGCTTTTGAATTTGTGAAATCCAAGGATGGAGATTACATGATTTTTCAGAAAGAAGATGAAAGCTTCAAAGTTTTCAAAAGGCTATGGGACTTACTGCACATTATAGATAGAGTAGACCTATTCTATTTATATCATGTGGTGAAGGCTTACTTTGAAAATAATCCATTAGAAGGGATTGGTTTAGTTTTACATGGTGATCTCATAACTATATGGGAAACTGAAGAAGACAACACTGATGATATTTGGAAGAATCAAGAAAGCTAGGAAATTGTTTGCTGGAGATTCTTTGAAGAGTCTAGAGTTCATGTTTTAGAGCTGGAAAATGGAACAATGGTACACATGTTTGCAGAAAGAAGATACCCTCTCATAGTTGAGCTCATGAGAAGAATGCTAGAGCATGGATTGGAAGTAGAAGAGGATAATGAAACTGCTTGCATGCTTATCAACTTGTTTATAAACTGGACTACCATTGCTGAAGATGATCAATAACTGGTATGAATTTTATTTGAATAAATACTTTTTGATAAATCAGTACTTTTATTCAAAGTACTACTGATCAGACAGTACTTTCATCAAAGTACTGTTTGCAGAAATAAACCAGTTAAATGAATTTTAGAAGAAACCTTTTTGCTAAGTAATAAATATTTTGAAATAAAGGTTGAATAAATGGTTTTTGTGATGATAACATCAATAGGTTATCAATCCACCATGGTTACAAAAGGATTGACTAATCCATGAGCAAACGGCTCTGGTAAAGATATATCAAATCCGTTTTTAGTTGACAACTTGCTAATAAGTTGGATGGTAATCAACTCACCATATCAGTAATGTGAAGAGTTGGCTAGCCCACAAGAAAATGGCTTGTGGTAAAGGCTGTGGAAAAACCATTATTGGTAATTAGTTCACCATTAGATAGAAGAACTAACTAGTCCAGAAGGGTACAGCTTTTGGTAAAGACAAAACAAATCTGTTGATAGCTGGTGGTTTGCTAAAAATCATATGGTTATCAATGTACCATGGTCTTACACACCAAAACATTTGGCTACTCCAGAGATAATGGCTTTGGTAAAGAGATCTAAATCCATTAAATTTTCAATGATTCACTTGGAAGTGATGAGAATAGTATGCAACTTAAACCGAATTAATGTACAATTTGTCATATATTGCTGTGTTGCTGAAAAGATGGAGCTTGCTGGATGCTGCTGTGAAGAGCACAATTCTAAGAGATACTTTGACAAGCACTGTAAAACCTGAAAATCTAAAACATAGATAAAGACTAAAATACCCTCGAAATCGAAAATTATAAAATACGTAAAATACGTTTATAATCATTTAACGAAAATTAAAAACCTAACTTACGAATAATTAGAATTTAACTAAAATATGTACGTGATCGATTTTGTACGACGAAAGATTTAAACGTCTCGCGTAAAAGTTTGGGCCTCGCCATTTGTTTGATTTTTGGATCCGATGGACTCGTTTCTTTTTGCCAAGCCGAGAGTCCAAGAAGCCCATAGGGGCATTTGTTTTGTTCATGTGGATCAAGAGTCGAAGGCCATTGGGCCGTGGGTTTGTGTGCTTGGTTGGACCAAGCCAAAACCAACCCCCCTCCTCAAGCCCTAACCGAAAATGCTACCACTATAAATATAACACATAAACTCAAAAGTGAAACCCTAGTTTTTGGTTGCCTCCCTTTTCTTTTTGTTCCATTCGGCCGAATACCTACACCTTGGTGTCGAGACTTTGCTTCATCAAAGCTAAGGTATAACACGTTTCTCGTCTTATTTTGATAACACCTAACGTATCATGTGTTGTAGCTTGTTTGTTTTAGTCGACTTGTGTTTCTTCTCTTTTGTGTCGAGCCGTGTGAAACCAACAAAGGCAAACCATAATGTATTGAACCTTGTAATATTAAGAGAACGTGTTATGTAATACGTAATAAGTATTATTGAACCGGATCATAGTTAAGTCGAGCTATATAAGAACCGAACCACATGCATGTAAACCGAACCATGTATATGTAATATATTCGGCCTAGGTATAAAAACATGATAACTTGAATATGTAAAGTACTTAGGTGAGCTAGGGCTTGCGTAAAGTGTTGCAGCCGAAACCCTAGGTTTGAACCGAACCATATAAGAGTTTTGAAAGTGTGTTTAATAAGTAAAGGTCATGTAAACCTAAACCCTAGTTTGATGTGTGAACCGAATAATGCAAGCCGAACCATAAATGGTTTATGAACCGTGTCTCATATGCGTGCGTTTTATAAGTCAAGTGAGTTTGTGGATATGTAAACGTAGTACGTAGTCGTATCTAGTCTAAACTATTGTGCATGTGTGTGTAGATGTGTAATTAATCCGAGTAATAAGTAACTTGTGTGTCACATAAAATCATAAACGTGCATGGGAATAAAAGTTGACATATAATATGTATATAAGTAACGTATGGTTAAGACATGAAGGTGTTGGTTAAGTAGCGAATCATTAAAAGACGTAACATGTAAAGTAAATGCATATATATGTGATATTAAAAGAAGGAGAAAACCCTAGAACATAATGAGAGTCGATTAGGGTTTGAAGCTAAGAGTGTTAAATTGTTATTTCATGTGTGAGTTATGACGTTTAAACTATTTTCACATTTAACCCTAAACTTTAATAAATGACATAATGAACCCTAATCTACAATATTAATTATAAAACACTTAAGTCTCATTTAATCATAAAACCCTAAAGTATGAAGATCACTGAATACACTAAGTATAAACACCAAATATTAAAAGATCATTTCGACGATTATGGAATCAGAAATAACATGGACGACCGTTAATGTGTATAGGTTTTGAGAAGAAGGAGTAATCCTTTGCTTTCCGTATTTCTGCTTTTCGATCATTTGCTTTGGAATAAGGTACACATATTCTGACCTTTTCAGTAAAGGTTCCTTTTAACGTTTTCTTTCGTTAGCTTTTATATTAGGGTTTCCTAAGCCTTTGCTATGAACCCCATTCTGTTTTGTTTGAGCTGTTGCTTATCTGAACTCTGATTTCTGAATTTTGAAACATCTGATTTTGAACTATATGATATGAAAACTCTGATTTTGGAAATATGAATGATCTTCTGATAAAATATGATCTGTGTCAGTTATGACATTCTGATTTGACCTAAGATAGTTTGACACCCGAGCCAAATATTTCACTAGTCATGGGGGTTCCATGTCCGTATCAGTGATGCACATCTGATATGACTCTAGGGCAGTAGAGTGATGTTCTACCATGTCTCTGGATGGTGGAGCATATTTTGTATATGTAGGAAGGGGCGTATGGATGCATCCTAGATCTGTTATCTGTTATCTGTTATATGTTATCTGATGATTGATGCTGCGTGCATGCACGTCCTTCATAACTCTGGTAGGTCTCCTCTACAAATGTTGCCTTACGAGAAATGTTGCCTTATGAGAATATGATTATGATCTGATATTTGTTTCTGGGCTCGTGGTAGTTAACTATAAACTTTATTTGAAAATTCTGATTTATACTTTGAAAATGATTATGATTTTGCTATCTTTCGTTTACTATATTTCATATTCGATATTGTTTAGTATTCGCTTTTCTTTCATATCTGTTCACTTTGCTTTTGAAGCTCAGCCGCATTTTCTTTTCTTCCGCGGCAGGTATCTAAGCATTGCAAGCTGGGTTTTGCTTTGGGATGAGTGCATGAGTAGACTTACCTTAGAGATATTTAGCTTTGATCTTATGATGCCATTTAAGACTTATTATTTCAGATATTTTGTTGGAGTTATTTTTCCGCTGGGACCTATGTATTGAAGTCATTTTGACTTGAATTATTTCCGCATTTATGTTAAGACTTCTTTTGGATATTTGTGTTTGCTTTGATATGACACCATTATTTGTGATTCCTTTACCCTTGTCGGGTCGGGGCGTTACAATTTATGGTATCAGAGCCCAGGTTTACGACTTGTAGTCCGGACCTGTGACATAAGAACCCTAGGTTTTGAGACCCTTAGAGCTTAGGCTTTGACCTGTGAGGATTGGGTAGACTTTAGGTTTCCTTCTTCGAACTTCCATTTCGTATCTTACCTTTGTTCATTTTGCTAATCGTTTGAATATCGTTCAGATGGTTCGAACTCGTACTACCGGTAGCGCGGATGGAGACGATGATGCTATTAACATTGATGCTGCGATTGCTAATGCTCTCAACACTCTTTTCCCTGGTCTTACTACACCTGAGATGATGGAACAGGTGATCAACAACATTCGTAATCAGACTGGTGCTTCGGGTAGTGGTGGAGGAAATCAACCCACAGGCATTCACACTTGGCTCGAGCGTTTCGGTAAGCTCAAGCCTCTTTCTTTTAGCACTGCCGCTACTCCCACTGAGGCCGAGGACTGGATCACTCATATTGAGAAGCTGTTTGAAGTATTGGTTTGTGGAGACGAGTTTAAGACTCGTTTGGCTGCATTTACGTTGGAAGGTGATGCTTTGAATTGGTGGAAGGCACTCAAACAGGCACGAGGAGGAGATGCTTTTGCTGTTACTTGTACTTGGACTGAGTTTCAGACTATCTTCTATAACCGTTACTTCCCTGATGCTGAACAGCAAAGGTATGAGAGGGATTATCAAGGAATCTACCAGTTTGATCATGAGAACTCCAATGAGTACATGAGTAGATTTATGAGGCTGGTAAGTTTTGTGGTAACGAATGCTGGAGATGGTAGGCGCCAAGCTAAACACTTCAAGTGGGGATTGAAGAAGTGGGTGTTGGACCGACTGCTAAACACTGAGTATGAGGATGTGTCGGCCTGCAATGACGCAGATCGTAACATTGAGATCTTTCATGAGGGTTCGGGTTCCAACAAGCGTAATCGCGATGGTGATCGGATTCAAGGTAGGACTCAAAGTAATGATTATAAGGGAAATTCTGGCAGGAGTTATGATTCGAGGGGACAAGTGGATAAGAGTTATGATCAGCGGGGTCAGTCAGGAAGGAATGTGGACTCTAGGCGCCCTGAGGCGAGGAGTCAGGATAGCAGAGCTGCTGTTAAGAATGGAAATGATCATCAGAATCAAGGTAACAATAACCAGTGTTACAACAAGGATCAGTCGGCTCGAGGATCAAATCAGGGTCGTGCTTCAGGATCTTCTGGTCAGCAAAGGACAGCTGAAGTTTTGCCTCCCCCACCTATCTATACTACTTGTGGAAAGGCTCATCCGGGACCGTGTTTTAAGGCCACTGGTGGATGTTTCTCTTGTGGTTCCACTACTCACAAGATCAAGGATTGCCCTAAGAGGAACCCGGTGATTCCTGGAAACTACATCAAGCCGCCACCTACTACTGGACGTGTTTATGCTACTACTCGGAATCAGGCGGAGCGCACTTCAGGTACCATTATGGGCACTCTTTTCATTGATGATTTTTCTGTCTTCGCTTTATTTGACACCGGTGCCACACACTCCATTATATCTGTCACATTTGCTAAGAAACTTAATATGAAGCCCAAACCTCTAATGAATCACTTATCGATATCTACGCCTATGAAAAACCACATGATCATTGATCGTAAATACGTTAAGTGTCCTCTTCGTTTTGATGATCGTATTCGCTCTGCAAATCTGTATCCTCTCGATATGGTCGACTTTGATATCATTCTAGGCATGGATTGGTTGGCTTATCATAGAGCTTCCATTGACTGCTATGCTAGAACTGTGATCTTTGGAGACGTAAAACATCCTGAATTTGTTTATTATGGTTCTCAACCTCTCAAATCTGTTAAGCTCATTTCTGCTATAAAGGCACGGACCATGATTGCTCATGGGTGTCAAGGTTTTCTGGCATCTGTTAAGGACACATCTTTGGAGAGTCCTGACATTGAAAACCTTTTTGTTATTTGTGAATTCACCGACGTTTTTCCCGATGAACTTCCTGGTCTTCCCCCAGCTAGAGAAGTTGAGTTTAGCATTGAGTTAATTCCTGGTGCTGAACCGATTTCGAAAGCTCCGTATCGTATGGCACCTGTAGAACTGAAGGAGTTGAACGAACAGCTGCAAGAGATGATAGAAAATGGATTTATTCGACCCAGTGTTTCTCCATGGGGTGCACCTGTTTTATTTGTGAAGAAGAAGGATGGGAGCATGCGTCTATGTATCCACTACCGTGAACTCAACCGTATTACTATTCGAAACCGTTATCCTCTTCCGCGTATAGATGATTTGTTTGATCAACTGCAAGGAGCTAAGTTCTTTTCTAAGATTGATCTGAGATCTGGTTATCATCAGCTACGTGTGAGGGAGCAAGATGTTCCTAAGACCGCGTTTCGTACCAGATATGGTCATTATGAATTTCTCGTTATGCCTTTCGGTTTGACAAATGCGCCTGCGGTATTTATGGACCTAATGAATCGTGTTTTCCATAAGTTTCTCGAAAAGTTTGTTATTGTTTTCATCGACGACATTTTAGTTTACTCCAAGTCTGAAGAAGAGCATGAACAACATCTCCGGATAGTTTTGGAGATTTTGAGGAAGAAGAAGTTGTACGCCAAATTTTCGAAGTATGAATTTTGGTTAAGACAAGTCGCGTTCCTTGGTCATATTGTATCTGCATATGGTATCACCATGGATCCGTCTAAGGTTGAGGCTATCACTAAGTGGCCAAGACCTACGACAGTGACTGAGGTTAGGAGTTTTCTAGGACTTGCTGGTTACTACCGACGTTTTGTAGAAGGTTTCTCTCGATTAGCTTTGCCCCTAACCCAACTGATGAGAAAAGGTGAAAAGTTCGTATGGACGGATGAACGAGAAAAGAGTTTTGAGGAGTTGAAACGGAGATTGGTGTCCGCTCCTATTTTGACTCTTCCATCTGGTTCTGGAGGATTTCAAATTTATAGTGATGCATCTAAGAAAGGACTAGGCTGTGTTTTGATGCAGCATGGAAAGGTGATCGCTTATGCTTCAAGGCAACTAAAACCTTATGAGGAGAATTACCCAACTCATGACCTTGAGTTAGCTGCTGTGGTGTTCGCGTTGAAGATCTGGAGACATTACTTGTATGGAGAGACGTGTGACATTTTCACCGATCATAAGAGTCTCAAGTATATTTTCACTCAAAAAGAACTTAACATGAGACAAAGAAGATGGTTAGAACTTCTTAAGGGTTATGACACCAACATTCAGTACCATCCAGGTAAGGCTAATGTAGTTGCTGACGCACTTAGCCGGAAATCAGGTATTCTTGCAAGTATTGAGATTGAACCTAGGATTCTTCGTGACTTAGAGAGTTTGGATGTTGAGCTATGCGTACGAGGTTTTGATGGATACTGGGCTAGTATGAAGGTGGATTCGAACCTTATACTGCAAATTAAGGAAGCTCAGAAAGATGACGGCGAGCTGTGGGCCGTGGCGCAAAATGTTGAAGAAGGTAAGCAAACGGAGTTTAAGGTTGATAATGACGGTATTGTATGGTATGAAGATAGGCTTTGTGTTCCCAATGATCAGGTACTTCATGAGAAAGTTATGACTGAAGCTCATAGTTCTCCTTTCACTATCCATCCTGGTTCTACCAAGATGTATAGGGATTTGAAACAGTACTTTTGGTGGAATGGCATGAAGCAAGATGTGGCGACGTTTGTGTCGAAGTGTATGATTTGTCAGCAGGTTAAGATTGAACATCAAAGGGCTAGTGGATTGTTACAACCATTGGATATTCCGACATGGAAGTGGGATAAGATATCTATGGATTTTGTGACTGGACTACCTCTTACTCGGAAGAAGCATGATGCGATTTGGGTAGTTGTTGATCGATTAACCAAATCTGCTCATTTCTTACCAATCCGAAAGGATTGTGGTATTGGTAGATTGGCAGAGATTTTTCAGCAAGAGATAGTTAGACTTCATGGTACTCCGGCATCTATTGTGTCCGATAGGGATCCACGTTTTACTTCTCGTTTCTGGAAAGGTTTGCAAAAAGCTTGGGGTACTCGACTTAATTTTAGTACGGCATTTCATCCTCAAACAGATGGTCAGTCCGAGAGGACTATTCAGACCTTAGAGGACATGCTAAGGGCTTGTGCTTTAGAATGGACTGGCAGCTGGGATGAATATTTATGTTTAGTAAAGTTTGCATACAACAACAGTTGGCATGCTAGCATTAAGGCAGCACCGTTTGAACTTCTTTATGGGAGGAAATGTAGAGCACCTACTTGTTGGGATGAAGTAGGTGAACGCTTAATTGAAGGTCCGGAAATGATTGAGATCACTAATGAGAAAGTAGCCGTTGCTAGAGAAAAGTTGAAGGAGGCTAGGTCTCGTCAGAAAAGTTATGCCGACAAGCATCGTCGTGATTTAGAATTTCGGGTTGGAGATCGTGTATTTCTGAAAGTTTCGCCGTTTAGAGGTGTGAAACGTTTTGGAATCAAGGGCAAGCTCAGTCCTCGATTCATCGGTCCGTTTGAAATTTTGGAGCGTATAGGAGAAGTTTCGTATCGATTAGCACTTCCGCCTCAGTTATCGCATGTTCATGATGTTTTCCATGTATCTCTCCTAAGAAGATACAATTATCATCCGTTACAGGTTGCTTCTTATCCGTTTGATCAAATTCAATCCGATATGTCTTTATCTGAAGAACCGGAAGCTATTTTAGAAAGACAAGAAAGAGTCATGAGGAACAAAGTCATTCCGTTCGTTAAGATTCTTTGGAAAAATCACCCGGAGCGTGAGGCTACTTGGGAAACCGAGGAGTCGATGCGAGCTAGTTATCCTCATTTCTTTGAATAGTTTGGTATGTTCTCATTTCGTTTTCGCTTCGTTTCATTTCATTTTTCGAGGACGAAAATTCTTCTTTTAGAGGGGAAGAATTGTAAAACCTGAAAATCTAAAACATAGATAAAGACTAAAATACCCTCGAAATCGAAAATTATAAAATACGTAAAATACGTTTATAATCATTTAACGAAAATTAAAAACCTAACTTACGAATAATTAGAATTTAACTAAAATATGTACGTGATCGATTTTGTACGACGAAAGATTTAAACGTCTCGCGTAAAAGTTTGGGCCTCGCCATTTGTTTGATTTTTGGATCCGATGGACTCGTTTCTTTTTGCCAAGCCGAGAGTCCAAGAAGCCCATAGGGGCGTTTGTTTTGTTCATGTGGATCAAGAGCCGAAGGCCATTGGGCCGTGGGTTTGTGTGCTCAGTTGGACCAAGCCAAAACCAACCCCCCTCCTCAAGCCCTAACCGAAAATGCTACCACTATAAATATAACACATAAACTCAAAAGTGAAACCCTAGTTTTTGGTTGCCTCTCTTTTCTTTTTGTTCCATTCGGCCGAATACCTACACCTTGGTGTCGAGACTTTGCTTCATCAAAGCTAAGGTATAACACGTTTCTCGTCTTATTTTGATAACACCTAACGTATCATGTGTTGTAGCTTGTTTGTTTTAGTCGACTTGTGTTTCTTCTCTTTTGTGTCGAGCCGTGTGAAACCAACAAAGGCAAACCATAATGTATTGAACCTTGTAATATTAAGAGAACGTGTTATGTAATACGTAATAAGTATTATTGAACCGGATCATAGTTAAGTCGAGCTATATAAGAATCGAACCACATGCATGTGAACCGAACCATGTATATGTAATATATTCGGCCTATGTATAAAAACATGATAACTTGAATATGTAAAGTACTTAGGTGAGCTAGGGCTTGCGTAAAGTGTTGTAGCCGAAACCCTAGGTTTGAACCGAACCATATAAGAGTTTTGAAAGTGTGTTTAATAAGTAAAGGTCATGTAAACCTAAACCCTAGTTTGATGTGTGAACCGAATAATGCAAGCCGAACCATAAATGGTTTATGAACCGTGTCTCATATGCGTGCGTTTTATAAGTCAAGTTAGTTTGTGGATATGTAAACGTAGTACGTGGTCGTATCTAGTCTAAACTATTGTGCATGTGTGTGTAGATGTGTAATTAATCCGAGTAATAAGTAACTTGTGTGTCACATAAAATCATAAACGTGCATGGGAATAAAAGTTGACGTATAATATGTATATAAGTAACGTATGGTTAAGACATGAAGGTGTTGGTTAAGTAGCGAATCATTAAAAGACGTAACATGTAAAGTAAATGCATATATATGTGATATTAAAAGAAGGAGAAAACCCTAGAACATAATGAGAGTCGATTAGGGTTTGAAGCTAAGAGTGTTAAATTGTTATTTCATGTGTGAGTTATGACGTTTAAACTATTTTCACATTTAACCCTAAACTTTAATAAATGACATAATAAACCCTAATCTACAATATTAACTATAAAACACTTAAGTCTCATTTAATCATAAAACCCTAAAGTATGAAGATCACTGAATACACTAAGTATAAACACCAAATATTAAAATATCATTTCGACGATTATGGAATCATAAATAACATGGATGACCGTTAATGTGTATAGGTTCTGAGAAGAAGGAGTAATCCTTTGCTTTTCGTATTTCTGCTTTTCGATCATTTGCTTTGGAATAAGGTACATATATTCTGACCTTTTCAGTAAAGGTTCCTTTTAACGTTTTCTTTCGTTAGCTTTTATATTAGGGTTTCCTAAGCCTTTGCTATGAACCCCATTATGTTTTGTTTGAGCTGTTGCTTATCTGAACTCTGATTTCTGAATTTTGAAACATTTGATTTTGAACTATATGATATGAAAACTCTAATTTTGGAAATATGAATGATCTTCTGATAAAATATGATCTGTGTCATTTATGACATTCTGATTTGACCTAAGATAGTTTGACACCCGAGCCAAATATTTCACTAGTCATGGGGGTTCTATGTCCGTATCAGTGATGCACCTCTGATATGACTCTAGGGCAGTAGAGTGATGTTCTGCCACGTCTCTGGATGGTGGAGCATATTTTGTATATGTAGGAAGGGGCATATGGATGCATCCTAGATCTGTTATCTGTTATCTGTTATATGTAATCTGATGATTGATGCTGCGTGCATGCACGTCCTTCATAACTCTGGTAGGTCTCCCCTACAAATGTTGCCTTACTAGAAATGTTGCCTTATGAGAATATGATTATGATCTGATATTTGTTTCTGGGCTCGTGGTAGTTAACTATAAACTTTATTTGAAAATTCTGATTTATACTTTGAAAATGATTATGATTTTGCTATCTTTCGTTTACTATATTTCATATTCGATATCGTTTAGTATTCGCTTTGCTTTCATATCTGTTCATTGGGCTTTTGAAGCTCAGCCGCATTTTCTTTTCTTCCGCGGCAGGTATCTAAGCATTGGAAGCTGGGTTTTGCTTTGGGATGAGTGCATGAGTAGACTTACCTTAGAGATATTTAGCTTTGATCTTATGATGCCATTTAAGACTTATTATTTCAGATATTTTGTTGGAGTTATTTTTCCGCTGGGACCTATGTATTGAAGTCGTTTTGACTTGAATTATTTCCGCATTTATGTTAAGACTTCTTTTGGATATTTGTGTTTGCTTTGATATGACACCATTATTTGTGATTCCTTTACCCTTGTCGGGTCGGGGCGTTACAAGCACAGATGCTACAGAGATAAAGTCTAAAGACTAAGAAACAATCCGTTTTTAAAGATGAAGATATTAAAGACATATTCATAAAGGAACTTGAAGTCAAGCAAGTAGAATTCAAGTTAGGGAAGGATTGTTGGGGTATGAAAGTGCTGAAGATATGAAAGTACTGAAGACATGAAAGTACTGTAAGCTGCAAAGTACTGGAAACAGTCAAAGAGTCAAAGTACTACTAAAAGATAAAGTCAACGTACTGCACTACGAAGTCAAAGTACTGCAAGAACAAAAGAACGGTTACATTCGTTTATGGAAAGAATTGTATTCTATGTTTAGATTACTTGTCGTACAAGGTTACAAATTGTAAACCGACTAGGATATCCTTGAGCCTATAAAAGGACTCCTAGATTGGCATTAGATGTACGATTCCAAAAAGAGTTTTAGAGTTTACGAATTAGTGTTTTAGAGAAAAGTTCGATTATCTTAGAGTTGTATTAGAGTATCTGTATAATAAGCAGATTTAGAGTTTATAATAAAAGTTATTCTTCTTAGCTTTATTAAGTAAATTCCGCGTACTTGATAAAGATTGCTCAGTGTTTCTTTGTTAATAACTTAGGATTTATCCGAGGTTATCAAACCTTAACAAGCTAGTTAAAGTTAGTTTGATTAAAGTATATCGATCCAACATGTGGCTTCTATTCAACGATCATTGTTAGAATCAACTCCTTTTAGTGAGACCCTTTGGAAAATTTTTGAGAAAAGCCTCCTAAGCATAAACCATCAGTTATTACAACTTGAGGAAATGGATAAGGAGGATTTATCTAACCTTAGGCATCATGATCAAAAAGACCTAGTTTTTAAGAACATGGAACCTAAACCCGAACAATATTGTGAGATGGTTAGAGTTGAAATACTTAGTTGCATGTGTGGGATAGATTTCAAAACATATGACACACATGAGGAATCCTTTAGGCAAATAGAACATAGTAGTCAAGTTTTTGAGAACAATTCTTATGAATCGGACCAAGAATTTGAAATGGCTAAAGAAGGATTTGAGATACTTAGGAGTGTATTTGGGTTAGATCATACTAAAACACGTGATGAACATTTAGGAGTTCTAGATATAATGGAGAATGAGGTGGAAACTCCAAACCCACAAGCCCTACCATCACTTGAGGAACACACATCGCCTATAACTTACCCGATAGAAGTAGAAGAGACTATAGGAACCCCGATTGATATAGAACCTTTGGACCAAACACCACTAGAGAATGTAGGTTTAGATGCTTGTTGTCATGACCTCTCTCTTAGTTCTAGGGAAGTTCCTAATTTTGATGAACCGGAGCCTCAACCAAAAACCTTACCCAATTTTCCGTCTTTAGATGTGAATCTTGGAATTGAATTAGGCCCCAATCCACCCATCAAAATAAATAATCTGGGTAGTTGCTTGATAAAGGTGGTAAACTCTAGGCCATGTAGAGTGGAAGCTAATATAGGAGTAACCCATGACCTTACACACTTATATCACCCATTCATGGTTGATAACAGGAAACATTATGGGTTTAAACCGGGTTTATTAGGTCAAGATGGATCCTTAACAAAGAATCTTTTGAAGTTGATAGATGATGATCCATTTTTAGGAGAGAGATTTGATTCACCCGCTACACCAATAGACTTAGGTAAGATTATAATGAATGGAGCACACTCCTTTGAGCATATAAATCACCCATCACCCTCTCCTCACGTAGCAAATTTCCACCCTAAGGGTGTGTATCGCTACTATCACCCGCACTTAAGCTTAAGTGTAGGGAAAACCTCCCATTTATCCGTTAAATAAGGGTAGAGTCAAGCTCGTAACTCAAACAAAAACAAGCGCTTCTTGGGAGGTAACCCATGTGTATTTGTTTTTCATTTTTATTTGTGTGTCATATATCTTTTCGTTATTGTATGTTCTCATGTTTGAATTTGTGAAAATGCTTTATTTTGTCTTTAACCTCGTCTTAATTACATATAAAGGTATTTTACATAAAGGATAAGTGTAGGGAGGATTACACACATTTTCAAAAGAAACGTGAACATGAGAATTGCAATTAATTAAAAGATATACATGTGTGTTTGTTCGAGTCAAATGCTTGTATCGAGTCATAATGGATGTTTTGCAGAAAATTTTTCCAGATTTTAAATATGTAAATTTTCCAGAATTTTTTTCAGAAAATCGCAGACCAGTTTTTGTCAGGATCGCTTCCTGACGGCGTTAGGAAGGAGCAAAAACAACTGATTATTTTTTTCTCATTTTCTGAGCTGCTTATAAATTTTGGAATTTTCCAGGTCTTAATTTTCCAGAAATTATGTAAACATCCATTCCACAAGCATTATATCCTAGTTTAGTAGAGTCTTATATATATTATTACCGCCGATTTTACGCGTAGGTTTCATTTGTTTTCTTCAAGTGTGCAGGTTTTATTTATCAAGAAGAAGATACATAGGGTTGGAAGGAGCTTTTCACGCATACATTCTTCTTGGAAAGGATTTAACCAATACTTAACACACGGATCCTACCGAGTTAATCAGGGGAGTATTAGTTTCTTTTGTTTTTTATTACCTTCTATTATCATAACTTTGATACTTTCGGGGAACATTGGGGACAATGTTCAGTTTAAGTGTAGGCAGGGAAAATAAAACGGGAACTTTGAAACTATGCTTATTCTTGATTATTTGCTTTGTCCAATTGTATTTGTGTAATAAACCATGAGAAAATGTCGGTTAGGGTAATTTTGGCACCAAATTTAAAATTTTTCATGGAGTGGGCCATTAGTCTTAACAAAAGCGTCTCACGGATAGGAAGTTACATGACTAGCACAAAAACCCTTTACCACCTAAATTCCACCCAAAATGTGAGGATCACCCTTAGATTAGTAGGAATTAAAGCATTCATTTTTAATGCTTAGTGTGAACCGGTAGTATAATAGATTCTAGAACTTGTTTTGTGATGCATCCCAAGATCACTAGTAAGATTACACTTGTGTAGTTAAGAATAACTAAATGATAAGAGGCATTAGGATAACCCTTGTTTGATACCCGTAATATAATTGCTTCTTCCACATCGGTTGAGTAATTCCCCCACACCCTTGCGTTGTACTCATCTTTAGTACACGATACCCCTAGTTAACCCCTCAGAGCCTATACTTTTCGCGGTTCTCGTGATGTTTCGGTTTTCCGGAATATCAATGAAGAGCATAGTTTACACCCCACCCCCAAATGTACACCCAAATCGCCTTAGCCTACCTTGTATGCACTCACTTTTAGTGCATTATTGTTATCACCCTAAAAACCCTTAGTTCAATTATCTAGTTGCTTGCATAAGTTGCTAAGTCGAGTCATATCCTTTGTATACAGTTTTGGGACGATTGGGACTCATGGGAAAAGTTAAAGTTTATGAAATGACGGGAAGGGAACGTTAAATTCAAATTCTCTTTATTTGCGTAATAATGTACTCCAAGTGTTTTGATCTTTTCAATTCGGGTTAAATTAGTGTTAGAGTAATAAAAACTCAAGTGTAGGGATGTGCCTATAAATCCCTATCATTTTGATGTTACCGTAGAGGATGGTAGAGTAAAAGTGTATGAAAAAAAATAAAAAAAATATATATATAAACAGAGAAAAAGAAAAAATAGAGTGTTGAAAAAAAAAAAAAAAAAAAGGGCTACCATCCTACATCTATCCTTTAAATTTATGTTTGTTTGTTTCAGTTATCTAGAGTTTAGAGTGTCGAGTCTTGGCTTAGCAACACCATTCTTCGTATGCTTGTAACATAAAGATTTTTGACTTGCCACCACTAAATAGCCTATCCCACCAAACCCTTTGTTTCCCTACCGTAAGCCTAACATTACAACCCTTTAAAAGACCTCTTTGATAGTCTTTCCTAGGTGCTTACGTCAAAGCGATGGAGGTTTGATCTATTCTCAAGCCTATGGTAATCTATGTACTAGGACCGGTTAATGAGTGTTTATCTTCCATTTCCAACTTGTTATATTTCATATACACCCGAGAGATGTGAGTACCCAAACACCCCATGTGAGGTGCTAGTATGTAATTTCCGTGCTTGTTATGACTTTTGCGGGGCTTATATGTGTTGTGGATTGTTCTAAACCAATGCTTCATGAACCCTAACTTATAAATTAATTGGCCAAAAGCACATTTGCTTGAGGACAAGCAAATACCAAGTGTAGGGATATTTGATAAGGTTTTAAAATGTACCTTTTTGAGGGGTCGTTTAAGCCCTTATTTGATCACCTTTGTATCCGTTATTACTTAATATCGTTCCTTTTCACTTTTTAGGTCTCTTGAAGGCAAATTGCTGGAATGGCACTTATCTGGACGAAAAGGCGCGGATATACGAAGAAAATGGCCAAAGTCAAGAATCGAGACACTCAAGCTGCTGAAACACAAGGGGACGGCGTCAGGTGTTATCTGCGACGCCGTCGGAGCATACGTTGTGACGATACAGTAGCCAAATTGCTTATTTTCAAGTGACGGTGTCAAGCTTTAAAAGAGTAGGTCGTCGCAACTCAGACGGCCTAGATTTGATCCAGACGGCGTCAGAGGCTGAAGAGGACGGCGTCACAAGCATAAGGTGACGCCGTCGCAAGACTAACGTGGCCAAGACGAAACCCTAATGACGGCGACCCGACGGCGTCACAAATCATAAGGTGACGCCGTCGCGAATGTAATCTTATATATAGAATCTGAATTTTTCAGTTTTAAGTGTGTAGTCTTTTGGAGTAAAAACCAAAACCGAACCAAGGCTGTCTTGTACAGTATTTTAGGGTTCCAAACCCTATCTTACACCAAGATAAGTGCTTTACTTCATTAATTCAACTATGTCTTCAATTATTTCTGTGTATGCTTGCATGTTCTCCATGTCCGGCTAATTTACTTGTGTGTTTGCTTAGGGAATATGAAACTTAACTATTGAATATTGATTGGTTGTCTCTTATCTTAATTGTTAATGATCTAGTAATGCGATAGGTCATTCGTTGTGTAGTTAATGCTTGATTAATCTTTGTGAACCTTAGACTATAACACCTAGAGTAGTTGTAGGCTAAACCATCCAAAGAGTACCTTAGAGTTAGAGTTTATAAATCCTAGAGATTTTGTAGACGAGACCCTTTGGTAGTTTCAAAGAGTTAGGGATAAACGCATACCCTACGACCTTAGACATAGAACGCAATTAAGAATAAGGACGTGACAATTCAACCATCAATAGGAGATAATTAAGGAGTAATAAAACCTAAGTAGACACATCTTTAAATCATCATACGAGCACACAATAATTAGACATAGACTACCCTGACCTTAGTTAATTAGATAATATAGTAATCGGTAGAAATACCAACCCCCCAAATCCAAACCCCGAGATTCGTACCTTTCCATTTCCTAAAAAACATAAAAAGATAAAAAAATAATCTTCCTCAACCCCAACCTTAACGTAGTGTCTCCTCACTAGCATTCCTATTCCCCTAGAGAACGATATCAATTCCCGTGGCTTACCCTAATACTACACTACAACGATTAGGTTCACTGCCTAGGGTGTTGAAAAACTTGCTCGACGAAAAGGAAGTTCCTTTGACCCCGAACGACGTGTGTAGCGTTATCAATATCGATGAGATAATTGTACCATCACCCATTTAGGCTCAACCGACTGTGTCAGGGAGAGAAAGGGGTCAAATCGTTTCACGTCCGCCCAACAGAAATTTGTTTGACAAGACGGACGTGGTGTAACTATTTCCAACTGAGGGACATTGATAGCTACATAAGATGAGTCGCAACTAGGACCAAGACTACTAGTGGAGTTTTTAGACTCTATTGGGATAGGATCTTCATCAAGAAATTGTTCTAAATATAGGATATCCCCCCTCCAAATCATAATACCCATCATCAAATTCTGTTGGAATTGAATCGTCTAGGCTGATCTCAGTGGAGAGCTCCTCTAAAGTAAGTGATGAGTGTCTAAATACTCATCATTTTTGTACAAAATAAACTGCAAAATCATCTGAAAACACTCAGAAACACATCAAAATGATCAAAATATCACAAATCAGTGTTTTATGTGTTTTAAATACAAAAATATCAAAATCAGATGAAAAACATATCAAATTTGCAAAAATTGCAGTTTTAGTCCCCCAAGTTTCAAAAGTTTTCAAAAACAGTCCCTGAGCACATAATTTCAAAAGAAAAATCACCAAAGGTCCTTTTAAAATCATAACTTGTCAAATTTAGTCCTTTGGTGAAAAATGTGAAAAGTTTGAGAAAATTACAAGAATGGTCCTTCAACTTTGAAAATTGGCAGAATTAGTCCCTGGAAAATGTGAAAATGTCAACTTTGGTCCTTGTAATATTAACACTTGTCAATTTCAGTCCTTGGAAGCAACTTTGAGAAATTGGCAGCCTAGATCCCTACAGTTTCAGAAATTACAAGTTAGACCCTTGTATTTTAAACCCCTTCACTATCTTTTGGCCTAGTCACAATGCAATTGGACCCCTGTCATATGCTTTTTGGACCCTGCTTTTTGACCCCCTGGTATTTAATATCCCAGTCAAACCACTTTGACCACCCCCCTTTCCCTCTCTCCCTCACGAGATACACCAATCCCATCATTTCCCCCCTGCAACTTTCACTGATAACACTCCATCTCCACTCCATCATCACCTACACCCCCCCTCCAAACACAAGAAGCCAAGGCTCATTTAATACCCTAAACCTAACACTCAATCATCTCACAAACGGTTAAAAAGGTTTTGGCGCCAAAAAAGCTTTGAATGGCTAGGATCAAGATTGAGCCATCCAATGGTCATTTTTATTGGTGGGAACTATTCAGAAAGAGGAGAGAGACACTTGGGAGCTTATAAAAAGCAAAAGGAAGCTACAAGAAACCAGTTAGCTTTTATTTTTTTACCATGTATGTCGTTTGTAGTTTAATTTTGTCTTAAATAGTTTCAATCTGTATTTTCAAGCTTAATTTGTATCAAATAACAGTATTTAAGTGTGTTCAACTCATTTCAAGTTTAAATTCAAAGTAATGATCAGTTTCCACAATGTATGTCCACTGTTGAGATTTTGAATTTCAAACTCACTTGTTTAAGCATTTAGCAACTCATTTTCACTCTCAAACAAGCTCATATAAGCTCATAATATCTTTCCATAAGCTCACATTGAAATTTCATTCACAAACTATCTCGGTCAATAAAAGTCAACAAGTGCTCATGATTGGGTCAAAAATGGATATGGGTTGATATTGATGATGGTTTTGGTTATTAGTTGGTAGTTTGGTACTGTTACTATTCTCAGATTTCATTGGACTCTTGTAAGTTTGAGCTTAATCTCAATAACTAGCTTAGTATAAAGTAGCAGTTTGCATTTGCCTTAGATCTGTTATAAAGTGATATAATTTGCTGTCTTTAGTCTTAATTTAGTATGATAGATCTGTTTTGATATGAAAAGGAGCTTGTCTTATTGATTTGGTTAAGTTGTTTGCATAATAGTTACATAAAGGGGTGTTTGGCTTGTTCAGTATAACTGTTTTCAGAAGTGTTTTGATAAAAGCTTGTTGTTGCTTTAGTCTCTAGTATCATTAGTCTATCCATTGTAGTCATTTTATTGCATCATTTAACACTAAAAGTCAAACTTTGCTTGAATCTGCTCTTTATTGCTTACTGTTGGAATCAGTTTACTCAAAACCAATCAAATAGGTCTAAAACTTGTTAAGCTTGCTTGATAAAGTTACATTACCTCATATTTGATCTAAATCAGTCCTACATTTGCTTCTAAAATCCACCAAAGTCAAACTTACAAACTGTTTTCAAAGTCAAAAATGTGTCAAACTCAGTTTTTTGCAGAACTTGCAGATTGTGCACAGGTTTCAATAAGGGTTTGTAGGGTCTGATTTTTGGCTCAGGTGTAGTCCACTAGGTGATCTTTTAGACTCATTATCTGTTTTTTGGCTAAAGTTCTCTGAATAAGGTGCTGCATAAGCCCAAACTTGGTACCTGTTCACTGTATGCTGTTCCAAATCAGTTAGCTCAATTCTTGTTCAACTGCTTATCAGAGGTTAGGAGTAGTTAGATTTAGCTTACATTAGCTTATATTAGTATAATTTAAGGTCTGTAAAAGTTTGGTGGCTTATTGTAACTGTTTGCTTATTTTTAAGTGCTTATTTGTTCTCCAAATTACACTACAGGTCTTGATTCTGTCACATAAGCACTGCATTTCTCATTTTTCATAGAGCCAGATATATATTTCAGAGTTTTCCTGAATTTTTCATTAATTTTGGTCACCATTTAGTATTTTTCTTAATTAAAAATAGATTTTAATCACTTTTAAATAGGTTTTATTGCAATTAATTAAGAAAAAGTTCAAAAAAATAATTTTTCAATTTTAATAGTTTAAGATAAATATAAAAAGCATAAAAAAGATTTTTCCATATTTTCCCCCTTTTATTTTGTATTTTTCACAATTTAAATTAGATTAAAATAGTTTTAAATTAGTAGAAAATAGAAAATTAATCTGAAAAATAAAAAAATAGTTTTGAAAATTCTAGTTTGTTATTTTAGACTTTTCTAAGTCTTAATTTTATTTTTCTAGCTTTATTTCCTAATTTCTTGTATTTTAGGTAATTATTTAATAGTTAAAAATAGTTTTAAATTAATAATAATTAGAATAATAGTCATAAAATTGATTTTCTTTTTCTAATAATTTTCTTTTATCATTAGGATTGTAAAAATGTATTTTTCATATTTTTAGGATTTATCTTGTGTAATTTTCACGTTTTTATTTGTACGTTTACGTAATTTAAACGTAAGTTTTTAGTTTTAAGTTTTAAACGTTCATCATTTTAATAATAGTGATAGCATTTATTTAATAGATTTTATCTTTTTAATTTCCTTTAATTTGCATTTAAGCCGTTGTAATTTGTTGGCTTATTCCGTAGTTATAATCTATTCAAATCTCCTTTCCCGTTCAAATCTCCCGATCACTATACGTTTGATAATCCATTGCATAGCTCGCTGGGACATAACGACCCGGGGAAACACTATACTCCTCAGATCTTCATTGCATTCGTGCTGAAGCTGTTTTAAGTCTGTTACGGCTGGTCATTCACAAGTGACCAGCTTGCGTGATTAGACTTGACGGTTTTGCGCAGATCAGTAAGTCACTAGTCTCAATAGATCTAAACATCGAATCAGAATTACCTAATGGTTCATCAGACATCCTTGGGATTAGAACAAGGTCATTGTGAGGTAAATTTTCTATATCACTAAGATTAAAGTCAATTTCCTTATCCCCCATTAAGAGGGCGTCTATATGTTCTCCAAAAGGCAAGTCGATATCTAAATTTTCTTCTCCCAAAACATCAATGTAAGGCAAGGGTGGTATGTATGCTCGTGGCGGAAATGGGACATGTGTGGTACTTTATGGGCTATAATTATACACCTCGTCCATAGTAGTCTCCAAATCTCCATCGTCACTCCCCTAGAGTTCTTTTAGGTGAATATGAGGATTGGGCATTTGAGTTTTAAGAACCATCTCCTAAATACGGTCAATTTCCAAAAACTAAATATGTAGATCAATAAACAATTGTTCAGACTGTTTTAGACTTTCTTCAAATGAAATAGAATAAAATATTGCATATTTATCTCACTGGGAGGGGGTGACTGGGTGATATAAGTCTATGGAGGTTGGTCAAAATAAGGTGAGTCATAATTGTTACAAGGGACATGCTCATAGACAAGCAGGTTCCTAGTTTGACAATCAGAACTATGGTAAGGACCACCACAGAATTCACAATAGTAAAACTGCTGCGACTAACTCGGTGAATCATATAGATATTGGTCATAATCAAAATTTTGATTGTTACACGGAACCTGCTCAAAGACAAGCATGTTCCCTGTTTGACAATCAAAACCTTGGTGAGGCCTACCTCCACAAGACTCACACGAGTATGTCTCCATCTCGTGTTGCAGAGGTTGGTTTAAGAATTCGGTTGTTTCATGGTAAGAATAAGGATTTTGGTCAAAGACAAACCCGTTTCCCGATTCCACCATGCTACAGCGGAGACAATTTCCACCATTATGAGGACCCCCACACCACTGACAACCATAAAGGTAAGAAGAAGACATGGCGAAGAATTAAACGGATATAGAGGATAAGAGAAATAAAGAATTAAACAGTTAAGAGGATAAAGAAGAATATTTTTTTTTTAATTAATTTTTTAATTTTTTAATTTTTTTTTTGGTATTTGAATAATAAAAGGATATTTGAAAAAATAATTAAAGAAAAATATTTTTGGATTTTTGAAAGTTTTTTAAATTTTTAGTGATTTTTCTTTTAAAAATACGAAAATTAACTTTCAAAAGAAATGATCTTCAAGGCACTAACTTGAAACAAAACTCAAAAATCTTAACAAATCTCTTCGGCAGCGGCACCAAAAACTGGTTCGTTTGTAATACAACAGTTTTAATATTTATAAATTTTCCCCTTAGATTTAATAATCATTTGATGACAAATGATAATCAATCTTCCAGAGTCGTATTCCACGCCGAGATTTGAATTGAGATTTACGTTATTGTGTTTTGTTTGATGCTTGATTATCAAATATTTTTGGTTTTTGATTTTCAAAATGATTTTTAAAACTAATTAATCTAATAGGAAATATTTTAACTTCCAAATAGCTACCTACAACTAGACAACCAAAACAAAACCAAGCATAAACTAAGACACATCAACCTTTATGTTAACCAAAGGAAAACAACCTATCCAAGTATAATATCATGGATGGCAGCAGCCTTTAATTGGGTTGAAGATAGACCACAATCATCAAAGTAATCATCATAATCATTGTAGTCACATGTACCATCTTTTCATTGCTCCAAAAGACTCCTCTCGTTCCCTCCACTACAAAAATAATTAGTCTTTTTAGGATATTCCAGAACTTCATCATCGTCGCTATCAGAAACAACCACGTTACCCACCTTAGGGAATGGGTTACCCACCTTGGTTGAAGAAGTACCATGCTCCTTCTCTTTCAAATCAATCTTTTTTAGAGGTTTACCATCATCAACCACAAGAGTAACTTTTCCCTCATAATTAGCTTTTCAATCTTTCCAATCTTTTCAATAATAGAAGTAGTACTAGTGCTACCATAGTGGTTGTCTCCATAACTCTCCCTCCAACTTTCTAATAAACTCTTCTCCCCCACACCTCCATTTTCACCCTTAGAAGAAATAGCAATAACAGGTATACCATTATATCATTTTGGCAATCAAGAACCTCATCATCACTATCTTCTTCATCAATTTTAGTTACCTTCTTACTACCAACCTCCAAATCAGCCACATCTTTAGGAGAAACACTTGTTGCACAAGGAATACCATTATCATCAGTATCAGCCATATCAAAAGCATCAAATGGGTTCGATTTAGCAATAATCATCCCACTCGTACTTGCCTCATTAGTGATTTTCTCCTTAGTAGCAACCGGCTTCTTCGAAACAGGTCTCCAAAATTTTGGTTTAGGCTTATTAAGCAGGTCTGTTCTTGTCCTCCACAAACACACAATCACATGGCAAAATGTTTAATTTTCTTAGCTTATATGCAAAAGTAGAAAAAAACAACTGATTTATGGGTATAGTGATCAACTTTTAGCAGCACATTTCACATTCAAATAATCTAGTTACTAAACTGCGGGTGTGATGTGTGCATCAACTTGGTTCATTCAACCTTAAAGCATTCACAATATAGTTGACATGCATCAAGATTTAATGTGTAATGTTGTCATTACTTATATATATATATATATTAACCTATCGAATAATCATTGCCATGCATTACTAATTTACTTATATAGTTTAAACGATCATGTAGCTGATGTGATGTGTAATATTTCTGATTGGTTTGACATGTTTCCGGTTTTACTTCAAGTTACTCCACCTGCCTTATTGAATGATCAAGCTGATGCTCTTGTTTTTTATTTATATAATTTTTTGGTAATCATGATTTTTGACTTTTTTGGCCGACTAATTCACGAGGTTTAAACACACCACCACACATACTCAAACCATGTAAAGCCCTCCTTTTTCAGGAGATTGACGTGGCCACTTATGATTGTTTGCACTTAGCAGAAATTGAACTTGAGACCTCACACATTTGACGAACTTAAACCATTTTCTGTTGCCCTTGCATGGGATTCTATTCGACCAAGAGGTGTTGAAGTCCCATGGTTTCGTGTTGTTTGGTATTTAGGTGGTTTGTTGGCTATAAAGTTCTCGAGCTTGTTCGAGACATTTAGATTGCTTCTTTGTAAGTTTTAGAGTGACTCAATACCACTATACCATGTAACAAACATTCTTATTTTAATTCCATTCACTGTGTATAAACCTATTAATGAGCTTTGATTAGGATGACTAACTCATATACCTAATAAAAGTCCTAAACATATGTGTCAACATCTTATTGGGACAGCAAGGAGACCCACTTCTTCACAAAAAATAATTAATTCACACATCTATTAGGCACATAATTAATCACATATTTTAGACCTCCCATTCACTTTCCCCCATTAATTACCCAATATATATAGAGTCATATAATCCATTTCTTCTGTTATATTGTACTTGTATCGACCCAAATGCTCTTATTAATCTAACACGTTTTGCTAGGTTAGTCATTTTTTATTTTGTGGTTTTCTTTATTCAATCAAATTCGGATATTAGGCTGGAAGTCAAGGCAACAACAAAGTCACCTTATACCTCAGCAACACATCAGTTTTCTCTTTCCTCTCTCTTTCACTCACTTTCACTCACCTTTTTGTGGACAAGACACTCACTTATACTCACCTTAACTTTTTTTTATTATTTTACAAAATATATAAACGTAACTAATGAAAATAAAAACGCGAATGTATGAAATTAAAACATTACGTACACTTCGAAATTAAAATAGTACATAAACTACAATTATTAAAACACAAACATACGGAAGTTAAACACTACATAAACTTCGAATTAAAAAAAAAAAAAAAAAAAAAAAAAAAAAAAAAAAACGAAACAAAAAAAAAACAAACTCGAAACCCTACTTTGCTTTGATGTTTGTGGGGTTTTTTCTTGAGACATGGTTTTTTAAAAGAAATATGTAGTTATAAAATATAAAGTGTAGTGTGTGTTTTAGAAAATGGATTAGTGGGTATTTATGAGGAAAAAATAGGGTAGTGGAGTTTGAGTTTTTTTTTTTTTTTTTTTTTTTCTTACAACCAAACGTTACAAACCAAACGGTCCATTTTTTTTTATCCTAACCTAACGTACACAAACCAAACGGTCAAAAAAAATTCTCTTCATTCAAGAAGGTGAGTAACTCACCTTAAGTTGCATAAGGGTGTGTGAGTGGTACGTGAATTGGGGCATGGAGCTCGCGCGTGAATCGGCAATTAAGGTGACTCAAAATGAGTCCTTGCCGACCAGCCTTATGCTGCTAACTCAAATCTATGTCCTATTTGTTCAATATTTATTTAAATCTAATAGGCTGTTTTTTAGACATAAAAGAAGGAGTTGATTTTTTCTGGTTGATTCAAATCTATCTTAAAAAATCAATACATGAGCCGATAGGAATGACTTCTTTATTAACATGAATAATGACTTACCACCCAAGCGTAATATATCTCAAAGGTTAGTTTGACAAGCAACCCTAGTTCGTGATCCATTTTTGGACCCAACCATAATATTGATTCGAACCCTAATCTTCCTTTTTAACTCATGCATTTCATTCAATCGTTTTGGCTATCCTAATAGAAGTTAACCTACTATCATTATCCATTGTTGCAGATGTGGAACTAAATTTTGCTACTAGCACGGACAAAAAGTACCATTCTTGAATTCTTTCGATGTTATCTATATGTGTTGCATAACCTATGACAATTTCAAGGAATTCAATAATCTTAAACACGTTTTATGCCTCAAATATTACTTTAGAGTATGTATTATTATCATTACACCAGTTCATGAGTTTTAGTTTGTTATTATGTCTGGTGTTTTTTTCTTTTTCTCTTTATCAATTATATATCCTTTTACTTATGAAAAATGGTTTGTAGGTCTAAAATACGAATCTACAATTATGGTTTCAGTCTTATCTTTAAGCCTATAAGTTACAAAACAACATCTTCATCAAAATACCGTTACATCATGGACACACCAAGAAACTAGAAACGAATATGAACATTAAACATAATGTGCCAACTTTTGATCTTTAACTTATGAGTTTTTACATTTCTAATTACCTGAAATGTGTAATGATTCTTTGTTTCATATAATAAATATAAATATTAAACCTTACTCGGCCCTAACAAACCAGTAAAAGTAGTACATAACTATGTGAGAAACAGGAGAATATTAACGCATGTTTCTGCAGATGATTTACTTCTTTTTGCTCGTGGTGATGAATTGAACAGGACAATTAAAGATGGTAAAGCATCAAAAACGAAAACTAGCCCCAAAAGATGGTTTATAACGGCTCCCAGTAATCGTTATGGGTGACGGTTATTAAAATTAATCGTTAGTCTTTGACGCCAGACCGAAATTAATTTTAAAACTAACTTAAAACTTCTACATGTCCTTAACTCATCTCAATAATCACTATGTATCGCGTAGCTCCGTTGGTAATGGGTGAAACATCTTTGCCACCTAATCATTATGCCACACCAATTTGCAACAGGCATATATAGTCACATGTCTCAAGAGAAAAGCGAGTACATGAACATGATCTAATGCAAATTGATAGATGGTCAAAATTGTCCGTTAACCAAACCTGACTTGCTCCTGTATATGTCATGCAAGTCGTGATACTATTAAAACACTACAAGTTAGTTTTTTTGTCCAAAGAACTCATTAAGTCTTTAGTTTGTAACCGTTGTTAGCCTCTAATTGTGTTAAGATCAGATTATAGCATAGTTTTAATTACTTAGTCCTTATGTTAAGACAATGGTTTATGTAAATATTATGTATGGGTCAAATTGCAGTCTGCACATGGGTCATATTGGTTAATCCAAACGACCCATTATAGGCAGTTATGCAAAATTTAGTTACTTGGCAGTTATCACCAAAAGTCACAATGGTTGATAGAAGAAATAACTGTCAAGTTGTGTCGTTTAGGAAACTATATATACGTTTTCTACATCAGAAAACGTATAACAACATTTCTAGTTCTTAATGCAATTTTATTTTTAGTATATCTCTTTTCTATCCATTTACTGTTACATTAATCATACACAGAATCACACACAACTATCACAATCATGAAACATCTTTTGAAACCCAAAGGTGTTGGTCATAAGCCTGTGTACAATTAGTATCAGAGCTATGGCTCTCATCCCTGGGAAAGACCAACTTCTGGATTCCAAACAGGAAGATATCTCTTGAGAGAAACTCCTAAGAGATTGAACCTGTGGAACACAAAAGAAAGAAAAGTATTTCACCAAAAGGAAAGGAGATATTGGCACAAACTGTGTTGGAGAATGAAGCATTCAATAGCATAAAGAAATTAGAAGGCTTGAAGAAATTAAAGAAGAAAGTTATGGGCACAAAAAGGGACAAGAAGTCCAAGTGCTACATCTGCAAAGAAAAGGGACATGCATTCTGGGCATGTGAAGATAGAAAGAAACTTGATGCTATGGAATTAGAACAAGAAAATGACATCACAAGAATTTTCATAGCAGAAGAATCCAAATACCCTGAGAAATTTTTTCTCACTGTAGATTATATGATAAAAGGTACAAACACAAATACTTGGAATGAAATCTGGTATGCAACCAATCTTTACAAGTTTCATATGTGTCCAAGTAGAGCCCTGTTTAATGAAATTGATTACAAGTTTAAGATGATAGGAAAGGAGGAAAATGAAAAGAAATTTATTTTCTCCTATGGGATCGGTGATATAACAATTAGTGCTAATGAAGGCAGTATTGTGATTAGGAATGTGCAGTATACCCCTGAAGTGTCATTCAATATGCTTAGTTTAGAATTGTTAAAATCACAAGGATATAGGGTAGAGATCAACGATGATCTGTCTAGTATCTACTACATGTATCATGATGAAGATGGTGGAGAACAGGCACCAAGCAAAGAAGTAAGGAAAGAACAGGTTGGGCTAAAGGAGATTGTGGATGAACACAATCAATATTTGGAAGATCAGTTTGAGAAGGTGGACCCAACAGATGAGTGCTCTTTGATAAGAGGCTTAGAAGAATTGGATTGGAACAATCAAGATACTCAAGACTATATTGATGATGAGTATATCAGTTACAATGGAATCCTCTATGCTTTAAAGGTAAATTCCTTCTCAAGGTACCTTTCTTTTATGAATTTGTTGAAGAAGGATGATTTGTTATACAAAAATTGGGAGGTGTTCACTAAAAGGTTTATAGAATTAGTGAAATGGTTTTATCTTGTGCATATGAATTATGATGCACTGGATACCATTCCACCTGTTGTTAGGGATGAGGAGTTGAATCTATTGTGTTTACATAAGGTTGTTGAAGGATTAGGAGGATATTTCTCAGTTACTATAGGTGACAAATGGGGAGTGATAGCACAGTTGCAAGGTTTAGACACCAAAGATAGTGATGCAGTTAGAATTTGTTATAGAAAGTTTATTGATCTCATTGTGATATACAATGAAACTGCACAAGCTCCTTGGGGTGAAAAGAAAGAAGAAATGGGTGAAAATAGCAAAAGAGCAGAAGCCAAGGACCCACCATGCCAGAAGGAAAGCACGGTGAAGGATGGAGCACATGAAGATGGATCAAACAGGTTTGGTGTTAGATTGGACAGTGATGATGAAGAAGGACAAGAAAGCAGCCAAGACAGCAATGACTTTGATGTCATTGCTTGAAGAAAATCAACAAAGATCAACTCAGAAGACAATTTGATCTTAAACAATTAAGGGGGAGAATGTTAGCCTCTAATTGTGTTAAGATCAGATTATAGTTTTAATTACTTAGTACTTATGTTAAGACAATGGTTTATGTAAATATTATGTATGGGTCAAATTGCAGTCTGCACATGGGTCATATTGGTTAATCCAAACGACCCATTATAGGCAGTTATGCAAAAGTTAGTTATTTGGCAGTTATCACCAAAAGTCACAATGGTTGATAGAAGAAATAACTGTCAAGTTGTGTCGTTTAGGAAACTATATATATGTTTTCTACATCAGAAAACATATAACAACATTTCTAGTTCTTAATGCAATTCTGTTTTTAGTATATCTCATTTCTATCCATTTACTGTGACATTAATCATACACAGAATCACACACAACTATCACGATCATGAAACATCTTTTGAAACCCAAAGTTGTTGGTCATAAGCCTGTGTACAACCGTCACACACACACACACACACACACACACACACACACACACACACACACACACACACACACACACACATATATATATATATATATATATATATATATATATATATATATATATATATATATATATATATATGAGTAAAGTGATCTAATTATTATTTCCTAGCTTGATAGTGTGGTCGAAATGACGATAGTTTGCATAGCAATCATATGTTCTTTATGTAGATTTTTCTGATTTTATCTTCTTGAGTTGGATGTTGTTAATCGGAATTGCAATTAAAGAGACAAAATGTAGCAAGGTTGAACGCATGTACTGGTATGTCATCTCATCCATTTTACAAGTCGTTTAGGATTTTTGTTTTTGCATGAATTTTCTAATTTTTTTCACCTAATGTATGCAGCGACTGCTGTAAAACCTAACTTTTTTTATCTTCATACAAGCTGCTCGTCCTGTCATTATGATCTTTGCCTTCAATGCTACTGGGAATTGCGTGATGGCAAGTTGTGGATGAAAATGATACTTGTATGGATGCTGGATCTTTTCACGGTCCTGATTTTCAATAATTCTTGAAACGTATTCAACTCTGACGGTTGACGATCGAGTCGCTGGTAATAGAACTATGATGGTAGTAAGTATGATGATGACGTAATCAGTGGTAGCCATTGAGTTGAAGTGTGATCAGGTGTTAGAGAATTGGTACGTTTTGGCATTCAGATCTTCTACCTATTAACTATGCATGCTTTAATCACAATTGTTTGGATATGTTGATGTTGATGGATAGGTGTTACGAAGAGGCTTCCCTACGACTATTATCTGGTTCTCATCAGGTAATTCGTATTTCCAACTTAATATTAGATCAAGTTTATACATGTAATTTCAGAGTTTGTAAACTCAACGTACGTTATCCAAACTTCTGTTATAGGATTTTTGAGACACTGGTTTGAATTATTTTCAGGACATAATAAGCAATGATGTATGCAAATCACTTAAGAGATGGTGGTGTTTCTTTTCATCACATAAATTAAAGCAAGAAATTATATACTGTGAGTTACCATACATTATATATTTATAATGTAATGTCATACTCTATCCATCTTTCCAAAAATACTAAAAAAAGGTGTCTTTTACTCTTTTAGGACTTCCTGATCAGATTATTCATTCCAATGAAAATGTTGATATCATTGATTTATTTTAGCATCTCCAAAACATTGATGTCATTGATTGGTAGTGAAGTTGCTTCACATTTGGAGTCAGGTTTTAAGCTAATTTTTTTGGATTTTTATTCTCAGTGTTATAAATTGTTATTCTAGTATGATGTCAATACATGTTTAATACTAAGCATATACTTGTTTCACGTTTTTGCAGCTGATGTATATGCATCAAAGTTCCGTGATAATATTTTCAACCAGTATGTAGGCATGCAGTTCAGAAATAAGGTAATCAAGTTATGCTTCTTATTTAAGAATAGAATGAAAAAGGAAGACCACTGAGATAAATAGAAAGGGTCTATGGGTGGGCAACATTGGTATTTTGATACTTAAATCAGAATTAGAGATTATATTCTTTGCAAGTTGATGTAAATATTCTATGTGATTTGCAACTATTAAGGCCACTGGCGAGTCATGCCTCAAATCCAGGGGCAATGGGGAACCACGTCTTAACACATAGTTACGTATATATACTTGAGATCCTTACACGCTTATGTTGTATAAAGATACAGAGTTAATGGCCGCTGAAAATAACCTTTCTATATTATTCGCAGGTAACTTCTTCTTACTATATTTGGCACTCACTTGGTCATTTTTGTTAGCGAATATGTTATGAAGAAAACTGCCCAAAGATTAAGTGGAATTATTGTATTCTACCATGTGATCTAGTATTATTGTATTCTGCCCAAAAAGTAACCATTTAGACATTTTACTAAAATTACCCATGTTGACCCATTTCAGTAATACCTGTTTTGACCCATACTTAAAGTACCCATGTTACCTCTTTTGACGCATGTTACTTTAAAGTCCTTGTCGTTGCTTTTAGTTAGCCCCTTTTGATTTACAAAACTCAATTGTTATCTGGAAACATATGGTTGGATCAGAATCAGTGTTGAAAAAAAAAGGTCTACAAGACCGATTAATCACCGCCTAGGCGCTACTGGGCCACCGACCTTGCCGATTTGTGTAAATCGTTCAAACAAATCGGTCAACCATGGTCAACGACGGTTAACAGTGGTCTAACTTTTTGAAAACTTGCAAATCTTGTTAAAAATACCCTAAACTCGCCGTAAATTAGTTTTAATCAATTATAGTCACTATTTATATCTATCACAAGATGTTTTTCAAAGAAAATCTTGCCGGAAATACCAAAACTCGCCATAAATACCCGAAGCTTGCCAAAAATGCTAATACGATTTATCACCGATTCCCTATTTTTGCAACCCTGAACAAATATAATCACTTATAGTCGTTGTTTATATCTATTACAAGATGTTTTTAAGGAAATCTTTCCGATAAAACCCAAAACTTGCTGGAAATACCCAAAACTTGCAAAAAATGCCAATCCGATTAATTGCCGATTAATCCCGCCTGGACCGATTACAAGCTACAGGGGTCAACCGCCTCACTACCGATTCGCGATTTTTGCAACCTTGATCAGAATACAAGTTTGTGTTTGGCTACAATCATCTATACTTATACTTCTGGTTCCCTGACAAAGAGTTACGTATATGAAGTATAATGGTGTGAAAGAATGTTGTGTTTGATCAACTGTATGAATTTTGTTATGCGATTGAATATGACGTAGGCACAAACTTTGGAAAAGATGAGAGCACAAGTGGAAAGAGACATGAAAGTGTAGTTAGAAGGACAACTTGAACGTCCAGTGCAGGAACACATACAAGAACAGGTATTAGGGGTGAGTGTTCGCGAAAAAGCGAGAGAGAGAGAGAGAGAGAGAGAGAGAGAGAGAGAGAGAGAGAGTGGCAACAAAGATGAATGACATTACCTCGGTGTTAAAGAAGTTTACCAATTCATATCCCCCTCCCTAGTTGGATGACGTTGTATCACTTTAAATATTTGGCTTATATACTCTAATTTCATCTTGAATGTTTTGAATGGTTCGATTTGAATAAACCTTTTGTAATTTGAATGTTACATTTTTGTAATTGATTCATTTGATTTTGAATTATCTATTTAATTTATTAGTTTTCTTTGAGCTATTTTACATACAGGATTAAATGTGACGTTTAAGCTGTGAAATTATTGCATCTTTCCAACACAAATGTGACCCTTTACCGACTGAACTTACCGACGGAATTCTGAAAGAAGTTTTATCAACGGATTTCCGACATAGATTATACCAACCGACTTCCGACGGAAAATTACCAACAAAGTTCCGACGCATGTTCTTTGTCGGAGTTTCAGAGGGTATTCCGATGGATTGTAATTACCGACCAAGGATTTCCCGACATACTATTTTCGTCACAAATCTGTCAGAAACCACTTTTACCGACGAAATCTGACAGAAACGGCCGTCGCTAAAGACCTATCATGTAGTAGTGTAATGTCGCTTAAAAAAAGTGTCACCAAAGTCAAAAAAAAAGTGTCCCTAAAGTCAAAAATTGTCATCAAAAGTATTAAAAAAGTGTCACTAATAAATTTATTTGCTTCTCCCACACTTAAGTGTATTAAAAGTCTAGTAGGTAAACATCTATTTACAATGAAACAAAAATATGTGTGTACACATTTTCTTTGCCTTTACACATTTTGTTTATAAAAGTGTCATTATATCTTAAAACTTTTGCATTTGCCCACACTTTTAAAAAGTGTCACTAAAAGATTTAGATTTGACGACATTTTTTTTATGCAATTAGAACCACTGCCACTAAATGTCTGTTTTTTACACTGTTAGTTTAAAATATATCTTTAGCTTTGAGTTTCTTAGATGATCTCAAAATTTAAGAGGGAAGAAAAAAACAAATCACTTATTATATAGTTAGGTGTCATTTGTTTTTTCAGAGCTTTTACCTCTTCATTTGTAAACTATGTCTGCAGAAGAAGAGGCACATCTAAAGTCTTCATATGCATGGTAGAAGACTGTTTGTTTTTTGTGCTATTGAAGTACTTCTTTCATTCTTTTTTTTAACTATTGTTTTGTGATTTGGGAATATAAATCCTTTTGTCAAATGATACTAAAATGTTGAGTGCGAAACAAGCAATCGCTTAAAATACGGTGTATCAAAGACAAGCTTTCGTCTGTTTTATATGTTATCATCCGTTTTATAATTTTCGTTAGTTTTTTTACGTTTTCGTGCGTTGTGGTATTTTTTTTAGGTTTTCGACCGCTTTTTTACGTTTTCGCTATTTTTTTACGTTTTCGCCTGTTTTTTTATGTTTTCATCCATTTTTTACGTTTTCGTCAGTTTTTTATGTTTGCGTCTGTTTTTTTACGTTTTCGTCCATTTTTACCTTTTCTTATGTGTTTTTACGTTTTCGACAATTTTTTCACGTTTTATTACGTTTTCGACCATTTTTTTATGTTTTCGTCTTTTTATTAGGTTTTCGTCATTTTTTTTACGATTACGTCCACTTTTTACGTTTTTGTCCGTTTTTTACGTTTTGTTACGTTTTTTTGTTTATGTTTTCGACCGTTTACGTACGTTTTTCGTCTATTTTTTATGTTTTCGTCCATTTTCTTACCTTTTTGTATGTTTTTTATGTTTTCGTTTGTTTTTTTACCTTTTCATCATTTTCTTACGTTTTCATCTGTTGTTTTACGTTTCGTCTGTTGTTTTATTTTTTCGTCTGTATTTTTATGTTTTCGTTCGTTTTTTACGTTTACGTCCGTTTCCATATGATTCGTGAGTTTTTTAATATTATTTTACTTTTTCTTACGTTATCTTACGTAAGAAAACAGATGAAAACGTAAGAAAACTAACGAAAACGTAGAAAAAAGACAAAAACGTAAAAAAAAAATAGTCAAAACGTAAAAAACAGAAGAAAACATAAAAAAACAGACGATAATATAAAAAAACAGAAGAAAACGTAAAAAATGGATGAAAACGTAAAAAAAGACGAAAACGTAAAAAAACGGACTAAAACTTATGAAAAATTAAAAAAACAGACGAAAACGTAAAAAATGGACGAAAACGTAAAAAGATAGACGAAACGTAAAAAAATGGGCGAAAACGTTAAAAATAGTCAAAAATGGATAAAAACGTAAAAATACAGAGGAAAGCGTAAAAAATGGACGAAAATGTAAAAAAAAAGTCAAAATGGAAAATAAAAATAAATAAAAAGACGAAAACGGAAGAAAACGGACGAAAACGTTAAAAACGGATGAAAACGTAAAAAATGGACGATAATGTAAAAAAAACGGTCGAAAACCTAAAAGAACAGACGAAAACGTAAAAAAACTGATGAAAACAAAAAAACAGATGAAAACGGACTAAAACTTAAAAACAAAACTACGAAAACTTACAAAAACCGATGAAAACGTAAAAAAAATGGACGAAAAAGTAAAAAAAAAAAAAGACATAAACGTAAAAAACGAGCGAAAACATAAAAAAAACAGACGAAAAGGTAAAAGAATGTCGAAAACTGATAAAAATGTAAAAAGACACACGAAACATGAAATACGGATGAAAATGTAAAAAAACAGTAAAAAACGTAAAAAACATATAAAAAGGGAAGAAAACGGACAAAAACTTTAAAAAAAAGACGAAAACGTAAGAAAATGGACTAAAACGTAAAAAACAGACGAAAACGTAAAAAAAAAGAGACGAAAACGTAAAAAGACGGACGAAAACGTAAAAAATGTCAAAAATGTAAACAAAACGGACGAAAACGTATGAAACGTATGAACTGACGAAAACGTATAAAAATTGATATTAAGAAAGAGATGTAGGGTTTGTGAAAGAGGAGGTAAGAAGTGAAAGATAATGTCTGAAATTTAGAAGAGGAAATAAATGGAAAGAAACACTTATGTCTGCAAAAAAAAAAAAAAAAAAAAAAAAAAGAAACATAAACCTCTACCCTTCTACAGACAAATGAAGTGAAAAGAAGGAAAAAATGCTTATTGTGAAAAAACAAACGACACCTTACTTACAAAAGAGGTGTTTGACTTGTCTTATTTGAGGAGTTTCATAATTAAATTATCGTGTTATCTTTTATACTTTATATGATGAAAGATTGTCTTTTCTTTTATATGGCTTGCCTTAGTTCTCTTATTTTGTGTCTGTCACCCTTCGCCGCCACCGTGTCTCCCTCGTTGTCCTTCGCCGCCACACCGGCTGAGCTCGCCATCCCTCGCCGTGGTTGAGCTCTTCGTCTGCACAACGAGCTCCATTTTCTGACACAAGCACAAACCAAACAGATATATTTTAGTTTTGAAAGAAATATATCCGTTGCAAACCAAACGGATTTTTTTTTTCTAAAAAAAACTTATACCACCCCTATAAATAACGTACCATAACCACCATTTTTATCATCTTCATCTCCTACATCTTCATCAACTTTCTATATCTTTAGTTCAAAAAATAAATCCCACAATGTCTCAAAACCCGAATGACGGAGGGTATTTCACAAACCTACTAAATTCAAACCCACCACAATACGGGGGTTCTTCAAACCCGTCTACCCCCTCCTCGCAAAATACCAACCTGTCTCCACAAGAAAATTTTTTTAACCAACAATAAGCGTTTCAACAAGGATTCGCAAGTTACCCCGCTCGATTTCCATCACCACAGCTTTTTAACCCGTCACAACCTCAAACATTTCCCCAAATGGAATCACAACCGTCCAGTTCACAATTCAAAGTATCAAAATCACGTGAACCGGCCAAAGGTAGAGGGAAAAAGACGAAGGCAAAAAAATCAAAACAAGTTGTGGATTTGGACGCAGACGATGACGAAGATGTGGAAGTCATAGGCCAGGCAGACAGAAGGAAGTCGAGCAAGGCTGAAGAAAGGTTGCTTGCGCAATGTTGGATAGAAATTTCGCAAGATCGCGATATTGGAAATGACCGTTCCGAAGATTTCTTTTGGAACCACATTATGGAGATGTTCAATGATCAGACCACCGACGACCAGCGTACCAAAAATATGATCACGGGTAAATGGTCGAGGATTAACGGTGATTTTCAAAAATTCAACGCTATTACAAACATTTGCAGTGTCGAAGTGGTGAAAATGACCACGATCATCTCAAGAATGCGAAACTGAACTTTGAGCAACGTTTTGCTGGGAAGGATTTCGGGTATGTTCACGCTTGGGATATTTTGAAAAATTACCCGAAGTGGGATGCGGAAGAGCCGATTGACATTACATGTCTCGAGGATATATTCGGCCCGGAAAAACGATCTCATCCTGAAAGAAATGGCGGTAGAAAGAGTCGAGCCGCAAAGAAACAAAAGTCGACTTCAACGTCGAGCGCTGCGAGCTCCGGTGGGAGTCAATCGAGTATTTTTTCGGGACATATATCCGAAAAATATGCTCAAAAAGCCGAAGCTCAAATGGCTTATTACGAGGCGAGGCGGGAGAAGGAAATTGTTGCGTTAGAGATGAAGGAGATGATGTTTCTCATGCTAGATCTCAATTTGACTTCTGCCCCTGAAAATGCAGAGATCATCCGAAAGAGGCAGGAAAGAAGAGTGAAGAAATATGCCGAAAGAGATGTTTAGGTTTCTTATTATTAGTATGTGTTGTATTTTATTTTTCCCCGTGCCGTTTATTTTTTATTTTTATTTTTTTTTTTTACGTATCGTTTTTATTTTTCTTATTATTGTGTTGTTAATGTATTTTAATTATTAATGAAATAAATTTAGTTTATTTGAAAATTTGAAAGAAAAAAAATAAAGTTGTAGTGGTGGGCCCTAAATGAAGAGGTTGAAGTTTGTTGTGAGTGAGGGGGGTTAGTTGTGGAGGTTTGTTATGGTGATGTGGCACCCTTGAGCCCCGAATGAAAGCTTAAGCTCTTCACGACACCTAATGCTCTTAGTTTCTATTGCCGGCGAAGCAGTGAGAATTAAATGATGACATGGTACATCTTTTTACCCGTCCGATCAACTTCAAAATAAATCCTAGCCAGTTAAAATATTATACAAGTAAAAGTTCATCTTATTGGTCAACCATATATTCACAAATACAGATGTTTGCTTTTTGATATGTTTTCTATTTCGTATTTATATGGATAAGTACATATCTACTTTCAAAAGCTTAAAGATAGACATTTTATTCAGTAAATACAGTTGTACAGGAACAAACATTTGAATTTTATACACTAGGTTGATAAGTTTTAATTAAAGTTATATGGATAAGCATATGTTTAAAATTTAATTTGTTGTTTTACCGCCACTAAATTACTGTATAAAGCTACACCTATACTAGCCTTTTCATTGTGTTCCTACTTGGTACCCGACGTTCGTTACCATGTTGACAAAATGTTCAATAAAATGGTGGATTCACTGTAAACCCATTTGATTTTTTTTTACTATTGAAATGTGTTGTAATACTATATCTTCTGTTGTTGCACATGCATTTATTTTTTATTTTTTTTGTTTTTTTTAATCTAGGAAATGGCTATGGGAAACTGATCATTCTTAAACCTTCTTTTGGCCTTAGTTTTATCTTATAGGGACGTAGAACTGGCTATAAGAACCAGGATTAGAAAGTTAAGCTTGAGTTATTTCAGAAATAAAAATAATGCATTTGGTGATTTTGTTCATGAGTTGATTAGTAGAGCTGTCAGGAGATGGTCATTATCTCTTTAGATAGCTTCTTTATGTTTTGTGTTGTATTAGTAAGGGGTGTGAAAGAGTGGATTAGTAAGCAGCTGTTATATTTGATTGATTTCATGTTCTTTCTTTTATTTGATTTGTTGTTGTACATATATTCTTAGTAATATTTTGGTATTTATTATAGTAAAAGTTTTAACTGTCATAAATAATCAGTAATATAAGAAGAACTATAACCTCAAATCCGAGATGCACCGACCTAAATTAGATGCATTTCTATAATTTTAGATGCATATAGTGTGTTTTCTAGCTTTTAATCAGATGCATATATGTATATTTGATGCATTTCATGATTTCTATTGTTTTTTTGTTCCTCTGCACGTGCCGAAATCATGAAAATCAATTTGCACCATCTATACATCAAATTAACTTTCGAAACTCAAGATGTTGCATCTATATGAATAGAAATGAATCTAATGCAAGTCATTGCATCTCAAATACGTAGTTTTGGTCACTTCTCACCACTTCTTATTTTAATTTACTTCTCACTGGATCTCTACTATATATATATATATATATATATATATATATATATATATATATATATTATCAATGTTAGATATATGTATTTGTAAAAAATGTTTAAGTAGGAATTTTAAATTAAATCCAACCTCCTAAGACCTATTTGGGTCACGTATGGCATCAAGTGGCATGACAAGGAAATTTATTGGCAAAGAATGACACCTTCATCAGAGACGGAACCAGTAGGGGGCTGGTGGGTAACTGACACAGTTTGTACCTTGGTTTCCGGCGATGGTGATGACTCGTTATGCTCTTGAAATCATAATTGTTTGCTGTAATAGCTGCTTTAAAGTTTAAACCACTGTTTGTTTTGCAAAGTCATTGACCTATCATTTTACACATTTTATGAAAGATAATAAGTGTTTGAAAAGGTTGGCTGAAGAAGATACATATTCCGTTCAAGAAAAAAGAAAAAGATAGATGTAAGTTTGGTAGGGGTAAGAATATATTAAAGTATTTAATATATAAAATATATCAGCTGAATTTACGTGTACACTTTGTCACGTGTAACACTTTGTCAGAGCTTTGAAACATGAGAGCACAAGGTGAGGGAAGAGCGGATAACACGTTATTGGTATGTCAGCTCAGCGCCACCTCATCGCTTCTCCAATAACACACCAATAACTAAAACACCCTCTCTCATAACACACCACTAACATGTCATCGGTCCCACAAAATACCCTACTTAAAATACCCACTCACTCACAATACACACACAACATCACCAATGGCTTGAGCCATTCAAATGGCTTGGGGACCTTTGGCACACCAACGGCACATAACACGGTATGGTAATAACATGTTGTTGGTTTATAGTTGGGGCGGATGGCATGTTATCGGTATCTCATACCGAGTGCTCTGAGAAATCAATTTCAATTCGCTGTTTGCTTTCTTTTCTTTCTTTTTTTTTCTTTTTTTATTATGTAAAAAGTTAACATAAAAATTGGATACGTTAATTTTGAGTGACAATATGGTATCTGTTAATTTAATAACATGTTAATATTTTTTTGTTAATGAGTTAAGATAATATATGATGATTAATGACCAAATTTTCATTTCATTATTCATAGATCGGTCGGATGATTGAACCATTGAATCGGTGAGGTAATCGATCTAAAACTTGTATGTTATTATCCAAATTATGGACGGCCTTCGGCCCCCCTTAACACCAAATCCTGGCTCCGTCCCTGACCTTCACAATGAAACAAAACGTTTGTGATCTCTCTCCAAACCACAATAGAAACATATAATTTCTTATTGTGAAATATACCAAGTGATGATGTGCAAACGAGTGATCAAATGGCTGATGGTGGTGGAGCTAGCTTGCGGTGGCATATATTGTATACCCAGTCAACGCACATAAGAACCGTGTACCGGAGCAAAGCACGGGTATTGCACTTGTGTGTGTTTATACTGTCTACTTCCAATATGCACCCGAATGATGAATCATTTGAAAACAAGATGATTGTATATAATCTATCATAAAAATAACATAACAAATCTAGAAATTGAAGGTGAGTTTTGTATATGTTTGGCAACATCTATAGTTAACATTGAAAAACATCTTGAACTCTGATGCTTGTTTTCCGCATTTGTAGCAAAAGCTAATTCCACATCTGCAATAAATGATGATATCTAGAAATATTGAGTCAAATATATTGAGTAAACCTGATTTATGAGTTCAAAAAGTATCGTAAACAAAACATAAGTATCAGAAATCATTAATCTTAATAAGTGATTGAATGATTACTAGAGAAGGAGAACAAAACAAGCATAGAGGTATCCATCATCTCAAGAAGCAGCATAGTTCTAGAAATTACTCTAATAAGTGATTGTATGATTAATAGAGAAGGAGAACAAACCTGCATGTAACAATATTGCAACCGTCACGAAGCTCAACACAATGCCTACAATTGGGACATCTTTTCCAACCATTGCTCTCACAAACAACACCAAAAGTGACATCATTTTGATCCCTTGTTTCCCCGCTCTCTTCACATGTATAACCAGCGTGCCATGAAACCTTACACGTTAAACAAAACGGTTTCTTGCAAGCCGGACACACCCATCTCTTCATATTACGATCACCACACTCATTCAAAATCAATTCTAAACATTCTTTATTAGGGCAATAAACTCCATCGACCCCTGAAACCGATGATTCACATAATGTATCACACCACTTGTTAAATAGTTTTTGATCAATTTTAGGACTACACGATAAGGGATCAAGAGAGTATTTGCATGACTTGTGAGGGCATTTGATGTTTGATACTTTATCTTCAATCTTCAATTGGATATATGTGATCATACAATCGGTGCAAAACGAATGGACGCATCGATCACTATTCTTGAACTTTTTGCTAGGTAATGTTTGGGTCTCAAGGCAGATCTCACAAGTGAATGTACCTTCATCGTCTTGCTTCTTTTTCTGAATTGTGTTACCCATTGAATAAATATTTATAAAAAAGATGCAAATTAAGTTTTTTTCTATCTGTTTGCTAAAGTATTATAGTTTTATTCCGCTAATTTCTAATAGGATAATAACTAAAGATTTTGTATGGATAAGTTTGATTTACATTTCACATACATGAATTTAAATGCAGTCTTTATCCATATTTTTTTCAATTTTTCGGCAAAATAAGATGAGTTTTATTGATATGAATTATGTGTTACACTTGAGATAGGAAAAGAGTATTTCATATCTAAACTTTTAACAGCACTTGACCACCACAAACCATATGCTATGTGGGTGACTAAAACTGAACCTTGATCATTGACTAATGAGCTTGCTTTGACTTGAAAGTAGATCTTCAACTTGCTTAGCAGACGTGAAAGTTGACATCTAAACAACCTTGTGAGAAAGAAACTAATTGCTTGACAACCATTTTGAATAATGGTTATTATACACAAAAAGTCATTAAAGTTTGTGAAAAATTTGTCCTAAGTCACTAAAGTTTTAAAGTTGTCACTCAGGTTACTAAACTTATAAAAGTTGTCATTCAGGTTACTGAACTTATGAAAGTTGTCATCCAGGTTACTAAACTTGTAAAGACATGACATTTATGTTACTTAACATATCAAAAAACTATACGTAAAAATCACTGAAATTACAGACGTGTTTGCTTTTTATACTTTAGTAACCTGGATGACAAATTTGAAACTTTAATGACTTAGGACAAATTTTGCACAAACTTTAGTGACTTCTTTGTATAATAACCCTTTTGAATAAATATAAGTTTGGTAACATGCGCCACTCTTAGGCCTCCGTTTTACATTATCATAAATGACGTAAAATTGACCAATTTTTAGGACGAAATCGTTTTTTTTTATGAGATTGTCTAACAAGTGTTAGGGCATTGGTTAATGTACATTTATTAAGCACGAACATTCCTTTTATATTGTAAATTGTATTTAATACACATTAATTAAACTTACAAATTACCATAATTAAATCTGACTTTTAATTTAATAAACTCAAAACTTTTCTTTTTTAAGCATCTTAAACCTTGGCTTAAAGGCACCTATTAGATAAACCCATTAATATATACACTTGTTTTAATTTTCAAACAAGCTTTTAGATCAAAGGCGTTCTAACATCTCTCTTAAGATGAGGAATTTAAAGGACCTAAGGTAAAGTAATAACTTAATAATTCTTAGATAGTCAAATAGACACGATTTTTAAATAAAGACCAGTGTTATATCTTCTTATAATTTTCTCATACTTATCTTTTTACATGCACATGCATGAAGATGACGAGTTAAATTTTGTTTTCTTTTTCATCATTTCATCCCTATCATATTTGCAAATATACAAATTAATTATATGAGTATGATGATATGTAGGAAAAATAATGTAAGATAATGTAGTCTATCCATCCCAAAATTTAATTCGATTTTGACTTTTTAAATTTAAACCTTAAATATTTTTGTTTAAATTGTATAATATTTGATGAAATTATACTAATGAAAATACATTTAAAACTCAATTTATTTATATATTTTGTATAAAATATTATATAATAAAAACAAAAATATTTAATATTAAAATTTGATTCCAAAATTTAAATTGACATATATTTTTAGACGAAGGAAGTATCATTTTCCTTAAATACTAAATTACTATTTTTGTTCTTTTCTATGCTTGGAATAATATTTACTTCCAAAGAGTGAATCAACTTTTTTGGTTTATATAATAGAATTATTATCATCACATGCTCTTATCCCACTCAACACACATATGAAGACACTATTCTTTTCGTTCTTTTACCTTGTTTTCACGACAGATGCATCTTCAATGGCAAAAACTCCAATAGGTAGCGCTAAAAAGCTTTGTTTGTTTATTCATTGGACAGTCTGTATCTATAACGCGAAGATTGATCCAGTCACAGTTCATATAAAATCAGGTGATGATGATTTGGGAGACCATATACTCCAGTTTAACGACACTGAAATTTGGAGTTTTTGCGAAAATATATGGACAACTACCTTGTTCTATGCTTCTTTCAACTGCAAGAATACAAAAACTGTCACTTTCAATGTGTTTGACCATACAACTTTTTTTTTTTTGAACGACAACTTTATAACAAAACAAAAAAAACACTAGCAAGGAGCTAGAGAGTTACAAAGAGAGTAAATAAGGATGTTGTAACCACCTATCCCAACTAAACGCCTTATTACATCTAGCATGACACCAAATAAAAGAGCGAGTAACTATATCATCAAAAATGGTATCTTTCCGAGGAGGATGAGCTGCAAAGAGCACGCTATTTCGATAACACCAAACGTGCCACCAAGACACATAGAAAACGCCTTCCAAAATACACTTGAGCGTAGACCCTAACCGAATATCCTTAAACCAAACCCACCACTCCTCATAAGAACTTAACGAAGACCACGTCAAATTCCACCAACGACATATAAGCTTATGAACATCAGCGGCCCACACGCAGGAAAAGAAAAGATGCGAAACATCTTCCTCGCCCTCTTTACAAACCGCACACGACTGATCTTGGACATAAATGTTCCGGTGGCAAACATTCATGCGAGTAGGGAGGCGGTCCAAAGAAATTTTCCAAGCAAACACATTAATCTTGATAGGTATAAATTTAACCCAACGAGTAGCCACCGAATCTTTAGGAAGGAAGTACTCATCAAGCAAACCACGAATAAATTTGACATGGAAGGACCCATCTCCACTCAGGTTACAAATCCAACGGTCACCAGAATTCGAAAGCATGTACGTACCTACAAGGTCTTGAAGACAAGTAAGTTTTGAGATTCTGATCCACCTCTAGCTGGACGACGAAAAGAATCCAAAAGCTGACCTTGAAGTTTATCTGCTACCGTAATATCGCCATTCAAATCAAGCGAAAACATACGAGGGAAAAAAACACTTAGAGGCGCATCGCCGATCCAATGGTCCTTCCAGAATTTCGTCTGAATACCATTTCCCACCCGAATGCTGTAGAACGAAAGCAAATCCACCCCCTGAGATTTAATCGCTTGAACTTCACGAATTATAGTACCCCAAACAGACCCGTACCGCGGGGCACGCAAAATAGAGTCTGGCCCATGAATAGCATGAATCACACGAGACCATAAGGATTTATCAAAGGATATAAACCTCCAAACCCATTTGAATAACAAGGCCCTATTTAGAGCGAAAAAACTAGACACCCCAAGACCCCCATAATCTTTAGCTGCTAGAACTTTAGTCCATTTTACCCATGCAATCTTCTTATCATTACCATGAATACCATACAACTGCTGTTAGTTATGGCTTGAGATCATTTATTTATTCTGAACGAAGATTAGTTTGGTTAGTTAGAGATGATGGATTTTATGTAAGAAAAAACCTTACTCCATTTCCAGATGGAATGACTAAATTGTATGATTATGCATTGAGTTATGTTGAAACTAACATGGAATACCATAATATATTGATTGATAGGAAGAGAAATTGAAATAAGAAAAATGAGAAGTAATTTGAGCCACACATTTCAAATAAGAAAGGAAATTTTAAGGGGGGATACATTTGTTTCTTTATATACATCTGAAATGTGCGGCTTTAGTTTCTTCTCACCTTTATCATTTTAATTTTACTTCTCATTTGATCCTTACTCATTGATTATATTTATTGCTTTAAGATTATTTTCAAATCAAACAAATGTGTAAATATGCATTCATCAAATTTACTTTCTACATTCTCATGAACTTAACGTATAACCGAAGTATGTTAGACTTTCAATATATATATATATATATATATATATATATATATATATATATATATATATATATATATATATATATAGTTAGGATCAAATAAGAAGATTACTTAAAATAAGAAGGAATAAGAAGAACTATAACCGCAAATCCGAGATGCACCGACTTAAATTAGATGCATCCCTATAATCTTAGATGCATTATAACACACCATAGTGTGTTTTCTAGCTTTTAATCAGATGCATATACGTATATTAGATGCATTTCATGATTTATATTGTTTTTTGTTCTTCTGCACGTGCCGAAATCATGAAAATCAATTTGCACCATCTATACATCAAATTAACTTTCGAAACTCAAGATGTTGCATCTATATGAATAGAAATGCATCTAATTCAAGTCGTTGCATCTCAAATGCGTAGTTTTGGTCACTTCTCACCACTTCTTATTATAATTTACTTCTCACTGGATCCCTACTATATATATATATATATATATATATATATATATATATATATATATATATATATATATATATATATATATATATATATATGCGTAAAGAAATCAAATTATATTAACACACCTGTTTTAATTTTCAAACAAGTTTTTAGATCAAAGGCATTCTGACATATCTTTTAAGATTAGGAATTTCAAGGACCTAAGCTAAAGTAATTATTTAATAATTCTTAGAAGTATGTTTGGCGCAATAGGTTGGGGCTGGGGATGGGGCTGAGGCTGGGGCTAGGGCTTTTACTATAAGTCGAAGTTGAAATTTATATTTTTGTAGATTTGTTTGGCAAATGGGCTGAGGCCGGGGCTTATTATTGCAAAGTTACTAAAAAAGATATAATTAAATGAGTTTTATGGTATATGTTAGATATTTTTGTGGGTAAATATGTAATTTATGGTTCATAAGCCCCGGGCTAAAGTTTTTAGCCCTTTTTATGGGGCTAAAGTTTTAAGCCCCTTTTAAGGGCTTATGATTTTATAAGCTCGCATGACAAACGAGACTTATTTTATAAGTCGGCTTATTTTAGAAGCCCAAGCCCATAATAATGTTTTTTATTAAAAGAAATTGTGTCTATTTATATCCTGTCTCCAACTTATCTTTCTACATACAAATGACAATTACGAGCAATGTTTTAAAACCCGGTTCTTTTATTGACCCGGTTTAGTCGTCGGTTCACCGGGTCACCGGTTCAACCGGTTGAACCGCCGGGTCAAACCGGTTCTATACTTTTATATATATATATATATATATATATATATATATATATACATATATATATATACATATATATATATATACATATATATATATATATATATATATATATATATATATATATTCTATATTTAATATGTAATGTTACATGATCCTATGATTTGTTCGTTTTTATTATTACATTCCAATAACAATCAACTCGTAAAGTCATAATGTGTATAATAATTACAAAAGCACAACGTATAAATTGACTACTCGACCACTAATATTTCTTGTTAAGAACCATATATTACAAACAAGTAATTTGAATATTGAGGTGTTTGTATGTAACATGAAAAGTCATGCACATACTTTACACCAAAGTTATTTACATAACGATGTGTTAAAGAGAAGGTTATACCATCTTCAAATCTAACCTTGAATCTGCTTGTAGAATGAATTGTAGTGATAAGCTTTGAAGAACATATTTAAGAAGCCAACGATAATTCTAATCTGAAAATAAGGACATTAAATGGTCATATATACTACAAAACAAAATATGTGAAATTCAGAACATGGCCTTCTAATCTTTCTAATTTTGATAGATTTTTCGATAAAAAGTCGTGACCCGGCCGGGTTTATCAAACCGGGTCAAGCCGGGTCAATGAAAAACCGAGTGTTTAATCCGGGTCTCAAACAAGTAAAAACCCGGTCACATCCGACCCGGTCTCTGAGCCGGTTCCCGGTTCAACCGGTACCCGGGTTTTAAAACATTGATGACAAGTGAAGTTTATTTTTTCTCTTTCATTATTTCATCCAGCCACTTTTGCAAACACATGAATTATATGAGTACGATGAAAGCGTTGATTGTTATATGTTGTATGTATAAACGTTACCCAGAACAATACAAAATATCATAATATAATTATTTGTCGCTATAAAATGTTGTTGCTATGCATGGATATTCGTATAGTCCTAATAAATACTAAACTGGTTTTCTTATTTTCCATGCTTGAAATAATATTTACTCCCTCTCATAAATACTACATTGATTTTATTCTTTTCCATGTTTGTAATAATATTTACTTTCATAGAGTGAACCAACTCTTTTGGTTTATATATAATAGAGTTATTATCATATATGCTCATATACCCATTCAACGCACCTATGAAGACATTATTTTTTTTGTTCTTTTGTCTTGTTTTCACGACAAATGCATCTTCAATAGCAAAAACTGCTACACCTACAGTCTATCATAAGGTTTGTTGGACAGTCTATATCTACAACGCGATGACTGATCCGGTCACAGTTCGTATAAAATCAGGTGATGATGATTTGGGAGACCATACACTTGAATTTAACGACAATGAAAATTGGAGTTTTTGCGAAAACTTTTGGGAAACTACCTTGTTCTATGCTTATTTCAATTGCAAGGGTACAAAAACTGTCGCTTTCAATGTGTGGGATCATGATACAGGTGATCTTTATGGCTCGGGATCAGCTAGGAGTCATGAAAGAAGATTAGTTTGGTTAGTTAGAGATGATGGATTTTATGTAGGACCAAACGTTACGTTAATTCCAGATGGAATGACACATTTATATGACTGGTCATATCACTCATATTGATTGTATTTTTATTACAGCAATATAGTATGATTATGCATTGTGTTATGTTAAATCTAACATGGAATACCATGACATATCACTCGCATAGTTACATACTTACATGTAGCCCAAGACTTCTTATGAAATATTTTTGGGTGAGAATACATTGTTTGCTTTTACATACGGACACAAGTGCGTAAAATGTTGTAAATAGATCTATTGGGTTGACACCCGTCCGAGTTGGTCACACCAACTGGGTAAACGGACGCATATTATTTGAGGGCATACTAGGTGTTTGATTAGACACCTACATGGGGCATTTATTTACACGTGCATTTATGCATACAGATTACGTTAAGTCTTCGGGATCATAAGCTCAGGGCAATAATATTACTTTTTCAATGACATTGTATTTGTTATAATGTTTATACACGGAATCTTGTGGTTCGCACTTGACATTTTCGTTTACATAAACCTGTGAACTCATCAACATTATTGTTGATATTTTAGTATGTATTTCTCAGGTCGTTGATCATTCTAATCCGGTATGCAATGGAGCTTCATGCATAGAGTCTCATCTCATGGGCATTTCATTAAGAAGATTTTCCATCACTATCATAACATTCGATTTGAACTTTTAACTACTTTACATTTGGTAAGGGTAAAAGCCAGAAAATAACAACATACTTGCAAAAATGTACCGACTTGAAACACTTACTTTTTTATTAGCAATTGTTAGGAATTGAAAATTCCATAGTGAATTGTAGGTCACCCCAACTATAGTCTAGCATATGTTAGCTCGTAGACATATCATTATTTAGTAGTTTATAAGTTAGTTATTAGCTTAGTTTAGCTTAGAGTAACACCGTGGAGGAAGGACGAGTCTTTACCCATTGTATGCCTGATCCACAATCCGAAGGAGGACGTTTAGTATGTAACTATAAATACCCTCTACCTCCCAAGGTAGAGGGTTGGACCTTTCACTTAATCTAACCTTCTTTCTTTTGTTTACTTTCTCTCTCTAAAAAGGCTCCCATCTTCCACCTTCTCTCTCTAAACTCTATTCCATACGCCCCTTATCGTTATGATATGACGTGTTTATGAAATCCATTATGTTACAAATGGTATCAAGAGCCATGGTTTGATCATGCATCTTACATGTTCTTGGATTTCTAGTGGTTTTATATGGTTTTTGGGTTTGAAAGAGTTTAGAGTTATTTGCATCATTTGGATCATTTCTAGTGTTAAAGTTTGATTTTGATTGTACTTTTGTGTTTAGAATCATTATAAGTGCTTAGGTTTTGATTTGGAAGGCTTGAATCAGCGTGGTTGGCTTGTTTTTGGATTGAAAAGTGGTGTTTTTTGAATATTTCATGCTAGCGACTTGTGCCTCGTACTAACTTTCTTCGTAGCGATTTGTCCCTACAATAAAGCGACTTGTCTGTGTTTTGTGAAGCGATTTGTGTACTTAGCGATTTGTCTTTTGAGACAAAGCGACAAAAAGGACAAGGTAGTGGACGTGCTCTTTTGTTTAGCGACTTGTCTTCCTAGCGATTTGTCACTCTAGCGACTTATCTCTCTAGCGATTTGTCCCTCCAGCGACTTGGCTTTCTAGCAACTTGTCACTCTAGCGACTTGTCATTCTAGCGATTTGTCCCTTAAGCAATTTGTCCGTTAAGTGATTTGTCCCTTAAGCGATTTGTCATCAAAGCGATTTGTCTGTGCAGCGATTTGTCTTGGACAGCGATTTGTCAAAACTGCGTTTTGTCTAAAGAAGCGATTGGTCTAAAGAAGCTGTTTGACCAAAGTTGACTTTTTACGTCAAAACTTCAAACGGCCATAACTTTTGATCCGTAACTCCGTTTTCAGCGAAATACCTGTCAAAATGACCGGAACAGGCTGAATATTGTGAGGTTTCACACAAAGTCGTGAAATGAATTTTTCGATGACCAAATCCCCTCTGAAAGGAAGTTATTGAGCTTTTAAGTTTTTAGACCTAAATTTCACCGTAAAAACGTGCATTAACAAAACCAATTCACAACCAAATAACACTTCAGCTAATCCTTCAAACAATCATCATACCTAAGGCATAATCCTCTATCATTGTATGGGTCCATCAGTTATCTTAACACGTTCTATTGGTCACTATATCACGGTTTCTTCTTGATTTTGTAAAATCCTGTGAAAAAATCTATTTCTCGGTTTAAAACACAGACTTGTAAAATCCCGTGTACACAGCAACATCATGTCTTACACTCCTGATTCAGTAATATCAGAAGTACTTGAATTGTATGATGTTGTGGGCAACAATGATAATGTATGCTACACTGAACGATTAAAGATGATTGAATTAAACAATGACGATCAAAACACTTCATATCCTGAGCCCAATGCTAAGGAATTTCACTTGTCAATGCTACAAAATGCCATACAAATGGAATGCATCATTGAGCCCTATCAGTTACTTCACTCTCACCTTGTACAGCTTTTGTCCACAATTATGGATCGAACATGTAGTGCCATCTTCCGTCAGGATTTACCTACACTGACTAGAAACTTGCTGTTAAACTTAGAACAATTGAAGCTACAACTTACTAATAAAAGGGTTCAAAAGGAAAGTTCCATTGCAGCTCATCAAGTAATCTACAAACAATTTTAGCCACTCATCATTGGGGAATTCTCAGCAGATTACGATCAACACTTGACTGGAATTTCTTTAAAAAAACACACTGGAATGGAAATCCATGAGTTCATTGATACATTCATCCATCTTATGGATAATGTGGAGAAGTATATTGAGGAAGTTACTCAGAAAGATAAAATAATAGATGAAAGTCTGGTGCAGTTGACAGAAAGTTGTGATGAGTTGGGTAATGTATCAGTTGAAGAATCGGGTGTTGCTGAATGCAAAATGTCAGAGACAACAAATAATGATGTAACCAGTTGTTCAGTTACTCCTAACACACAAGAAGTAGATGCAGTAATCAGAAAGGGGAATGAATGTCGGGCACAATCAAAAGATTGTAGTGTTGAGTCGGGGTAAAGCACCAGATGATGGATCAGTTGACACTGAATACAGAGGCTCAGAGATAGATAAGCTTGACACAGCCAGCGGTCCAGTGACTCTTGTTACACATGATGTGGATGCAGATATTAGACCGAAAATTAAACAGGTGTCATGTAATGAGGTACCCTTTACTGTTCAACATAGTGCATCTGCTAAAGTACTAAAACAAACTGATCATGATGCTGAATATGACTTTGATAAATGTTCTGTAACTGAGGCTGAGTCTGAGATTAAGTGTTTCAAAACAAAAGATATGGTTGATAAAAAGGCTTTTGATGAACTTTCAAACAAACTCTCAAATCTTGAAAAACATTGCATTTCACTTGAAATTGCGATACAGGGTAAAGAAGAAAGTTTTCAACTTAACAAACCATGTAAAAATCCGGAACTTCCTGAATTCCGTGAACTTTTTGAAATTAACGATTTAAAAGCTCATCTTCAAGCCACAAACTCGACTATCAACAATTTGAAGAAACATATTTCTGGTATGCATGTGAAAAGTAATTTGGTTACAAGTAATTCTGATGTTAATGCTATTGATGATATTCAAATGAGAAATGATGAATTTGCAGTTTGTGTGGCCAAATTACTAATGGAAAATGAGCCTTTGAGAAAACATCACATAGAACTAAGTGACTCTGTCAAAGAAGCTAGAACTAAGTCAATGGAACAAACAAATTCTTTGATAGCAAAAATTGATGAACTCAAATCTCAACTTCAGGAAAATAGTTTCGCTATTGTTGCCTTAAAAAATGAGCTTAGGAAAACTGTAGGGAAAAGTGTGAACACTAAGTTTACAAAACCATCAACCTTGGGGAAACCAGTTTCTCATCCCATTAGAAACCGGTCCGTTGTTAGGCAGCCTACTGCGTTTATATCCGAAAGACCAAAATTTTCAAAAAACACTGTTTACCTACCAAGTTGACGAGAAACAAGTTTTGTCAAAACCAGTCACTTCACCTGAGTTACCTAAGAATTATGCTTCTAGTTCCTCTAAATCTCAACAAGCAGCTACTTCTACTCCCAACACATCTAGGATTGGTTCGAAAAATGTGCCAAAACCAAGCATTAAAATTCAGAATTCATATGATATGAATGACTTATGGAAGAACTATTATCTAGAAGAAGCTAGGAAGAAGGCACAGATTCGAAAAGAGGGAATTTTAGGTTCAAGACCTAGGGTGATGAATTCTACGAGGTATCAAGGCACTGCTAGTAGTAGTAAATCATTACCTAGGAACACTCTACAAAAGTCTAGGGATTGGCTTGCATCTAATAGTAGTTATGTTTCGATTAAAACAATTCCCGTAGTAGATCACTCTCAGAACTCTAGATCTTTTTCTAAATCTAATCAACCTGTTTGCTCGAATTGTCTTAAATGTGTCTTTAAAGCCAATCATGATAATATTCTTTCAAAATCCCTGAATAAAGTTAATGCTCATGCTAAGATACAATCCACTAAGACTACAAACAGTGCTAAGGCTCAACCTGTTAAGTCTAGGACTTTCAGTAAGTCATCTTTAGTGCATAAGAAGCAAAACAAACCTAAATCTTCACCTAGATGGATACAAACTGCTAAATCTTTGGAGTCTAAGAATATCGATAAGTCTTCCACTGTGCATAAAAAGCTTTGTTAGGTCACTAGTTTTACAACACAAGCTTACTTAGAAAGAGATTAAGGGGATTGAACAAGAAATCAAACACAAACATACGATATAAAGACACGGTTATGCGTAGAGTGTAGTGAAAGAAAATAACTTGAACAACCAACCCTCAAGAGAGGGTTATTACATAGTATTTATAGGCAAGGAGCTAGGGCAACACTCCTACTCCTTCCCTTTTTCTTATTGCACATGGGCCTAAGCTTATGGGCCTTCTACATAAGCTTGACCTTAAACAAACATAAAGGCCATAATAAGCTACCTATTACATATAAGTAACTAACACTTGAATTAAGGTTTAGGAGTGATTCCAACAATCTCCCCCTCAAGTGTTAGTGATGAAAAACGGTGAAGGCGTTGATGTAATAGTAGCTTTGACGTCTTCTGACATTCTTCTTTCTTGTGAGAAGGAATGCCTTGATTCGAACAATCTCCCCAGTGTAGAGAGATAGTTTTCTTTGAACAGTTATGCTTTGACGTCATCTTTAACTTTGTTCTTTGATCATTGTTCTTTGTGATGAAAGTGATAGTATGTTGTTGTCTACATCAAGTCTGCCTCAGGTCTGCTTCGCCGCTACAGTGTCTCCACGTCATTCTTCAACATGCTCACACGCTCTTTGACGTTGGAATTCAGTACTGATGAAGTTCTTTAAGTCTTTAACTTTGTAGATTCTTTGATTTGACGAAGAATCATTCTGACTGTTGTGTTGCTTTTGGATAGAACTTCCATTAATGATGATGTTGGCGTGAGCATGAGAAGAATCTGCACGATCATCCCGCTCCGGAGCTTCCATAAGAAGAAAACGTTTAAAACGGTTAGTAATAAGCGGATTCCGGCACTTACAAGTTTAAACTTCGAGAGTGTTAACAGCATAGTGTGAAAACACAACTCTAATTCTCACAAAGGCCATTCCTGAACTGGAGTCCCACAAGTGAGATAACGCGATGTACCGAAGTACATCTACAGTTCAGATGAGTCGCTGAGGTACACCGAAGCATCACCTCACGACTGTAGACCGTTTGAGACACACTAAGCGTAATCCACGGGGAGTTACCGAAGTGACCTGCTATCAGGGCTGTTTGATGTTGACCCTGGCAGGAGTTTCCATTCAATCACTGAGGATCACAGATGTGAACCTCTCATAAATGTTCTCGACAAATTGCTAAGATCTGTGAAGGACTCGATAATGTACCACTGATGTTCTTATTGTTGAACATCAAGTGATGAAATGTTAAATGTACCTAAGAGATCTTTTGATGAATCTCGTGGCTCTAGACTCAATAGTGCGTTTTGGTTTTCCTGAGCGGAGACTAGGGAGAGGGTCTCCTTCTTCAATACCAGCGATCTCTAAGAGAAAGCCAATAGTTTACGTAGGGTTCCTTGTGAGACTGAAACAAGCTTCTGTTGAGAGAAACTTGAGTGGCTAAGAAGGTTTAGTGCATGCGTCACTGGGTCCATGACGACTTTTAATCTTCAATACTGGCGTCACTAAGTGACAACCAGTAGCATATGAATTGAACCCGGTGGCTGCCCTAAGTTGAATAATTTGGAGGGCTATTTCTTTTCACCCTTTTCTTTGCATTTCTTTTTAATTCTTCAACTCCTTCTTTCTCCGATTCTCATTTTCTCCTTTTTATAATCATACCTAAGGACTTCTAAGTACTAACTATTTGTGATGTCCTTGGGTAGATCCCTCCGGCTCTGGTGGATAATAGGACGGTTATTCCTAACCTTAGTCACCTTATCACTCCATAACTAACCTATGTTGCCATAAAACCAATTTTTAAGAAAATCTCTCAAAGGGTTTGTAAATGAAAAACATGTTTGAACCACTGTGAGAGTTTTATCTTTTAGCAGAAATACTCCCCCTCCACATGTGCTTTAGAGTTTTGACGGAAATCTGCACTGTGTGGGAAGAGCGCACACTTTTGAATTGATCAACTCAAGATAGACACTCCCCCGCGAGACACGGTTACGTTGCATAGTTAAAGAGTTACATTGTCAGCTTTTAGGTGACAACTAGCTCTAATAACTACCTTGAAGGTGTAGACAAACCTCGAAAGGTTGTCAAACCCGTCAGAGTTCATGTCTACCAAGAGTATCTCGAATGGTACTTTCTACTTGGACAAGTCCTTTGCGAGACACGTTTACATTACTAGCGAACTAGCTTGAAATTATTACCCATCCAGGACAAGTCTTTTCGAGTTACTAACAGTTTAGTACCGTCAATTCGTTGGTTAAGTCTATTACACAAAGATTCATTTGCATTTACACAACATATTTATTATCACATAATTTTCTCCCCCTAAAAAATGGCATATAAAATGTTATTTTTGAAAAGTTGAGAATAAATATGACCATTTCGAGTGTTGCGGGAAGATGACCACTATGAACAATTTGTGAACAAAGTTTAGATTCAAATACTCGCCCTCAACAAGTGATATAAATGGTTGAGGTTTTGAAAATCATACGGGGAAGTACTTGTCTTTTTGAGCAAAACCTTGAAAAATGAAAGGTTTGATAGGTTTTACTCAAAAATAAGAAGCTTTCGTTCCTTTTATAAGGATTGTGGCACTGAAGCGTACCACAGGGTCCTTTCTTGACAATTACGGGTTGTACACTGTAATGTGTGCACAAGCCATCGACATATATAATCACACATCCAAATTTATAATGAAAGAAGCAGTTCAAGGGGTACCAGGAAGTCCAGTGATGTTTCCAGGAGTGCGAACTGGGCGTTGATAGCCGGTGATGTTAATCCTGGGTCGACCACCAACAAAGCTTTCCAATGTTCTGAACTGATCCCTTCTATACAACCTTTCATCAATCATTTTGATGATTCTCCTCACATCCCTTCGATCCTGAGAATTCCATCGCTTAAGAGACCCAGTCTTTTGACGTATATCCTTCAACCTATAAGCCAATCCGTCCCTAACCATCTTCAAAGTGTGATCCCCAAACTTGTGAAGATCACTACACGCCATTAATCAATTTCGTTGAAGTTCACTGCAGTAAACGACGTCGAATGGTTTGCTGATGAGTGTATATTGTGAGAGCTGGTTGATGTCGGGAAGATCAAGCTGAGGTGGAGTGAAGTTGACACAGGTCTGATATGATTCAACTGCGAGCTGGAGATCTTCTAAACGTTCTTTGATGACTATGCGTCTGATGAAGATGAGCAGTGACTTGATGAATTCACGTTGTACTTCAGTTGAAAATTGCCTCACGCGACCCTGTGCTTTGGCAAGGTACATGTCTTCAATGTCGTTGATAGACAAATTCTCAAAGTCAGCTTCAGAGAATGCATAATCCCGTTCATCTTGCCTTTTGACCACAATCTTCTTGAGAAAGGTGTAGTCCCATTTGGTCGAAAGATCAACGTGTTTGATGGCAACAAGATTGGTTGGTCCCGAAACCGTCAAGTTATCTCACACAAGCCAGCCACTTGTGAATGGCTAACCGTAAGAAACTCAAAACAGCTCAAACACCAAATGCAATTTAGATCAAAGGAATATAGGGGATTCCTGGGTTGTTAAGTCCCACGGAGGATGAATTGGTGTATAAACAACTTCAGATGATAGAATGATCACTAAGGATAGTGATCAGTAAGGATATTGATGGAAAATTATACCTAAAGAAAAGATCTACAAATTACAGCGACTTAAATGCAAATTAAAAGAAATAAAAGATAAAATATATTAAATAAACGCTATCACTATTTTTAAAATGATGAACGTTTAAAACCTAAAACGTACGTTTAAATAAAATTACGTAAACGTACAAAATAAACGTGAGTTTTAAAGAAATAAAAGGCCTAAAAATATAAAAATGACATTTTTACAATCCTAATAATAAAATAAAATTATTAGAAAAAGAAAATTATTTTTACAACTATTTATTTAATTATTATTAATTAAAAACTATTTATTAAGTATTTAAAATGCACTAAAATATAAGAAAATACAAAATTAACCTAGAAAAATGAAATTATAACTTAGAAAAATCTAAAATATGATAAAACTTATTTTAAAACTGAAAATATATTTTTTAGACTTTTTATGTATTTATTATTAATTTAATACTATTAAAAACTAATTAAAATGCTAGAAAATACTATTTAAACCAAGAAAATTATGGAAAAATGCTTTTTATGCTTTTTATATTTATCTTAATCTAGGAAAATTGAAAACATATTTTTTTAAACTTTTTCTGATTTATTTGTATTAAAAATTATTTAAAAAGACTTAAAAACTATTTAAAATAAAGAAAAATAGCAAACAGTGTAGGAAAAATCTGAAAATTTCAGGAAAATGCTAAAATATTATTCTAAGTTTATAAAAAATATAAAAACATATGCTTATGTGGAGGAAAATGCAACTGCAGTGTAACTGCTTATTAATAAGCAATTCAAAATAAGCCAAAAGCCACAAATGACCACCAAATAAACACAGAAGCTAGGTTATGCTATAATAACTAAATACTAACCTATTCCAACCATCCTAAACTTCTGAAAAGCAGTTTAAGCCAAAAATTAAGCAAAACAAAAACTAGTTTTATTCAAAAATGGGACAACATTGGGGCTGATCTAAGAGTGGGGTCCACAGAGCTTAAGCTCAAAACCTTTACTGAAATTGATAGTCAGCTGGGTGGTGAGTGATATGGAACCAAGAACCACCAGTGGGGTCCACTGGTGTGGCCTGTGGGACCCACCAAAGTGGTGGTGATGCCCACTGTTGTGGTGGTGCAGGCTGCACAGGGCATGCATTTTGAAAGGGTCCTTAAAAGACAGCTAAGAATAAGCAGTCTATAAGCTAATTGGGAGAGAGCTACTATTTTTATAATTTAGTTGAGCAGTTAAATATTGATACCCCAAAAGCTTAAAGGCTCAATCTTACTATTGAATCCTATATAAAATTCTAAATTTTATTCAAAAACAGCTACTAGTACAATTTGACTTTTTAGGAAAATCAAATAAGTTGACTATTATGAACTTAGGATTGATTTTAAGGACTGAATCTGATGTAATAAGCTACTATAAGACTTACTTAAGCTATATAAACAACTTTTACACTAGAATGCATGATTATGGAATTTAAATGTCTAACAGTTAATAAGTAGAATGAGATTAATAATGATTTTGACTTTTTATGAAATAAGGACAGGTTTTATTGCTTGAACTGAGTTACTAGATTGTATTGTAATGTACATCAAACAAGAACAACTTCACAAACACCCTCTAGCATATCTGCCACTACAAATCCAAACACTCCTTTTATGAACTGTTTTAAAGCTTTTCCAAGTATTCCACTGATTAGGACCATGACACTGATTAAAAACCTTATAATAACTATATTTAAATAGGATTAAACAAAATTTAACATGTTTAAAACACTTATACTAGAATATGCAAATTTTAAATAAATGGCTTACAAATTATGTTTATGCTCCAAACTGAGAATTTAGAACCAAGGACCACACCTATAAGCTTACCAATAAGCTTCTAACCCAAATGCAATCCATACATCAATCTGCTTCAGTCTTTTGCACCATCTCCATGCTTTTTTATTTTTAACTAATTTTTAAGTAATTTTTGGGAATTAACTATAAACTGACTTTAATTGTTTCTAAAAGCTTATAAGACCTTTAAAAGAGCTTATGTGAGCTTTTAAAAATCCTTAACAACAACTAATAACAACAGTTGAGTAATTTGAGAATTTAGGCAAGGAAATAGGCATAAACTAAATTCGTATTCAAGAACTGAAATTGAAACTGAAAATGGTTTTTATTATACTGAAAATAAGATTACAAAACACTGGGAAGCTTAAACATAAACTGGAAAACTTAAATTATTAAAAACGACATAAGTAAAATTAAAATTACACTACTGCTACTCTACTACTTCTTCTCCTTAGCTTCTTTCCTTCTTTATAGACATTCAAAAGCATCCTCTCATATTTCTGATCATTTCCCACCATTGGATAGGTCAAAGTGATCACATCAGTTGATTTTACATTTTGGCGCCAAAAAGTCTTTGGGTGGGTTTCTGCAATTAATGCAGTTTGGGAGGATATGGAGGTGGAGGGGGACAGGGTGTGAAGTGGGTAAGGAGCTGGAAAGGTAGTGGACAGGTGGTAGTGAGCAGGTGGCGGGGAATGAGTGGATACAGGTGTTTGGGGGGAAGAAGATGAACAGTGGCGCGGGTTTTATTTTAAAAACACTGGGTCGGGTTTGGTTTTGGGCCTGAGTTGGGTTTGGGCTTTAGTTTAATATAGGATCCGTTTGGTTTGGTTATTAATATAAGCCCAAGGACCAAATGTGATTTTCTGAAAATACAAGGGACTGAAAATGTAATTTTTCCAAAGTTATCACAAGGGTTAAACTTGCCATTCATTAATAGTACAAGGACCATTAGTGATAAAATTTCATTTTTTATAAGTCCAGGGACTAAAACTGCCAAGTTTGAAACTTTAAGGGCCTAACTTGTAATTTTCCAAAAGTTTACCATAAGGACCAATTTTGTCATTTATGAATAGTACAAGGTTAATATTTGATAATTTTCACTTTTTAAATTAACCAAGGACTATATTTGACATTTTCCAAACTTGAGGGACTAAAGCTGTCATTTTGTAAATTTTAAACTTTAAAGGGTTTATTTTGACAACTTTTGAATCTCATGGACCTTAAATGACATTTTGCTTTATTTTGATTTACCAGGGACTAATTTTGACAACTTTTGTAACTTGGGGGACTAAAACTGCCAATTATGCAAACTTGATACGTTTTTCATCAGATTTTGATGTTTTTGCATTTAAAACATATAAAACACTTGTTTATGATATTTTTATCATTTTGATGTATTTCTGAGTGTTTTCAAATGTTTTTGCAGTCTAGATAATACAAAAATGATGAGTATTTAGACACTCATCAAATATCCTTAGTACTGACCACTGCATGTTGAGACTTCTGAACCTAGTAGCTTCTGTTGTAGACTCTTCGGCGTTCCGGCCAATGATGAATCCCGTACATTGTATCTCGGTCATATGCTTCCACGTTGTTGGAGAACAGGTGATTAGCTCTTTCCTCGATAGCTATGCAGTTTGAGTATATGGCTGTTGGGAAGGGAAGTGTCAAAGATGTAGCGTATTTCCTTGAGTCATCGCCACCGTGTAGGATAAATTCCAAGTCTTTGTTGAAGAAATATCTTAATGGAATCCTAGGTTCATCTGGTTGGCCAATTGTTGGTAGAGGTTTTGACCAGTCGGTGTAGTATGGAGGGTTGTCCCGTTTGGTGAAGTCGATGTTTGCTTCTGGGTTGAGCCAATCCATGTTTTTAGACATAGCTCGATCAATGTTTTCAAGGTGATATTCGACCTCGATGGCACTTTCTGAGCTATCTTTCCACAATTGAAAAGCTTCATTCTTGATTCGCCTCAACTCGGATTTCGTCATCTTCTTCACATGGAACTTTTCTTGCAGAATCTTAGCATGCTCCAATGTATTACCGTCTACCAGATCTTGACCTTCAGCTGGGTAGGGGGTGGAATTAACAAGAGTAGAGACCCATTCAAATTCCTCTGTTTTATCGTCATCTAGCCATGATACGACGTCAACCATGGGTGCCTTCTTCTTCTTTTGTTTAGGCCTAGATGAGGATTCTGGTTTCTGAACTTGTTTGGGAGAGGTGGGTTGTTGTAGGGGCTCACGGACTTCCTCATCGTCACCACCTGTATACTCAAAGTGATCACCAGTTTTCTGAGTCTCGGGTGGTAATTTAGAAGAATCCTGAGGTTTATCTGTAGAAGAACGAGGAGGAGATCTTTGTTGAGCAGGAGTCCGTAGTGGTGGAGGTTGCATCGAGTACTGAATAGAGGATGATTCATCAGACTTCTTTGTGCGTTTGGGCTCTTTATCCTTATCCTGATCTTTGTCTTCATCATCTCTTGAACGTTTGGGCCTAACAGCTTCTTCTCGGAATGAGGACCTGAGTTGGTATTCCAGTAGAGCTTCAAACACTTTAGCTTCGTGTGAGGCAAACGTTGCAGAGCATTTCGACATTTGCGCTACTAGCCGGTTCACCAATTCATCATCTGAGAAGATTGTAGATTCAACTGGATTGATGCTTAAATTCATCGGAGTTGATTTCATGGCTTGTTTGGCTAGATGCAAAATATTTGGATACAGTTGTCTGGTATACATCTCCTTTGTCAGTTTGGGAACGACCTTCATAAGAAACTGGTGAGTGTATCCTTTGATCATTTCGTACATATTCCCTTGAAGATCATCTTTCATGAGTTTCTGGACATACTTCCTTTCATCTTGCATCTTGTCGATATCATCATGAATATACTGTATCTGATCAGCGTAGAAATTCATCTTCCTGTAGAGTATGTCTTTCTTTCTGACTTGTTTGACAGCATTCCCAATTCTTTTATGAGAATGAGATATCCAAGATCGAGGTGGCTTCTTCACTGATTTGGACGTTGATTTGGTTGATCTTTTAGATGGTGGTGGTGAGGAGTGAGATGATGAATCTGATGAGGAGGAGACATGAGGAGGCTCAGGGTCTTTTGGAGGTGTAGAAGTATCCTCCTTGGAACGAGTGGACTGTTGAGAAGATAATCATCATAATTTTCTTCGTTATCTTGTCCAGATTTAGCCTTTTCTTCCGTCTGAGCCTTAGCTTCTTCATCAGTCTTCTCTTTCTCAGTCTTATCCTTTTCTGGTTCCTCAATGTTATAATCAGTAGACTCCTCCACAAGCGTTTGTTGTTGCACAAGAGTGGTGGCACCAGCTCCCTTATCGGGTTGATTAACCGCATCAGGAGTTGGTTTAGAGTGGGCAGCACCACTTGATCCTCCGGGGCCACCCATTTGGTCTTTTGCAAATTCTTCAGCTTTTTGAAGGTGTCTAACAAATTTAAACTTCTTCTGGTATGAAGTATCCAGTTGCTCTTCATCTTCATCTGAGCTTTCTTCATAAGGCACAACTACAGGAGTCTTCCCTTTTCCATGTTCAGCTGGAGGACTGGGAGGTTTAGAAACCGTTGTGGTTTCATCTTCAGCAGTTTCAGAGTAGAAAGTCTCTTCTTCTGATGCAGTACCTTCCGAGTCCTCGTCAATTAGCTTTCTCTGCGGTTCAGGTTTAGGTACGGGAATGGGAACAACTTCCTTAGAAGGAACAGTCCTTTTACGAGGAGGATTCCTCTTGGGAAACTTCCTTTGACTTTCAGTACTTGCAGCACTTCCGGCACTGCCTTTTCTGGTTCTCCTTATAGGTGTTCCAGAAGACTTTTCATCGAGATGACCAACTTTGCCTTCTCTTACTGCTACTAGATACCTTTTGTATGTCTCGAGCTTTTTGATTTCATTAGACAGAAGGTGATCAGGTAATACAGCACCCTGTTTCTTTGTTGACGATTCCTTGATTCTGACCGATAGGGTAGGTTCAGTCAACATATCGTGATTGTCTGGGTCATTGATCCTTTGTGGAATATCGGGATGAAGTCCAAGTGCTCTCTGAATCAACAATTTTGTGTATCTGACATAGGGAATCTTTGAGCCAAGTTTCTTGTGAAATGACATCATGTCTTCCCATAACAGTGCTTCAATTTCGATGTCCTTTTTGTTGATTAATGACCAGAAAATTTGTAGTTCCATGAGCTTAGGATGCTCATAGCCACTATCACGACCAAAGACCGATTTGGTGATGATGATGTAGAGGGTTCTCCACGGTTGAGGAATGTTCTTAAGCTCCACATGAGAGTGCTTAGTGATAATTCCTGAAGCTTCATCTTAGCCAATATCAATCAGGAATTGAAGAACTGTCTCCTCAGTAGGTGTGGCAAAGAAGTCGGTTGGCTCGATTTCAGGAATGAGAAGAACAGCACGTAAGTTTGCATGAGTGATGGTGACTTGTTTGTGATTGAGCGTCACTATCACTGCACTTTGACCTGTGATCCTCTGCATTGAATTCCAGAATTGTTGCATGTAGATCTCCGGTACTGTAGCAGAGTGAGAGAGCATGTTCTGGTAGGGATGATTCTTTAGAACATCCACAACAATCAAACAGGAAGATTCTGAGCATGTGAGGGTTTCAAAGTCAACCCGAAGGTTGTTCTTTCCAATCTTTCTCGGATAGCCATTAGGGAAGATGTCAGCAATCGTGAGAACTTCTGGTGCATCCACATTCATTTGAGCAGCCATGTCGTGATCTGAAATAACATTAGCCAAAAGAACCAACATATCGAAAGACATAATGTTAGTCAACAGAAGGTTTTATTGTCTAATTATTGAATGTACAGTGTTAATGATTGTTACGAGTCCTAAGTCACTTGTTTGTTCAATAGTCCAATGACGTCGTGAAATGTTTCGTGATTTAGTTAACTTTAAGTTTTAAAGTTGATGTTATCACTCATAGTTCACAACATATCAAACGTTTAAGTTTATTAGTGACATTATTGGTTTCATGACGATATGATTAGTTTATTTACAGGTTTGTACACGTAACAATTCAAAATTAAGGTCAATCCAGGCTTAGGCGTAGAAATGATAAAGTTACGCGTAAACAGGAGTGGTATATGCGTAGGCGCAAGCTTATGCGTAGGATCCTTACTTACGCGTAAGAAATGTTATGCGTAGGAAAAGGGGACCTTAAGCGTAGAGCTTACGCGTAGGCGTATATAAACCTTACGCGTAAGGCTTACTCGTAAGAGTAGACCTTATGCGTAGAGGTCACTGTTTATGCATATCCTTCACAGGATACGCGTAGTCCCATTGTAGAACCTTACGCGTAACAGTTACGCGTAAAATTTCTCTTACGCATAACTTTCTACGCGTAAGGTGATCCTTATGCGTAGAGTAACAAGGACCTTGATTCTGAGTTTTAGGCGTAGCAAACCTGAAATAAAGTCATCATATCAGCAATCTTAACATGTATAGTCGTTTTGAAACAGATTATGGCATGAAACACATTTTACAGTTTACGCGTAGAAAGTCTTACGCGTAAACCAAAACCCTAATAGTTCAAGAATTACGCATAACAATTCTAACCATGGAAATTGCACCAAACGTTTTTGGTAGTTCTAAGATGTTACATGAGAGAGTTAACCAAGTATTAACATTTTATTCGTGGTGAATCAAAAATACCCAAACTCAAGAACATTAAACCCTAATTTCTAATTCTGACTTAATTAGTGTTTCTGGGTTGTTATAGGGCCTGGATAACATTAATTCAACATGATATAATCATCACACAACAATCTATTTGACCAAAACCATTCACATTTTAAAATACCCAAATCGACTTAAGAACCCTAATTTTGAAAAACCATCAATTTGTGTTTCTGGGTGGATTTTGAGGGTAAAAATAGTATCATTGTTGTTAAAGACACGTTTTGACACATTCTTTTTAACCATAAACACACACCAATGATTGTGTGTTCATACGCTTATGCGTAGAACACATAATCACACATATCTAACGTTTTAGTCGTTGGATTTGCATCAAATTCAAAACCTTTGCTTGTATTAACGTTAAGATCATAAAAACACTTACACTTTGATGATCAAAACACAGATTTCTTGAACGAATTTTGTGTGTAGGATTAGTTAGATGAGAGTAATAAATGTGAAGTGAAAGAGTTAGGTGGGGTGTTTTATTTAAAATAACTTTAAAGCTTTGACAATTTTGGTCCCTCCACCTTTTCCTTTTTCATCCAAAGCCATTTAACTTCCGTTTTGGTTATCAAACAAAGATTTTAAGAAATAAGCTTGACGACACTCCCCCTCGACTTAAGAAAATAATGAAAGGTTATAAGTTTTAGTCCGAGGAGTGTCATTTAACCAGAAAAGTTTGCCACCATTGATAGAAGAAACAGCCGGTATAGAATAACATGCAAGTACACGAATGTTTTTGAAACAGTTTGGTATTAATTTTCTCCCCCTCAACACTTGATCGGAAAAATACTGAATTTTGAAAGATTATAGTGTTGATGGAAGAAATGTACTTGCCATGTTGAAAGAAAATTAGATTAGAAGAATATTTTTGTTGTTTTATCAGGTTTTATATTTTTGTATTTTGTTTTTGAAAAAATGTATTTACAAAAGATATTTTGGTGTTTGACAGGTTTTTAAGACTGTTTTAGGAGGTCATCCAATTCCTCTTGAGTCAAACACCTCATACCAATCCGGTGGACCAACTCATTGAACCTAGCGGGAGGCAAGGCTTTGGTGAGAAGATCTGCCAATTGGTATTCTGTACCCACGAAGTATGATTCAACTGTACCCTGTTCCACGTGGTCCTTGATGAAATGATAGCGAAGATCGATGTGCTTTGATTTCGAATGCTGAACTGAGTTGCACGAGATCGCAATGGCACTCCGATTGTCGCAGTACATCGGGATTCTGTCAAATACGTAACCTAGTCTTTGAGTTGTGTTCTTATCCAGATGACTTGAGCACAACACGCGGACATGGCTACATATTCTGCTTTGGTTGATGACAGCGATGTACAATCCTGCTTCTTTGATTGCCAGGACACCAGTTTATCACCAAGAAATTGTAGTGCTCCTGAAGTACTTTTCCTTGAGTCTAAGCATCCTGCGTGGTCAGCGTCTGAAAAAGCGATTAGTTCAAAACCATAATCCTTCGGATACCAGATCCCCAAGTTAATGGTTCCCTTGATGTATCGGAGGATTCTTTTAGCCTCAGAGAGGTGGGTTTCAGTTGGTCGCGACTGATAACGGGAGCATAGATAAACGACAAATACGATATCAGGTCTGCTAGCTGTTAGATACATGAGAGACCCAATAATACTTCGGTATTTGGTAGGGTCAACTAATTTCCCATGTAAATCAGCGTCTAGCTTCTTGGTATGAGTCATTGGTGTGGCATAAGTGTCACAGGTTTTCATTCCAAATTTGTTTAACAATTCAAGGGCATATTTGGACTGACTCAAGAAAATACCACGGGGTAATTGATGAACTTGCAGTCCTAGAAAGAACGTAAGTTCACCCATCATGGACATTTCAAAAAATTTCTTCATTAGTTTTGCAAAAGCGGTTGAGTACTTTTTATGTGTAGACCCAAAAATGATGTCATCCACGTAAATTTGAACAATTAAGATATGTGCCCCGTGATATTGTATAAAAAAGGTAGGGTCGACCGAACCTTTGGTGAAATTATTAGCAATGAGGAAAGATGATAGCTTATCGTACCATGCCCGAGGAGCTTGTTTGAGACCATACAGAGCTTTGTTCAGTTTGTAGACATGGTTCGGGAATTCAGGATCAACGAATCCATCTGGTTGGCTGACATAAACCGTTTTTTTCAGTTGTCCGTTGAGAAAGGCAGTTTTGACATCCATCTGAAAGACCGTCATATTCATATGAGCCGCGAACGCGAGAAATATCCGAACAGCCTCAAGACGAGCAACCGGAGCAAAAGCTTCAAAGTCTATTCCCTCTTCCTGACGATAACCCTTAGCAACTAGACGTGACTTGTTTCGGATTACGTTTCCTTCAGCATCCAATTTGTTTTTCCAAATCCATTTGAGACCAATGACATAGACCCCTGTTGGTCTTTCAACTAGTTCCCATACTTCAAGATGTTTGAATTGGTTGAGTTCTTCTTGCATGGATTCAATCCAGTTGTCTTTTGTCATTGCGTCTTTAATGTTTTTAGGCTCAGATTCGCAGACAGTGAGTGCATAAATGCAATGTTCACCATCTGTGTGAAGACATTGTCTCGTAACGACTGGTTGATTCGGGTTGCCAATAATATTTTCCAGAGGATGGTCTTTTGTCCATCGATGTGTAGAGGGTTGATGTTGGTATACATTGTGCAGATTCTGAAGATTCAAATGGTTTGTTGAAGATTCCGCGACATCTGGTGCAACAGTCTCATTAGCAAACGAGTTAAAGAACGCATTTGGATCAAAATCTGCAGGTGGGGGTACTACATTAAGAATATCATCAGCTGGTTCATCATTGTTGGAAGCGATTTGTTCAACTGTTGTGGTGGAGTCAACTGGTGGTGCTTCTTCAACAGTAGTTGTTGTAGCAGGTGTATCAGGTATAGGAATATTATCAGGTTGTGCAGCGGAAACAGCGAATACACCTGGAGCACGTTCATCAATATCGTCACTAAACAGCGGAGCAAATAACCTTTCCATTTGTTGACGAGTGAGCTGGGGGCTTTGTTCAGCTGATGATGAGGGTTGAGGGAAGTTTAAACGGTTGTGACCGGGTTCTAAGCTGTTATACTCAGAAGCCATTTCCGTAAGTTCATCAAAATGAGCATGAATCGTTTCCATCACCTGTTTTGTACGACGATTCCAGATCCGGTAACCTTTAGAATTCTCACAATATCCAATAAATACTCCAATGTCAGCTTTGGCTTTGAGCTTTCCAAAATCATCACGATCATTATTTGGATAGCAAAGGGATCCAAATACATGAAAGTGTTTGAGAATCGGTTTATGGTTGTGGACAAGCTCGAAAGGTGTTTTGTTGTGGTGTTTTGTGATCATAGAACGGTTTTGAGTATAGCATGCAGTAGATACAGCTTCTGCCCACAAGTAATCTGGAAGTTTAGCATTGATTAACATTGTTCTTGCAGCTTCCACTAACGTTCGGTTTCGTCTTTCAACGACTCCGTTTTGTTCAGGTGTACGTGCAATAGATGTTTGATGCTGAATTCCCACTTTCTCATAAAATTCACGAAGGGTTTGGTTAACAATTTCAGTTCCTTTGTCTGTTCTGATTAGTCTGACGGTGTTGCGGAGCTGAACCTGTATTTTTGTGAGAAATGTGATGATCATCTTTGGAGCTTGGTCTTTGCTTCGAAGAAAGTAGACCCAAGTCCAGCGTGAGTAGTCATCAACAATTACTAAGATGTAGCGTTTGCCATTGATCGTTTGCACGCATATCGGGCCACACAAATCCATGTGAAGAAGATGAAGCACATGCTGAGAGCTGTGTTCCACCTTTGAAGGAAAATAAGCACGAGTTCTTTTCCCTTGTTCACAGGCTGAGCAAAGGTGATCTTTTGAATACCGGAATCGTGGGAGACCTTCAACTAGTTTGTGTCGAGCAAGATTGGTGATGGTTTGAAAGTTTATATGTGAGAGACGACGGTGCCATAGCCAGGATTTTGTTGATGTTGCTTTTGAAAGTAAGCAGATGGGAGATGAAGCAACCATGTCTTGCATAGAGATAGTGTAAAGACTAGAATTACGCGAGCCAGACATAAGGTCATTTCCTTGTAGATCACGAATGAAACAAGTTTTCTCCCGGAAAGCAACCTCCAAATCTCCATCACAAAACTGACCTACTGAAAACAGATTGTGACCGAGGCCTTCCACATAGTAAACCCTGCTGATTTCGATGTTCCCATTGATATAGTCTCCGTAGCCCATGATAGCTGCGAAGTGATCATTCCCGAATCAGACAGTGCCAATGAACTTTGCAATAAAGTTTGATAACAGTTTAAGGTTGTCTGTCATGTGTCGGGAACATCCGCTATCAACAATCCAGAGAATGATCTGTATCACCTGCAGTACACACAGACGACACAAATGGAATAGAAGTAGATGTGGAACCCGAAATGTTAGAGGGTTCCGGAGCAGTTATAGTAGACATACACACATCAATGACTTTAGGCATCCATTTAAATCATAGTGTGTTATATATCCATTTCTGCCATCTATAACTACTATTTGCTTTAGTCTTAGTGAATGCACTAGGTGGTACTACAGTCTTAGGAGGTGAAACTGGAGCTATAGGGACAGCAATGATTGCCTTAGAATCTAAAGAAGGCGGTCTACCAAGCACAGACTTAGAATGTTTAGTGGGCCTAGAGGTATTCCGATTCTTAGGATTCTGTAAACGAGATATTATAGCTTTAGCAACACATTTGTCATGACAATCAGAATTCATACTTTTACGACAAATAACACAAGGTGCATCAGACTGAATATCAAAAGTACTTAAAGGTTTAGCATTCGTTACATCACTATTTCTGTTACATTTGCCAGACGCAATATCTATAGTGGAAGCAACGTGAGTCTTATTCATAGTCCTAGGGTGTTCTTCTACTTTAGCATTCCTTATTGATCTTTTCTTAGGTCGCAACTTCCTATTCTTCGATTGAGTGCTCCTAGGCTGTGAAGTGCAGACGTTTGGAAAAGACGCAACTATTCCTGTTTCAGTAGAAGGAAGCACGTTAGCAACTTGTGATTTGGCAGTAGGGATTCTAGGTGCACGATTACTAAGTGTTACTGGTGCTAATCTCTTAATGATGGTTGGCGGAAGTTGTTCATACTTTCCTAACATTTCTCTTAACATAGAGATAGTGTGAATCAAATCTTGATTTTCAGAACGAATATTACCAGCAAAATGCAATACTTCTCTAGTGTGTGCAAGATAGTGATCAAGTTCGTTTGATGCTTCATGACGAGTCTTATTGAGTAAATCAAATATGACACCATATTCCTGTTTAACTTTTACAAGTTTTTGTTCATATTTTAAGATTTGACTTTTCAAAGACACGTTTTGATCATCCAGTTGCTCAATTTTAGGATCAGAAGATTTTGCACGCAACTGAGCGATTTTGTTTTGAAAACCAAGTTGTTGAATGTGAATATCTTTTTCACACCAATTAAGACGACGTTTTGCATTGTAAAGTTCGTTAAGTAATCGTTCATTTTCAGCTTTTAAAGACTCGATCTGAAGCACATTATCAGTATTCTCAACAGTTACCACATAGTCAACAGTATCAGCAGAGATATAATCAGATGCATATGACACAGAATTCAATAGCATAATATTATGAATATCAGCACAGATAACATCATTCAAGAGTCGATCAACATCTTTTCTTAACATTTTCTTTTTACGTTTAGTATTAGAAATAGATGTTTCTGTTTTCTCGAAAACGACCTTCATCACTCCAAGTTCCTTATGAAAGTCCCGTTCCCAAGACAATGCACAATTTTTCAAATTTTTAACATTTGGTAAAAGATTTTTCTGAAAAATGTCTCTTTGTTCTCGAGCTAGAGGCGATTGAAAGTGTTGAACTTTTATTTGAGAATGATATTCTATCTCATGTTCTAAAGTTTTGAGGTCAGCCATGAAAATATCAAAATATCTAAGAATTTTGCGATTTTTAGGTTTTGAGTTTACTTCACTGATGGAAGGTAAAGGACCATAAATTTGTGCATAATCTGGTTGGGGATTAACATTTGAAGACTCAGACGTTTTTATGATAACCCTTGGTGTGTTAGAAGAATCCGTTGGTGTGACGAAAGTGACCGGTTTTGAATAATTAAAAGGTTTGTTGTAAACAACAGTTTTTAATTTTGATCGACTCTCGTCTTCAGAATCTAATTCCTCTTTACAATGATATTCAACTATTAGATTGAGATAATTGTTGTGTCAATTCATAATAGGGAAGGATACATATATAGGGAACAAACCCTAACCAACGATGCTTTGGGCCTTGACCCATACAAACTGTAGTCTAACACTCCCCCGCAGTTCGAGCGGCGAAATCGCGAAAGCTCGAACTGGACATAAATAAAGAAACAACAATAAAACACATCACATGCTTTTTCTAACACAAGGTTTTTGCATTTCACAAACACAACCATCATCGGCTCCACAACCTCCTACACATACAACCAACCCCACGAGATGAAGGTAACGAGATGAAGGTAACAGAAGAAAAAGGAAATATAAACGTGGTGTGATGAGTGTCTAAATACTCATCATTTTTGTACAAAATAAACTGCAAAATCATCTGAAAACACTCAAGAACACATCAAAATGATCAAAATATCACAAATCAGTGTTTTATGTGTCTTAAATACAAAAATATCAAAATCAGATGAAAAACGTATCAAATTTGCAAAATTGGCAGTTTTAGTCCCCCAAGTTTTAAAAGTTGTCAAATCTAGTCCCTGGAATTCAAAAATGTGGAAATTTATCATTCAAGGTCCCTGAAGTATTCTAAGTTGTTTAAAATGATCCTTGAATGATTCTTTGGTCAATTGGCAAGAAAGGTCCCTAAACTTTGGAAAATTGCAAATTTAGTCCTTGGACCTTTTAAAATGGATTTTATGCAAAAGTGGTCCATGTACTATCAATGTTTGTCAAGTATGGTCCTTGTGGTAAGATTTGAAAAGTATCATGATGAGTCCTTGAAGTTTGGTGAAGTTGCACTTTTGGTCCTTGATATTAGCATTGAACCAAACGGATCCTTATATCAAACCCAAAATCCAATCCACTAAACCTTGGCCCAGCTAAGCCCAAAACCCAACCCCGTTAGTATTATAGCTCGGTCAACGCAAGTCAAACAAAGGGAAAAACCGCCCAACACTGTTCATTCCCCTCTCCACCCCTGTAACACCAAAACCAGAGATGGTTTGCCAACCTTTTCAACCCCCCTCCTCACCTATCCATCCCTTATGTCCCCTCCACCTCATCTAAACAACAAATATCTTTAATTGCTCAAACCAACTCTCATTAATTCTAAAACCTGCTCATGACCTTTTGGCGCCAAAAATGACATATGGCATTTGAGAGTGATCCAATGGCTAGGATTTGGTGGGATAGATTCAGAGTACATGGGGGAGCAGTTTGGCATATAAAAGTGGAAGAGAGAAGCAAGAGAGAGTAGTAGTTAGTGTAGTTTTATTTTTCCTTATGTCGTTTTAATAATCTCATGTTTTACAGTTTATGTTTAAGTTTTCAAATGCTTTGTAATCTCACGTTTTATTTTGTACGTTACGTAATTTTTAATTTAAACGTAAGTTTTAATTTTTAAACGTTCATCACTTTAAATATAGTGATAGCATTTATTTAATAGATTTTATCTTTTTAATTTTCTTAATTTGCATTTAAGTCGCTTTTATTTATTTCCTTTTTTTCAGTAGTGTATTATCCAAATTCTATTCCTTGCTGATCGCTATCATTAGTGATCATTCTATCGTCTGAATCAGTGTTTGCACACCATTGAGTCTCCGTGGGACTTAACGACCCGGGAATCCATTGTATTCTCTGATCTTCATTGCATTTGTGTTTAATCAGTTTTAAGTCTGTTACGGTTAGCCATTCACAAGTGGCTAGCTTGTGTGATTAGACTTGACTGGTTTAGCACAGATCAAATTTTGGCGCCGCTGCCGGGGAGGCTTTAGCGTGTGTTTAGCCATTTTCAGACCTATTCTTGCACATATCCCGCCATTTGTAAAAAGTTTTTATCATCCTTTGTTTTTATCATCATGTTTTTCAAAAATACCAAAAATATTCCTCTTTACCCTCTTACCTTTTTGATTCTTCATTTCTTACCCTCTGATAACCTTTGATTCTTTCTATGTCTTATCCTCACCCTCTTGGTTGTCAATGGTGTGGTGGTCCTTATAATGGTGGCAATTGCCCCAGTTGTAGCGTGGTGGAATCAGGAAACGGGTCTGTCTATAACCAAGATCCCTATTCCTACCATAACACAACTGATTCATTCCATCAGCTACCACACTGTGAGACTCAGCAGTTTTACTGTTGTGAGTACTGTGGTGGTTCACATTCCAGTTCTGATTGTCAATCAGGAAACACGCTTGTCTATGAGCAGGTTCCTGATAACAATTATGACTACAACACATACCACTCACAGCCACATCAGTTGTACTGTTGTGAGTATTGTGGAGGTCTTCACCCTAGCTCGGATTGTCAAACAGGGAACCCATTTCCTTGTAACAATTACGACTCTTCGTATCATGACCAACCTCCACAGTACCAGCCTGATCCACTTCCTCAAAATCTTCTCCTTGATCTTTTAGATTTAGTGAAAGAATTGAAGGAATCTAAACACTCCCAAGATAATCCAAATGAGAAATCCATGGAAGTCTTGTTAGCCGAAGAGCGGGCTGCTAAATTAGATTCCCATATTGCCTTTGAAAAATCTGTTAGGGAATCTATTGCAAAAGAAAAATCAGCCAGATCTAGCTCTCGATTCCGTTTCATTCCTGATGACGATGATGATGAAGATATCCTTGATATCCTACAGTTTTATAACGGTTCATCAAGTTCATCAGTTGAAACTCCTTCCATGAAAAGTCAGGGAGAAAAGACTATGATGGAATTACTAGCAGAAGAACAAATGGAAAGTATAAAACATATGTATGCTAGTCCTTCTAAACTCCCTCAGTCTGTTGTTATCACACCCGATACTCCCACTCACTCTCTAAACATGGGGGATGAGCTTCTTAGCACTATTCCAGAAATAGAATCATCTAGTGTTGAGAGCCTTGTCTCAATCCCAAGAGAGTCACAGGGACTTCTCGAGCATCTGTGTGATATTCCTTTCCCTCCTGAGTGTTCAAATGATCAATTTGAGACTTTCTCCGATTTTAGCGATGATTGTAAATCTTATGGAGACATCGAGTATGTTGAGGCATCACTTCCACAGTCTGATCCTCTTCTTGAGGAGTTCACCGATGAACTCTCTCACATCACTCCACTTTCATCGGAAAGGGACGATGATCTCTTTGATTTCGAAGCCGATCTTGGAGAAACCAGAAATCTCCTATATAATGATCATCCACTCGTTTCTTGTCCCATTTCCGACTCTTCCATTTCTTCTCTCACTCCAGATGAGGAAGATGACAAATTTTGGAAGGAGGTCGATGATTTTCTTAGTGATGAGTCAATTCCAACAGGAGTTGACAATACTTACTTTGATTCGGAGGGAGACATCCTCTTTCTTGAAAATCTATTGATTGAAGAACCGTTTCCAGCTCTCCCTCCCGGAAATTTTGTTACCAATCACCATACAAGCTTCAAATTTAAGCTTAGAAATGTCAAAAATGGTGATTTGCTTCTTTCTGATGAGGAATGGACATGCATTGTGATGCACATATTTATTCCATTCTTCACAAATGGTGTGGTTGCTCTTTCCCTTTTCTCCTTCGGGAATGAGGACACTATCTTTGACCCCGACATTTTCATTTATTATTTATGAGCCGGTTCTATGTATATCTCATCGGTGTGGAACTTTCACATGCTTCATATGTTTGTCCAAACATCTTGAATGAAAGTCCGATGGAGATTGTTTCTTCCACTTTGCTTCCCCATGAACCAATGAATGCGGGGTCGAGTCAAGCTAGCGACTCGGTAACCAAAAACAGTAGCATACACCATATGGGTTTTCACCCATAATTCTGTCTTATTACCCCTTTCTACCATCTAAGTGTGGGGGTGATACCCCACATGTTATATATATATATAAATCTTTAAAAAAAAAAAAAAAAAAAAAAAATCTTGCTAAATAATGGCCGTAGTATTTCCCTTTTACGTTCTATGTTTCGGCATAACCGCCGGTACTTTGAATATTGAGGGCAATATTCATTTCTAAGTGTGGGGGGGATTCTCACGAATGTTATTATATAATTATACCGCCTAATTCCCCCCGTTTTTGGCCAAAAATTTTTTTTGGAGTAAGTGTTCTACACTTTCTCATCAGGTTATCAGTCCGCCTTGTCTGTAAGACAAAAGGATTGGCTAATCCAGGAGCAAACGGCTCTTGGTAAAGATACCTCAAATCCGTTGACGGCTTGCAATTTGCCCAAAATTGTATGGTATTCGACTCACCATATCCTAAAAAGTGAAGAGTTGGCTAGCCCGCAAGATTATGGCTTGTGGTAAAGGCAGTGGAAAATCCATAATTGGTAATCAGCTCACCAAAGATAATACTGATAATTTATCTAAGAGTTGGCTAGTCCAGAAGGGTACGGCTTCTGGTAAAGACAAAATCAAATCCGTTGAAAGCTGGTGGTTTGCTCAAAATCACATGGTTATCGGTGTACTATGGTTCTTACTTGAACTGAAACATTTGGCTACTCCAGAAGTAATGGCTTTTGGTAAAGAGACTAAAATCCATTATGTTTTCTCAAATCATTGCTAGGGACTAGCAATATCTCAGTGTGGGGGATTGATGAGTGTCTAAATACTCATCATTTTTGTACAAAATAAACTGCAAAATCATCTGAAAACACTCAAGAACACATCAAAATGATCAAAATATCACAAATCAGTGTTTTATGTGTCTTAAATACAAAAATATCAAAATCAGATGAAAAACGTATCAAATTTGCAAAATTGGTAGTTTTAGTCCCCCAAGTTTTAAAAGTTGTCAAATCTAGTCCCTGGAATTCAAAAATGTGGAAATTTATCATTCAAGGTCCCTGAAGTATTCTAAGTTGTTTAAAATGATCCTTGAATGATTCTTTGGTCAATTGGCAAGAAAGGTCCCTAAACTTTGGAAAATTGCAAATTTAGTCCTTGGACCTTTTAAAATGGATTTTATGCAAAAGTGGTCCATGTACTATCAATGTTTGTCAAGTATGGTCCTTGTGGTAAGATTTGAAAAGTATCATGATGAGTCCTTGAAGTTTGGTGAAGTTGCACTTTTGGTCCTTGATATTAGCATTGAACCAAACGGATCCTTATATCAAACCCAAAATCCAATCCACTAAACCTTGGCCCAGCTAAGCCCAAAACCCAACCCCGTTAGTATTATAGCTCGGTCAACGCAAGTCAAACAAAGGGAAAAACCGCCCAACACTGTTCATTCCCCTCTCCACCCCTGTAACACCAAAACCAGAGATGGTTTGCCAACCTTTTCAACCCCCTCCTCACCTATCCATCCCTTATGTCCCCTCCACCTCATCTAAACAACAAATATCTTTAATTGCTCAAACCAACTCTCATTAATTCTAAAACCTGCTCATGACCTTTTGGCGCCAAAAATGACATATGGCATTTGAGAGTGATCCAATGGCTAGGATTTGGTGGGATAGATTCAGAGTACATGGGGGAGCAGTTTGGCATATAAAAGTGGAAGAGAGAAGCAAGAGAGAGTAGTAGTTAGTGTAGTTTTATTTTTCCTTATGTCGTTTTAATAATCTCATGTTTTACAGTTTATGTTTAAGTTTTCAAATGCTTTGTAATCTCACGTTTTATTTTGTACGTTACGTAATTTTTAATTTAAACGTAAGTTTTAATTTTTAAACGTTCATCACTTTAAATATAGTGATAGCATTTATTTAATAGATTTTATCTTTTTAATTTTCTTAATTTGCATTTAAGTCGCTTTTATTTATTTCCTTTTTTTCAGTAGTGTATTATCCAAATTCTATTCCTTGCTGATCGCTATCATTAGTGATTATTCTATCGTCTGAATCAGTGTTTGCACACCATTGAGTCTCCGTGGGACTTAACGACCCGGGAATCCATTGTATTCTCTGATCTTCATTGCATTTGTGTTTAATCAGTTTTAAGTCTGTTACGGTTAGCCATTCACAAGTGGCTAGCTTGTGTGATTAGACTTGACTGGTTTAGCACAGATCATGGTGACTGGTTATCATTGAACCAACGGTCGACCACTAAAAGGAAATAGGTGGCGACTGGTTATCATTGAACCAACGGTCGACCATATAAAAAAAAAGAACAGGTGTCGATAGCAGTAGGGAGGGTAAGGGACGCTCTTGTTTGATCAGGTTTGTGATTCGGATATAAGTGGAGAGGAGGACACTGTATGAAGAATCACAGATCTAAGAAAATAACATGTTATTTGAAAATGAAAATGACAGCGATTAATGTTTAAAGAGAGCCCTCCGAACCTCCAGCGTGTAGCCGGCGGCCGGAGGCGGCGGCGGAAGGTTAAAGTGGCGGAAGGTTTAGGGTTAGGTATTATTAGGATCTTAACCCACTGATACCATATTAGATTGAGATAATTGTTGTGTCAATTCATAATAGGGAAGGATACATATATAGGGAACAAACCCTAACCAACGATGCTTTGGGCCTTGACCCATACAAACTGTAGTCTAACATCAACAACACTCATAACTGAATTATCAATTTTATATTCTGCACTAGAAACTTCAGGATTTGGTTTAAATGCTTTGGTTGAAAGTTTAGGTTTGTAATCAGCAAGATTCGGTCCATATCCATTTGGATTGGGTTTTAAAGTAAACTTTTCAATAGCAGTTACTGACTCACCATGTTTGTAAACTACAGTTTTAAACTTTTTAAGTTTGCGTTGCAAGCCGACAATTTCTTCAAGATGATCATCTATTCGTTTCTTTGAATGCTTTTTGTATGCAGAGAACTGTTTTTGACAAGTTAACAACTCAGCCTTAGCCTTTTAATTTTCCAAGGTTAGAGCGTTAATTTGCTTTTTATGTTCATGTTTCAGTTGTTCTATGTCAGACAACAAAGCATTCTTCGAAGCGGCTAGATCACGCATCTGTCTCTCTAAATATTTTTCGTTTTGATGAGATTTAGTAAAGGCTGCTTCAAAACCTTTTTCACGGTTTTCTTGAGTTTTGAAAAAGTTGAGTTGCATTTTTAAGCATTCAAAATCCTTGGTTAACAGTGCATTTTTACTTTTTAAGTCCTTATTTAATGCACAACATTCTTCAATTTTGGATTGATGGTCTTTAAGTAACAGAGCAAGATCTGGATGAGGCAAAAGTTCGGTTTGTTCAACGGGAGTCACCACATGATCATTATTTAGATCCTCAAGTATAACCACGGAGTCAATTTGATTATCAATGGAAACCATAAGGTCATCTTGATCGTCAAATGTAACTACGGGGTTTAGTTGAAAATCATCGGAATGTGATGTAAATGACTCATTTTGAACATTCTGAGCCTGGCCGGATTCAGATGTTGGTGGAGATATTAGATCAGAGATGAATATGGTTTGTTCGGGTACCTGAGACAAGCCATCAGTGTCATACACTGGGCCCGTGTCACTCATGTGTAACTCATGCATATTAGCCATCAACATAACTGCTGCATTGGCTTGCAAGTCCTCCATATCATCATCTGAGTCTGCATTTGCCATAAAACTATGTTCTTTGTCCGTGAGAGATCCACCAGCTTCATCCTTAAGAGCCAAAAGAAGAGCCTCTTTGAAATAAGCACTGCCCTTAGTCCTCGGCTTTGGGCATGCATTGGCCAGGTGTCCCTTCTCATTGCAGTTGTAGCATCGAAGACCATTCAACCCATTCTGAGCATTTCCTTGTTCAACCACTGGAGCTCTGTTGTTATTCCGACTCACAGCATTAAACCCTTGACCACCGCCCATCTGACGACCATAACCACGATTCTGAACTTCAATTCGTCCATTGTTTACAACAGCCTGATTTCGTGTGTTAGATGAGGAACGAATACGATTGTTGGATTTGTTGGTATAACGGCCAAAAGCATTAGCAATCATAACAAATCCTTGTTGCAATGCTTCGAACGGATCGATGTCCTCATTAGCTTCACTGAAAATTGGTTGAGCATTGTTGTTGTTGTATGGAACCAATTGATTTTGTTGAGATTGTTGCTGTGAATGATCGTTTTGTGTGATTGAGGCAATTGGTTGAGTTGCTTGTTGAGGAGGATAACTTTGTTGAGCATATAAGGCAAGTTGTTGATTTTCCGGATGTGTAGGTGGAGCAATTTGAGCACGGAGAATCCTTTCCCGATCAACTTCCTTTTCATGAGGCTTCAAGTAATCGTACAACAATCTATATGTAGAATGATGCATATTCTTCGCTTGACGGAGAAAAATGACATACCTCTCCCATTCAGGACCAAGACTACTCAGGAACTTAGTATTCACTGCAATTCTTGGCATGATGATGTTGTGTTTATCCAAATCATTGATGATGTCTGAAAATCGATGATGATAGGACTCTAGTGTCTCTCCAGGTTCAATCATGAAGTGTTCATAAGCCAAGTAAATTTTGGATTCCAAATCCTCCTGATTGAGTACAGATCCTTCCATAAGAAGACGAATATGATCCCACATTTTCTTTGCAGTCTTTTGAGCATCAACACTACGAAGAATTGGGTTTGGTAATCCTAAGAGGATATATTCCATTGCAAGCTCATCTGCTTTATAGTGTAGAAGTTCTTGAGGATTCAAGTCTGCAACAGTAGCAATGTTCGTTTGTTCATCTCTTGGTGGAATAGCATTTGGATCTCCGGGTATAATGACAGTAGGCATCTCAAATGGACCTTCCAAGATAACCTTCTTTAAGAACTATCCATGTGGCTTCTTCAGATCACAAAATCTAAAGAACCTTAGCACCCATTGATCGTAGTTTCCTGGAGTAAGCATTGGAGGTCTATCAAGTGATCCAGCCTCATGAACTGATTGTTGGCTGCTTAAAGCTTCACACATCTTTGCAAACCAAGTGGGTTCCTTCATAGTTTTCCTTGATGGATGTTGATTGAATTCATTTGTGTAGGGTTGAACTTGAAGACTTGGCGGTGTTTGAACCATTTGAGGAGGTGGAATTGCACCAAGTTGTGGAGTATGTTGTTGATTAAATTGTTGTTGATAAATTGCTTGTTGTTGATTCCATTGTTGATGTTGTGGACTTAGTTGTTGTTGTCGTTGAGAATAAGTGTAAGGGAAATAGTTAGAGTATGGTGGTTGTGACATGTTGATTAACTTGTGTTATAAAATGGATCTTTGTAGTCGAATGAACCTTAGTTGATGAAGTGTCCTTAGGCGTAGAAATCACAATTATCCAAGTAGCACTTATGCGTAAAAACACCAAAGTTACGCGTAACAATCAAGAGTTACGCGTAGATTTAGCTTACGCGTAAGTAGGGAAAAGACTCTAACGTTATGCGTAGACACAAAGTTAGGCATAGAAAGTTAGGCGTAGGATTATCTTATGCATAAGACTAGGCTTAGGCGTAAGATGAATCTTATGCGTAGGATTTCTACGCGTAAGCTTTATACTTATGCGTAAGTTTAGGGTTTTGCCCAAATGATCTTTTACACTATCACAGTGCAAAAGATATCCAAAGTCGACGTATTTTCAGGCTTATCCAAGCAAGAAAACACGGAGTAAACCACGAAAACGAAGATCAAACCAAGGAATACCTTACGCGTAGTTTTAGGGTTTTGCTACGCGTAGGATTACTCGTAAAATGGATGATGTCCAAAGATGTTTCTAAACCAGTTTTGTGTGATGAAATAGCTTCAATAACACCAAAATGAGACAAAAATGTGAAACTTGATGATCCAAAGCTCCTAAAACAGTTACGCGTAGGTTGACACCCTCGTTCAAAAACTAGTTGAAAAACAATGATCCACGTATAAAGTTCGAAACTTTTTGCCAAAAACAGTAAGTTTAACACCTTATAACATTGAAAGTACAAGAATCTTGGAATAAAAAGTGTAAAAAATGCGTTTTTAAGCAAGCCAAAGTTTATGAACCGTAAGTTAAGCGTGAGACCAAAACTCACTTCAAACAATACGTTCACCCAACTATTAGGCGATTGATACCACAAGCTTACTTAGAAAGAGATTAAGGCGATTGAACAAGAAATCAAACACAAACACACGATATAAAGACACGGTTATGCGTAGAGTGTAGTGAAAGAAAATAACTTGAACAACCAACCCTCAAGAGAGGGTTATTACATAGTATTTATAGGCAAGGAGCTAGGGCAACACTCCTACTCCTTCCCTTTTCCTTATTGGACATGGGCCTAAGCTTGACCTTAAACAAACATAAAGGCCATAATAAGCTACCTATTACATATAAGTAACTAACACTTGAATTAAGGTTTAGGAGTGATTCCAACAAGCTTAACAATCCTAGACCTTGCCATAAGTGGATACCGTCTGGTAGAATGTTTAAGGATGTTGGACTTAAGTGGATTCCTACCGGAAAGATGTTTACCGATGGCAATCTCAAAGTTGACCGTGAAACCCCAAAGGGTTTGGATACTGATGTCACTAACCAAAATATATGCAATCAAGTTTGTAATATTAGTGCAGGTAGTCCTTACTCAGTTGCAGATACTTCGATCCTTCAATACATGAACTGGCTTAAAGTATGGATAACAAAAGGATTGATATCTCATAACTCACGGGTTCAAGTTACTCAACATTGATATTCAATCAGCTATGACGTCTGTTCACATCAGTTCAAGCCTCGTACTTCATCATTATGGCGTCTGTAGATAACACTTCAGGCCCCGTTCCTTAAAGAAAATAAAAGTGTACGTCTTAGTGCGCTTTATCTTCAGAAGAAGAGAAATCTTCATTTTTATAACCATTCTCATCGACATTCTTCATCAACAAGCTTCATGTTTTTCAATCCTCATTCAATCCTCAAGTGGATCTTCGTTCATTGGTATATATTCTTATTCGCTTGCTCAATCAAAAATGACAAACTTCATTTGCAATTTTTTAGGGGGAGAAGAGTGAATATACTACATGTTGATGGATGCTTGAGTTATGGTCATATGACTCTCCAACGCCTAATGTCTTCACTCACTAAGGATAACTGGGATTTACTATTTGGGATTCATTGTTTTTCAAGATATGTTTGATGAGTACTTCCAACCTCCAACGAATGTTGATCATCCAGTTTCTGAAGCTCATGCTCCGGTTCCTACTGACTCAACTGGTTCATCATCTAAGAAGTACTTCTTGGAATTATCAAGAAACCTTATCTCCAGTTATTTCACAAGGCGTTGATAATGACTATCATGATATTGTAGTTGCACTATTGAATAATGATCCGCTCTTTGGTATTCCTTTGCCAAATCTTCATGGATTATTGTTCCTCTCATTGTGCACGCTATAAATCAACCACATGAACATTAAGGAAAATGACTACCTCATCTGCTTGAAGACATTATCGGTGAATCTTCCATATCAGTCTCTACATGTATACCTTTAGGAAGAATGCATTGATGTTGAGGAATCATTTGTTCCGGTTCATTCAGTGGGTCAATGTACATCTGATTGTATGTTTATTCACGTGTTGGACATTTGATACAAGTTGATTACTTCGGAGTTAATCATTTATTACTTATTTGAGATTGAAGTTGTCTTTCACAAAGGCGTGTTCTTATTTGATAACTTGCTCGGGCTTAAGAATTTGAGTTGAAGACTTGGTTTATCTAGTTTCCAGCAGTCGGGGTGGATGGTTGAAGACATGGTTAACTATCACTATTAGGAGTTATGTTGTTTTACTCAGTGTCACACGCAGATGACGGTGTGGATAATCGCAAGAGGTGTTAATGTCTCATACTCTCATTGGGTATTGAGTACTTAGAAATTTTCATGATGCATGAATTCTCTACACCATTCTTCCAACATGAGTGCAAGCATAAGTCACAACTGCGGGAAAATTCTACTTCAGTTTCAAGTTTGGTATATCAAGTTTTCTTCTTTAGTGATCACTTCAAATTGTATACATATGGGTTGATAAAGATAGTCAGAGAGAGTTTCTGTAGCAGTTGATTCTCACAGGATTCTGTTGAGCTAATTGTTTGTTCTTCTCTATTTCAAGAGTATTTGGCATGTATATTGTGTTGCTGATTCTGAGGTATCAAAACCAGCAAGGGGGAAGGAGATATACATCTAAACACACAACGAGTACACGTGATGAACTTAATACTTCTTCTCTATTGAAGAAACTCAGTGTTTATCTCGTAGCCTTTGGTGTGTTATTCCAACTATTTGGGGGAAGGATATATTATTCCAACTATTTGGGGGAAGGATGCATTATTCCAACCATTTGGGAGGAAGTGGTCTCTGGATACTTTTGGTATGTGTTAACTCAGCTTTCAGTAGGAAGAAATATGAGAAGAATATGTGGAGCGTGAGATGATATTGCTTATCGACATCTTCTATATGATTTATGGTAGTGCTTCCGGTTATTGCTTCATATACACAATGCAATGATGATTCCGATGAGATCGCAACCATCAGGGGAGAGATATGTGTACATCAGGGATGCACAACATGTTCACTTGATCGAGCTAATTCAGTTATTCCAGAGTTGACATCTGCAAAGATGATTAGTGACTCAACATGTTACATGGATGTCATCGTCTCTACTCTTGTTGGGTACATGTGTACATTATGGGCTGATTGGTTATATGTTAGATAACTGGAATGCATTTGGTGAAATGAAGATGTTGACATATTGTTCTCCCGAATAGACAATTGCTCAAACTCGAAGAGTAATGTGTACATCGAGGACGCACAACAGGATCATGTGATCGGGCTTAATCATTTATTTCGGGTTTGATAACCGCAGAAATGATCCGTGCTAACTTGTTACTTCGTTGTTATCATCTTCTTCGGGTTCTTGAGCTTCATTCAATTAGATTGTTTGCTTCGCTTCTTCTTCTTGGGGGAAATGGTCTTTTTACGAGGATTGTCGGTTTGGGGGGAAGCTGCCAAAGATTCACTTTTAGAAGGCTCAAGTTCTTGCGACGATTCAAGAGCCTCGAATGCTTTGGTGGTGAAAGTTTAAGAGATGATGACTTCTATCTTCTACAACGAGGCTGCTCGATATCCTTATCTCGGTACTCGTATCATCATCTTCTTAAACTATATCATCTACTTTATCTTTGTAAATATTTATCAAAAACCAAATACAAAAATATAAAACCAGCAAAAAGAAAATAAAAAATTATAAAACCTACAAAAATCCATAAAAATCATAAAATTTGAAAAAGACAAAAAATATTGTTTTTCAAAGACATGTCTTCTGGTATCGATAACATCTACGGTCTTAGAAATGTCATTCAATAATGGCACGGGACCATAGATGAAGTTCGAGCAGGAGGTGTAAATATTCTTTTTCAAAACATGTCTAAAACTATGGTTTGCAGTTATTTCAGACTGTAACCCGCGCTTAAACTATGGCTTGCAGTTACTTCAGACTGTAACCCGTTCTTCAAAACTATGGTTTGCTATTACTTCAGATAGCAACCCACTCTTCAAGGAAGGAAAGTGCTGCGCTAAACCAATTTTCAAAAATTTCGTGCACTTATCCTAAAACAAATGAGGAAAGTATGTCGAAGGACTGTTGTTCCTACTCAAATATTTTTCCTTCTAAAATTCTTCAGAAAAATATTTGTTTTAACAAAATGGTGGTAAATTGAGTTGCTTGAAAATCAATCAGAATCATGTTTTCATAAATTTGCAAAACCCAATCAATGACCTCAGCTTATTTAAAACTTTTCATAGAAAGAGTCATTGATTGAGGGGGAGAATATTTTTCAAATTTATATCATCTATCGAGCTTATCTAATTATTCTATATACTTAAATGTAAAACATGTTAACCTATGTTGAAGGACTAGGTGCCTAGGATATGATTGTTAGGATTAGATGACTAGAGTTTGATAAACACATTTTTCCCATGCCTTACATGATCTGATTGATATGTTGGATTGACTTGTATTAGTCGATTGCTGTTTGGGTGTTGTCGACCAACATACATGTCTATCTGTGCTTACTAACGTATGCAGATAACATGGTTTAAAAGAATGTTCCAGATCCCTCCATGGATAGTTGGAACGATAGATGCAACTTCAGAGGTCTCGCTGCATCAGCAGACGGTTTTCTTCCAACCTTCAGCAACAACAACATAAGCAACTTATTATTCTCTACCACCTAACGTATCTTGTGCAGGAAAAGTAGTGAATGATACCATTTTTAAACAATTTTGATAATATTGTTTTGAAAATGAAAAATATTGGTTTTGAAAATAAATTGGACTTAATTTTGGAAATCACCGGACTTCATTTTATCAAAACTTAAGTCACTTAATCATCGACTACAGTCATCGATTGAGGGGGAGAGTGATTTAAAATTAAATATTTTCAAACGATATTTCTTCATAAAAGTACGTTTTGTACAACATAAAGTGGTGATCTAAAGATTTAATGTTATGTCATGGTATAATTTTCTTTAAAACTCAAAGTTCTTACAAAATGAAATCTTTTCTGTTCTTGTTTGATTGTGAAATTATTTTATTTTACTTAAAGATCAATTAAAACTATCATACCTGACACTAAAAATTTTTAATGTCTAAAATTGATCCTTATCGGTCATTTTTCAAAATTAAATTTTGCCACGTCTTTCCCCAAAACTTTCTAAATGATTTAAATCAATCAGGATCCAAAATCTCAATTGGTTTGAAATTTTTGATCAGGGGAGAATTTGTGATTTAATTACGAAATGTGATAAATGATGATCGATTTGATTCAAAAGTGCAGGCTGCTCTCCCATATGTGCTAAACTCTTTTGAATCTCGAAGCACATATTGAGGGGGAGCATTTCAAAATAAAATAAACTATCAAGGTACAAATGCTTTTATGTTTTATCATAAAGTACCTTGATTGATTTTCTAAATGGTTTCTTAATGGCTTGTGTGATCGTGGATGTGCTTCAAAAGAACTTCTTCCTCTATGTGATAAAATTATTTCAAATATCCTACGCACATATTGAGGGGGAGAATTTACCAAAGAAATTCAAATGGCTTTTTCTACGGAAATTGTGATCAAGAATACATTTCAAAGATCTCTTGCCTCAATGTGCTAAACAATTTCAAAATCATATGCACATGTTGAGGGAGAGCATTTCTAAATGATCAAAACAATTAAGGTACAAAATGATTTGATATTATATCACAAGTACCTTGATTGATTTTCCAAATGATTTTTCAATTGGTTTCATGAAGGAATGAACAATACCAAAAGACCGACCAATTTACTTTATGCATGGTGTTATAAGGTTGGTTAGGTTAGGTATTCGTTCCCACGATCCCGCCAGAGCCGGAGGGATCTACCCAGGGACAATCCACTAGTTAGTGTAGAAGTCCTTAGGTATGATGAAAAAAAGGAGAAAAGTGAGATATGGGAAGAGTGCGGACTGAGATAGAGCTAGAACTGGAATAAACCCAACAAGGTTCTAGTAATGAAGTCTCAGTAAGCACTGAAGGGGTTGAAGAATGAAAAAGAATTGAATGTGAAAAAGGGTGAAAAGAAATAGCCCTCCAATAATTCAACCTTAGGGCAGTAACCGGGTTCAATACATATGCTACTGGTGGTTACTAAGGTAACGCCGATATTGAAGACAAGACGTTATGGACCCAGTGACGCACTGCACCTAACTTCCCAAGATACTCAAGTTCCTCTTAAAAGGACTTGTTTCATTCTCACAGGGAACCTACATAATCTATCGACTTTCTCTTAGAGATTGTTGATATTGAAGAAGGAGACCTTCTCCCTAGTCTCCGGCATAGGAAACCAAATGTGCACAATTGAGTCTAGAGCCAAGAGATCATCCACAATATCTCATTAGGACACAAAATTAATGAAGACTTACTGTTTCACACAATGTGGAAAGTAAGTATATATTAAGAGTCCTACGCATTATCCTTGTGGTATTGCCAGAACATCCGAGTGATATGTTAAATATTCACGATGAAGATGAAAATCCTTCTAGAGCCAACATCAAACAAGCTCTTGGTGGGTGACATGTGAGATCGTTTCTAAAGATCAAACTTGTGACAACTGGATAGAAACGATGGGGCGATTCATTCTTGAATCAACCTTGGTCCAGGAAATGAATTGACGAATACTTTTGGAAAAACCGTTCGATGTGCAAATCTTCTTTTCTTTAGCACATCGAATGTGTATTCATATTTCAAACACAAAAAGTATCTCTGATTGAAAAAATACTTTTGGAAAAACCGTTCGATGTGCAAATCTCTTTTTTTCTCTTGCACATCGAATGTGTACTCTTTTCAAATACAAAAAGTATTTTTAATTAAAAATTGATCTTTCTCATAAAACCTTCGTCGTATTGCAAAACTCTTTCTTCAAGCAATACGCGATTGTTTTTCAAATCAGATTTTCATCAATCAGTGAATCTCAATTCGCTGGTTCACTCACTCCGTGTTGTCTTCTTTGAGACGTTCCGGTTTGAGAACAGCTAGAACAACTGCGAAACCCTGTCAAGGAGATTCTTCGGAATTATACCTGATCACAGGCAGTACTTGTACTGATCAACGGGGAACCGTGGGCCGTGTACCTCAATTCAACGAAAGTGATCAAAGACACTTTCGTGTGTTTTATTGCTAACTGTTTTTTGCAGGTACATTTGGACGGTTGCAGTTGATCAGAATTGAGAAGTCAATCCAAAGCCGCATGCTTACAGCATCCACACTTAATTGAAGAACATCATGACAAGTGCCTATCTACATAAGCTGGCTCAGATATTTTTATACTATGCTTCTGCTACGCTGCTGCAAATATCTTGAACCAGTAAAAGCTTCCGCTACTCTGATAAGAAGATATCATGATGCAAAAGGTGAGCATATCGGTCCTAAAGTCACAACTTCACATGATGGCGATACAATAATGGGTGATCTGGAGATTTGATGTGGCTGATGATCTCTAACCTGGCTAAGAATCACCAAACGTGGATCAGCAAAAGACCTCCACTAAAAGTACAAAGCAGTCGGACTTTGAAGAAATCACTTCTAAAGCACAAAGAATGCAAAATTTGAAGAATTGAAGTCTACGAGCTCAAGAACGAAGTCAAGAATAGAATGCTAGGAATCAAAATGTAAATCATGGGGTGACCTCCCTTAGGGGGAGATTGTTAGGAATTGGAAATTCCATAGTAAAGTGTCGGTCACCCCAACTATAGTCTAGCATATGTTAGCTCGTAGACATATCATTATTTAGTAGTTTATTAGTTAGTTATTAGCTTAGTTAAGCTTAGAGTAACACCGTGGAGGAAGGACGGGTCTTTACCCACTGTATGCCTGATCCACAGTCCGAAGGAAGACGTTTAGTATGTAACTATAAATACCCTCTACCTTCCAAGTTAGAGGGTTGGACCTTTCACTTAATCTAACCTTCTTTCTTTTGTTTACTTTCTCTCTCTAAAAAGGCTCCCATCTTTCACCTTCTCTCTCTAAACTCTATTCCATACGCCCCTTAATGTTATGATATGATGTGTTTATGAAATCCATTATGTTACACCAATACACCAGCGTACTTTCAAATTTTATTTCGACTTGAAACACTGATTATACCGTTAGTCATCATGTGACAACGTTAGTCCATTTAGTCAAAAACGTTTGCAAAGTTAGTCCTTTTATACTAACGATTGTTATGTATTGGTCCATTTTGACACGTTCTCGTCCGTTTTTACACGATTTCATACGTTTTTGTCCGTTTTTACACGAATTTGTCTATTTTTTTACGTTTTCGTCTGTTTTTTACGTTTTGATCCACTTTTACATGTTTTCGTTCGTTTTTCACATTTTTGCTCTTTTTTTACATGTTTTCGTCCGGTTTTACACGTTTTCGTCCTTTTTTACACGTTTTCATCCGTTTTTGTCTGCTTTTACACGAATTCATCCGTTTTTACCGTTTTACTTTGTTTTTGCACGTTTTAATCTGTTTTTTACGTTTTCGTTAGTTTTTACACGTTTTCATACGTTTTTGTCTATTTTTACACGTTTTCGTTCGTTTTTATAGGGTTTGATTTGTTTTTCACGTTTTCGTCCATTTTTACACGTCTTTGTTTGTTTTTTAACGTTTTCGTCCTTTTTTATGTTTTCGTCCAGTTTTGCACGTTTTTGTCCTTTTTTTACGTTTTTATACGTTTTTCACGTTTTCGTCCATTTTTACACGTCTTCGTTCGTTTTTACACGTTTTCGTTTGATTTTACACGTTTTCGTTAGTTTTTATATGCTTTGATCCGTTTTACACGTTTCATCCATTTTTCATGTTGTCATCCGTTTTCGTCCGTTTTTATACGTTTTCGTTCTAAAATGTATAAAACTAAACGAAAACGTGTAAAACGGATGAAAATGTGCAAAACGAACAAAAACATAAAAACAGACGAAAACATGTAAAAACGGACGAAACATGAAAAAAGAACAAAATCATGTAAAAACGGATAAAAACGTGTAAAAACATATCAAAATGTAAAAAAGGCACGAAAACGTGTAAAACGGATCAAAATGTATAAAAACAAACGAAAACGTGTAAAAACGGACGAGACGTAAAAAACAGACGAAAACATGCAAAAACGAAGGAAAACGTAAAAAACGGATGAATACGTGTAAAAACAGACAAAAACATATGAAAACGAACGAAAACGTGTAAAAACGGACGAAAACATAAAAAATATGAAAACGTGCAAAAATCGAAGGAAAACGTAAAAAAATGGATGAATTCGTGTAAAAATAGACAAAAATTAAAAAAACGGACGAAAACGTGCAAAAACAAACGAAAACGTGAAAAATAGACGAAAGCATGTAAAATGGATCAAAATGTATAAAAACAAATGAAAACGTATAAAAACGGATGAAACGTGTAAAATTGTAAAATAACGGATGAAAATTTGCAAAAACGAACAAAAACGTAAAAAAACGGATGAATTTGAGGAAAAGATAGACAAATACGTATGAAAACGAACAAAAACGTTTAAAAATGGGCGGAAGCGTAAAAAAACAGATGAAAACGTGCAAAAAAAACAAAGGAAAACGTAAAAAACGGATGAATTCGTGTAAATACATACAAAAAGGTATGAAAACGAACGAAAACATGTAAAAACGGATAAAATCTTAAAAAACGGACGAAAACGTGTAAAACCATACGTAAACATGCAAAAAAACGAAAACGTGAAAAACGGACGAAAACGTGTAAAGTGAAAAAACGGGAACCTGTATATACGGACAAAAACGTAAAAAACGGACGAATTCGTGTAAAAACCGACAAAAACGTATGTAATCGTTTAAAACGAACGAAAACTTGTAAAAACGGACAAAATATAACAGCCGTTAGAATAAAGGGATTAACTTTGCAAACGTTCGTTGATTAAATGGATTAACAGTATATAAAGTGTTTGAAGTCGAAATAAAATTTGAAAGTACGTTAAACCGTAATTTTAAAATGAATGCTGAATACTTTAATATTTTTTATTGATTAGATATAATTTACAGTTAAGCCATGAGCTTTATAAAATAATTTATTTAAAATTTTATCTCGTATTTTTAAATATAGAATTCTCAATTTCACATATTTTAAGAAGTTTATAAATCTAGCAAATAGTTGCTAGACATTATATTTTTGAAAAATAGTCAAAAGGCTACGCGACTTTTTTTTTTCTCGACTTCAATTTTATTTTTTGCTCGACTTCCCTTTTAAAACAAAAAATCGCGAAATCTATAGGCTAAAAATCAAGGTTTTTTTTCTTTCTTTTTTTTCGCATATTTAGATAATTAACTCTATAATTAATGTCTTTGTTATCTAATTTTTTTTTTATTATTATTGTTATCATATTACTCCTTTTGTCTCTAAATAAGTGTTCAGTTTTAACTTCTTAAGTCTTTTTTTAACAATTTTGACCATTAATATTTTTGTTTTTATTATATAATTTTTGATGCAAGATATATGAATTGATTGGCTTTTAAATGTATTTTCATTTATGTAATTTTCATCAAGTATTATATAATATAGAAAAAAAAATACTAAAAGTCAAAGTTAATAATAAAATACTTAAAAAGTTGAAACTGGACATTTATTTAGGCACGGAGATAGTAGCTAAATACATTAAAACGAAATGTGCATATTTTACATACATATTTTCAATGTTGCTGAAAAAGGCGTACAAGTCCGATTAATCTCCCCCTAAGCGCTACTGGGCCACAAGCCTTTTCGATTTATGTAAATCAGCCAAAAAAATCGATCAACCGTGTTTGACGGCAGCCAACAACGGTCAATGGTTGTCAAACTTGCCAGAAACCTTATCTTGTTGAACAGGCCCGGCTCATGGGGTGTGCAACATGGGCAATGGCACAGGGCCCAACAACTTTTAGGGCCTCCAAACTACAGTTGTATTTTAACTCGATAAAATTTTCCCTTTACAGTGTACAACAAAAACACTCCTAAGTCACATTACATGTGAGGCTAAACTTACTGGGGCTAAACTTACCATTATATATAGAGCATATTTATGACTTATTTTTACATCCTATGTCATTAAAATACTCAATGTTTGAAGAGTTGAGGTATTCCAATTTTCAATAAAAAGGTCAAACAACAAATTATTAAACTAAGAAGTTTATGTTTGTTACATAAAGTCATTTGTAACCATCCTTTTTATGTGTTCAGATAACCACTTTTCCATTTTTGAGTAACATTTGTTTACACATCAATATAACTTATATCGTGTTTAGGGCCCCATGTTATAATAACCGCACAGGGCCATCAAATTTCACAGGACAGCCCTGTTGTTGAATATACCCAAAAATCACCCTAACTTGTTTTAATCACTTGTAGTAGCTATTTATATCTATTACAAGTTTTTTTTAGTAAAATATTTCCGGATGTATCCAAAACTCGGCGGTAATAATCAAAACTTGTCGTAATGTTAATCCGATTAATCTCGCCTAGACCGATTACAAGCAACAAAAAGATCGACCGCCCGCTCGACTACCGATCGGCAATTTTGACAACCTTGTATATTTCATCAAAAACTTATAAAATATATTTACCCCTTTTATAGACTTCTCGTAATTAGGTAGAAAGCATAGAGGTAAAAAAAGTTTTTGCAAGATGGACCGTCGACGCCGGAATCCTATACCGGAGAACGTCCAACGTCGAATTACAAAGATTTTTGTCACGAATCTTCCAGAGGGATGTAGCGGAACAGATCTAGCGACTCATGTTCGATCGTTTGGGCAGATCTTTGATCTGTATATTGCGAGAAAAAGAGATAGAGGAGGAAACAGGTTCGGTTTTGTTTCGATGCTTGATGTGAAAGATAAGGACGAGGTGCTCAAGAATTTACGTACTATTCGCATGGGAGAGTATAAACTATGGTTCAACATTGCTCGTTTTGTTTTAGATGACGGTGAAATTAATAGTAAGGGGGATAAGCCGGCTCCCTCAAAGAGTGGTAACATGAACACGAAAGAAGGTGAAAGTCAATCAAACTTTAAGTCTGGATATGCTGAAACAAGTGAAAGGTCGTTCAAGGACATGCTTGTGGGGAAATCTATCTCTATTGATGAACACGTCAATGCTTTTTCTACGTTGCATGGTCGGGCTTTAGTCGCAAAGATGATTGATGTTGAAGCTTTGAAAAACATTTATGTCACTTTGAATGATATTTGTCCTGGATCAGGGAAGGTACAGTATTTAGGAGGTCTTGATGTTTTGATCTCTTTTGAAGATTCGGAGACGGCTATTGCAGTTCTTGAAGCTTCAAAAAATGTGTTGGGCAAATTTTCTATGGTCCATATTTGGGTAGGACAGTCGTTAGGCTTTGAACGAATGGCATGGTTGAAAGTGCAAGGTATTCCCTTGCAATTGTTAACCAACGAAGTTATAGACATTGTCGGTGGTATGTTCGGAAAGGTGGTTCACAAGGCGAATAGATCGGAAAAGGATCGTGATTTGTCTTTTGAGTATGTGGGGGTATTGGTAGGGGATGGGAAGCGGGTCTCGGAAGAGGTTGTTTTGAAATGGAGGAATCGTAAGTTTCGTGTTTGGGTGATGGAGGAGTTAGGTGATTGGATTCCGGAGTTCGCAGAAGTTCAGGTTGTTCAGGAGGATGATGATTCAGTGTCCAGTGACTCGATGAACGTTGGAGCTGTGAATGATGATCCGGTTGACGAGGATGTGCCGGAGAAGACGATGGAGGATTTGCCGGAGAAGACGGTTGTTCACGTTGACGATGATGTCAGCAATATTGCGGCTCCGGTTATTTTGGAAAGAATTGATTGTGGCAATGATGACAATTATGATTATCAATCAAGGCGAATTATGGATGGAATTTTGAATGGTGTAACTGACAACGTGTCATTTGTTCCTGCGGTTGACTTTAATTTTGACCAAGCTTTTAATAATAATATTGATAAAGATTTGTCGAAATTTAATAAGAGAAAAAAATGTAAAAAAAACGATTTGGGCCTGTCCAGCACTTGTTATATCAGTAGCCAAGAAATTCTAAAAGTGGTTAAAAGGCCCAAGAATGATGATGACTTATTTGGGCTCAATAGTTTGTTGGGTATAAATGGGGATGATCCAAATGAGTCTGAAGATGAAGTGAATGTTCCAAGTCAAGACACTCATTTCAACACAGAATGTCGCTTTCATGTTGATGAAATTGAAGCTACTAAAGTGATGGGAGATAAGTTGGGTGTAGATCTTAACACATGTGATCGCTTGATTCGTGACTCCGTTATTCAGGAAGGTTTACAAAACGGTAAGAAATGAATTGCTTGTCCATTAATATACGGGGGATTGGGGTAAGTGGAAAGACAGGATGGGTAAAGAGGTTAAAAGATGAGTATGGGGTATCATTTATTGGTATATAAGAGTCTTTGTCGAGTAATATTAGTCCTGGCTTGGTGTCGAATTGTTGGGGAAGGTTGGGTTTTGAATTTGAGGCCGTTAACACTATTGGGAACTCGGGCGGTTTGATTAGTATATGGGACCCGAAGTATTTGTCGAAAGATGTAGTTGTGAAAGATGATAACTTTCTTCTTGTTTCGGGTATATTGTCGGATGGAAATATCCGAATTAATCTGATGAATGTTTATGCTCCACAAAACAATGTCGAAAAAAGGAACTTGTGGGCTAAAATTCTTCAGGTTATTCAATCGAGGCAAGGGTGGTGGATTGTTTTTGGGGATTTTAATGCAGTTAGAGATCCGGGGGAAAGGAAAAACTCTATTTTTGATCTGGTTTGCTCTAGACATTTTAATGATTTTGTTGATGAAGCAGGTCTTCGAGAATATAGTTTGAATGGAATGAAATATACTTATTTGGTCAATCGAAGGGGTGTATGTAAGTTGAGTAGAATTGATAGAATGTTAGTTTGTGATAATGTGTTTAATAAATGGCCAAATGCTTGTGTTAGAGCCCTTAAGAGGGAATATTCGGATCATGCACCATTGATTCTTACTTTGCATGACACAAATTTTGGCCCTAAGCCTTTTCGGTGGTTTGACTCTTGGATGGATAGACCGGGTTGTGAAGATGTGATAAATTCTGTCTTACTGGGTTGGAGTAACGTTGGTCCAACGAATATGAATTTGATGAGAAAATTGAAAAGATTAAGGGATAGGCTTAAAGTTTGGATAAAAGAGTGTAGACTCAAGGAGGCCGAAGATGAAATTAGGTTAAAACAAGAAAAGGAAGATATGGAGCTTTTAATGGAACAACGAGAGTTAGAAGAGTCGGAATTATGGGTTTGGTCAGAATGCAAAAAGAGTCTTGAGGAGATCGAGATTTATAGATCACGAGATTTGAAAAAAAAATCTCGAGTTAAATGGGCTTCGCTTGGTGATGAAAATACTAGTTTCTTTCATGGTGTTGTTAATGGAACAAAAGCTAGAAACGTGATTCCAGGCCTTGAGATTAATGGTGAATGGGTTTCTAAGCCGTCTCTTGTTAAGAGAGAAGTTCTTCGATTTTTTAGACAACATTTCAAAGAAGATATTTTCTTTCGGCCGGTTATAGATGGTACGGGTTTGAGGCGGATTAATGATCTAGATGGTGTATCCTTGGTTTCTTTGTTTTCTAAACAAGAAATTAAAGAGGCGGTTTTTTATTGTGGTTCTGGTAAAGCGCCTGGCCCCGATGGTTTTAATTTCCGTTTTGTTAAACGGTTCTGGAACCTTTTGGAAGATGATTTCTATCGTATTATGAAGGAATTTCATGAGACAGGATGTATTAACTCGGGTTGTGGGTCGTCTTTTATTACTTTAATTCCTAAGGTAAAATCGCCTTTGGGACTTAAAGATTATAGACCTATTACGCTCATTGGGATGATTAGCAAGATTATCTCCAAAATTCTTGCTAATCGGCTTAAGAAGATCTTGGGTAAGTTGATTTCCGAGTCTCAATCGGCTTTCTTGTCTGACCGGTTTATTCTTTATGGTCCTTTAGTGGTTAATGAGGTTATCGAATGGTTGAAAAAAAGGAAGAAAAAGGCGTTTCTTTTAAAGATAGATTTTGAGAAAGCCTATGACAATGTCAACTGGCATTTCTTATTATCTATTATGAATCACATGGGTTTTTCGTCGATGTGGTGCTCTTGGATTAAAGGTATTCTTATGTCTTCTCGAGCTTCGGTTCTTGTTAATGGCTCGCCTACTTTTGATTTTAAATGCGAGAAGGGTCTTCGACAAGGTGACCCCATATCTCCTTTTTTATTCTTGATTGTCATGGAAGCCCTTTCCTGTATGTTGGAAAAAGCGAAAGTGATCGGTGATCTTAAAGGTATTAGTCTCTCGGATAATGAAGTGGCGATTAATCATATTTTCTACGCGGATGATGCCCTTATTTTAGGAGAGTGGTCTCGAGAGAATCTCCAGAATACGGCTCGGATTCTAAGGGTTTTTTATTTATGTTCTGGCTTATGTATAAATCTTCATAAATCGAATTTATTCGGGGTTGGGACTAAAGATAATGAGGTGGATATGATGATGGAGGTTTTGGGTTGTAAACGAGGCGCCTTTCCTTTTGTTTACTTGGGTATTAAGGTGGGAGCCAACATGTCTCGAGTTAATAATTGGAATCCGGTTATCAAAGTCATAAAGAATCTCCTTACTTCTTGGAAAGCGAAGACTTTATCTATGGGGGGCCGATTAATTTTAATTAAAGCGGTTCTCAAAAATTTACCTATCTATTATCTTTCTCTCTATAAGGCTCCAAAAGTGGTCATCGATAATATTGAGGAAATTATGAGACGTTTTTTATGGGCAGGTTCTAGTGATGAAAGAAAGGTCTATTGGGTTGCTTGGGATATCATTACTAGATCGAAGAAGGCGGGTGGTTTAGGAATCAATAAATTGCAAGATGTTAATGACGCGCTCCTCCTTAAATGGGCGTGGCGTTTCAAAAAAGAAGGTAATATTCTTTGGAAGAAAGTTGTTATGGGATGTCATGGGTCGAGTAGGGTATGGACCATGTTACCATGCACCTCATCAGCTAGCGGGTGTTGGAAACAAATTGTCAAGCTAGGGGAAAAAAAAAGCTTTGGAATGGTAGCACTCATAATAGTTATTTCATTGGTGTTTTGGGTGACGGGTCGACGATTAATTTTTGGGCTGATTCTTGGCTTCGTGATGAACCTCTTCGGCTTATTTATCCGCACTTATTCTGGCTCGAAAAACATAAATGGGTGAAGGTTGCTTCCAGGTGACAAGTTGTCAACGATACAAAGGTTCTTACTTAGGATTGGCGATCGACTCCATGCTCTTATGACGAAGTCAACGAGCTGTTTCATCTTCTTGCAGACATCTATAATTATTCTTGGCAAGGGGGAAATGATAAATGGATGTGGAAAGGTGATGCTCAAGGAGTTTATTCGGTTAACAAAGCAAAACAATTGATTAGTAGAGATCCTCAGCCGTATCAAACGCAAATGAAATGGAAAGGATGGGTTCCACTAAAATGTAAAATAATGGTGTGGAGAGCGATTCTTAATCGTCTTCCGTCGAGGGTGGAGCTGATCAGAAGAGGGGTCGTTTGCCGAGTGATTCATGCGTTTTTTGTAACTCAGATTCGGAGACAACCCTTCATTTGTTCACGTGGTGTATTTTTACAGCAGAAGTGTGGTCGAGAATTGAATACTGGTGCCGATTGTCCCCTATATTTGCTTTTGATGTGTCCGATCTATTGAAGATGGTTAATATTCCTCCGAAGACGAAGCACACGAAATACGTTCTAAGAGGTATTATCTTTACTACGATGTGGGAATTGTGGAACGAACGAAATGATAGAATCTTCAAAGGTAAAAGCCGGAGAGCTATGGAAGTGGTCGAAAGTATTAAATCGACCTCGTATTTTTGGATTCGAAATAGATCTAGATTAAAAGGTTTAAATTGGGTTGTTTGGTGTAAATATCCTTTGGATTTGATGTAATGTCGTTTTTTGCCCGAAGGTCCTTGCTTTGAGGGCCGTTTTGTGGCGCGCTTTTGAATGAAATTTACCTTTCAAAAAAAAAGGTAGAAAGCATATTACTTGTCTTAAAGAGTGTCCACAAATTAATTTTATTTATTTTATGTTACTAGCCGGGTACCCGCGCACAGCGGCGGCGATAAGTATAGTTATATGTGTTTGCTTACCCGTTTAGTGAATTCGTTTCACAATACTTCGAATGTATATGTGTTAGTTGTAAGTGTTTGTTTGGGTTACCCGTAACTTTCCCGTAGCTTTCCCGCGACATCATTATTCCCGCATATAGAAATACCCTCGCAATCTTTTTTCGCGTCAAACACTACCCTAAAAGTATATGATTTTGACGAATCAAGATTATATTGATTGAAATAAATGAAATAAAGGTTAAAGTTGTAAAATTTTGAATTAAAATAAAATAAACCCATTAAAAATATAAAAACTAAAAACTCATAAAAATATATCAAAATGGATGTTGAATTAAAGAGCATAAAATTTTAGAAAATATGGTGAAATTAGATTATAAAAAAAATAAGTAGATAAAAAGATATTTTAATTTAAAAATAAAGATGAATTTTTAGTTGAGAAATGACATGCCATTTTATAATTGGAGCTTTTTATCTTAATTTTTAGTGGTTAGGAGTTAGGTTTGAAGTTTGTTAGAAGTTAGGCTTGTAGTTTGTTAAGAAGTGACACATGTCATCTCATGATTGGAGCTCCTTATCTTAATTTTTGGTTAGAAAAACTCTTTCCATAATAAGCAAGCAAAAAAGTCTGAATTTTTAAGCCTTCTAATTTTAGAAGGCATAAATACATTATAAAGTAGTATAGATGTGTAATAAATGTATATTCAAATTAACAAAATGCCATTTTTAGCCATGTATTTAGTGCAATTAAATACGTATTGTATGATATGGAAAGTATATGGTTAAAGAGTTAGAATCAAATAATAAATACAATTAAAATGAAAATGATGAGAAAAAAGCATAATCATAATTTTAGATGCATTTACAAAACTAGATACATCTCTTCATTATTTTTCCTTTTATGTTTGAAACATGTAATTAGAAAATTTTCTCATTCTTCGTAGGAAGGTTTTTATTTATTTATTTATTTATTTATTTATTTTTTAAATCACAATAGTATTGTGAACACTCAAAATAAGACCAAAGAAGGATTGTATTTGGCCAGTAATATGTTTAGCAATGGATATAGTTAATACCCAACGACTACAAGTAAATACAACAACATTTAAGAGTCAAAATGAATAAAATAATGTCAAAAAATGAGTTGTATTGTGCAAATAAATTTATAGAGTGTGTAAAGCATCACTCTTTTATTAATATCAACTCAAACAAATGAATGCATACTATGACGAATTTTATTTTGCATACTCAAAAATTCTTGCATACTAATGGATACATTCTCACCATTCATTTAGTTTGATCTAATGATGGAGATTAACTTAAGATTTAATATGTCTAAACCTAAGTCTATGTTTTTTTCTTGTCTTTTTCTTTTCTTTTTATCTTTCTTATTTATTTACTCATTGTTTGTATTTTTTTTAATCACTTTTTTATTTCACTTTTTTTTATTTTTTTTATTTTTTTTCGTTTTCGTCAGTTTTCATATGTTTTTGTCCGTTTTTCCCGCTTTTTATACGTTTTCGTCCGGTATTTTACGTTTTCGTCCGTTTTCTAACGTGTTCGTCCGTTTTCATACGTTTTCGTTTGTTTTCTTACGTTTTCGTCTGTTTTCTTACGTTTTCATACGTTTTCGTCCGTTTTCTTACGTTTTCGTCCGTTTTCGTCAGTCTTGTTACGTTTTCGTCCGTTTTCATACGTTTTCGTCCGTTTACATACGTTTTCGTTCGTTTTCTTACGTTTTCGTCCATTGTTATCCGTTTTCGTACGTTTTCGTCTGTTTTCTTACATTTTCGTCCATTTTCATACGTTTTTGTCTGTTTTCTTATGTTTTCGTTCGTTTTCTTACGTTTTCGTCTGTTTTCTTACATTTTCTTCTGTTTTCTTACGTTTTTGTCCGTTTTCTTATGTTTTCGTCCGTTTTCATATGTTTTCGTCCGTTTTCATACGTTTCGTCCATTTTCTTACGTTTTCGCCTGTTTTCTTACATTTTCGTCCGTTTTCCTATGTTTTCGTTTGTTTTCTTACGTTTTCGTCCGTTTTCATACCTTCTCGTCTGTTTTCTTACTTTTCCGTCCGTTTTAATACGTTTTCGTCTGTTTTCTTACATTTTCATCGGTTTTCATAGGTTTATATACGCTTTCGTCCATTTTTTTACGTTTTCGTCCATTTTTAGACGCTTTTGTCTGTTTTCATACCTTTTCGTCCATTTTCATCCGTTTTTATACGTTTTCTTCCGTTTCCATATGCCTTTTTTTCCGTTTTCGTACGTTTTTATACGCTTTTCATTCTTTTTTATACGTTTTTGTCCGTTTTCATACGTCTTCGTCTGTTTTTTGCAGTTTTTATACGTTTTCGTCTATTTTCATGTGTTTTCATGCTTATTATTAAACTTTACTATATTACATGTCTAATATCAATTGTGATATTTTATTATAAAAAAGTTAATGTGTAATATCACTTGTGATATTTCATAAACAAACAAGTATGTTATTTAACCTTTAATATCACCTGAGATATTTCATTGCTCTGTATATTTTTATATATTATCACCTATGTGTTTTCTAATATTTTTATAATTTTCAATTACAAGATAGTTTTTGTGCTTTTCATCGCAATTGACAAGCGCACATTTTTTTAATGCAACCAATGTTATCTATTACTTGGGATATTTTACTCTTAATAGAAATAAAAGGGTTAAAGTCTCTTTAGGTGAATTCTTATTTTGTTCAAAAAAGTGCTAATTTAATGCAACACGTGTGATATAACACTGTAAGAAAGATGAAGAGTATTACACTCTTCATCATATACTAGAAGGGTACCCGCGCAATGCGGCGGCGGGTACCCAATGACTATTTTTATGGCGAGTAAATTTTTTATTTTTTTAATTTTAACATTAAATTGTTTGTTAAGTTTAATCAGTTTTTCTTATAAACAATTCTATTAAAATATATCATTATTGGAAGAGGTTACTATATAGTTTAAATTTAAATGAGACTTAAATTTTCAAATTTTACATTACTTTTCTATTTTTCTTTTACAGTAATGTTTTGGGTATTAAAATTTTAATACTTCCTTTTATAAAAGTTTCAAATTCTTTATAATGTAGTGTAGATATAAATATAAATAGATAGCATAGATATATATAAAAGTATAGATATAGATAGCAGCTAAAACACAAACATGTCAACCCAACTACTAAAAACTTAATAAATTTTCGGATTAAAAGCCCAAATGAAAATCACCTGTCCAACACAATTCATTTAAAATTTCGACCATGTGAAATTACTGGCCCATGTCTAAACAAGATAACCCTAAAAACATATCACCCTAATTTAACTCCTCACTTTGTGCAGTCAACCTAATTTTCTTCTCTCAAGAAAATACCACAGCCACCTTGTTTTCTTTAAACCCAACACTCCACTTTCACTTCAAACCAAACTATGTGTAATTGGAACCACACACACTCAACTCTTACAAGATCCTTGTTGTTTCTTCCTCCTACAACATGAACTACGAATCAAACCCCTTTAACTTCTTGTTATTGTTCTTGGTAATATCAGCTTCAAGATCCTTTATTAGGGTCTCGGGTGGGTTATATTGATTTCATTTTCATTTTCGTTTTCCGTTTTTCATTTTTGTTGGTGATTTCAGGTGGTTATTGATCTCGGGTGGGTTACATTGTTTCTGTTCTTGGATTTTCGTTCTACAAAAAGAAGGGATGAAACCACTAATGAAAACCAATGAAAAAATCACTAATTTTTTTCTAAAACCCACCAAAGCCAAATAACATAGCTAGGCAAAACAACCCAAACCACCAATATGTATCAGTTATTCCACGATACCACTTTATGGTGGTCAGATCACCAGCAGCAAATTGAGTCAAATGTTTTTTCTGTGTGGGACTGGAAAAATTTTCCCATACTTTACACCTTTTGTGGACTGTACTGGATGCATTAATGTGGTTTCTTTATTTAATATATGTATCAATGTGTTATATATAATGCATATGTGGTTGTAAGTCTGAAATTTTATGCTTTAATGTGTTGTACATCATGATTTATTACTTGCAAGTCTGAAAGTCTGAAAATTAAATAGGAGAGAGAGTCGTTTGTGCATTATAAGTAGTAGTGATGTGTTATTAGTTGTGATACTCAACTAAGAATGTGAAATATTAAATTCATACCAAATGTGATAAGAATTTAGTATTTTACCAAGTATATGAAAGAAATGATAATAAACGTCACTTATTATATTACTGTGATGATTCTGTTCATTTTTCTTATTTGTGTTTTTGAAAATATTTATGAATATTTTTGTGTTTTATGATAATATGAAATATTAGAAAAGGTGTTTAACTGAAAACAAGAGATGTTATGAAACTTTTGTTAGACTTGTGGTGGATTTTTCTATTTAATGGATACATTGTGCATGTTTCGATAGGTTTTATAGCAGAATTTAAAAATATTTATGGTTGAATCAATAAACTAAAGAAGTTATGGTTGAAGAAAACACACATCTTTATAAACAAACTGAGTAAGCTCAAACACCTGTGATATCAAACATGATAATAAAAAAAAAACTGAGTAACCTCACTTGTGATATGACATGATATCATAGGTGATATCACAAGTGATATAAACAATGATATCACACATGCTATCACTGGTAATATCACACATGATATCACATGTGATATCAACGGTGTTATCACACATAATATCACGTGTGATATCACAAGTGAGGTGATATCATCTATGATATCACAAGTGTTTGAGCTTCCTAAGTTTGTTTATAAAGATGTGTGATATCTTCAATCATAACTTATTAAGTATGCTGATTCAACCACAGATATTTTCAAATCCCGCTATAAAACCTATCGAAACATGCACAATGTATCTATTAAATAGAAAAATCCACCACAAGTCTAACAAAAGTATCATAACATCTATTGTTTTCAGTTGAACAACTTTTCTAATATTTCATAATATCATAAAACACACAAATCTTCCTAAATATTTTCAAAAACACAACCATCACATTCTTAGTTGAGTATCACAACTGATAACACATACATGATGAAGAATGTAATACTTTTCATCTTCCTTACAGTGTTATATCACAAGAGATAAATAAGTGTCACTTACAAATATCAAAATTAAAACGTTTGAAAACTGACAAAAACGTATCAAATCGAATGAAAAACATATAAAAACGTATGAAAACGGACAACAACGCCAGAAAATGGACAAAAACGTATAAAAAAGACAAAAACGAATAAGAACGGACGAAAACATATAAAAACGTCTGAAAACAGACGAAAATGTCTAAAAATGGATGAAAACGTAAAAAAACGGATGACAACATATGAAAACTTCTGAAAACGGACGAAAACGTATAAAAACGGACGAAATGAATAAAAACGTAAAATACAGACGAAAACGTCTAAAACGGACGAAAATACATGAAAACCTAAAAAACAGACAAAAATGTATGAAAATGGCCGAAAACGTAAGAAAACGGACGAAAGCATAAGAAAACAGACGAAAACGTATGAAAGCGTAAAAACACGTCTGAAAACGTATGAAAAATGGACGAAAACGAAATAAAACGGACGAAAACATATGAAAACGTAAGAAAGTGGACAAAAACGTATGGAAACAAACAAAAACGTAAGAAAACAGACGAAAACGGACGTAAACGGGCGAAAACGTAAGAAAACAGAAGAAAACGTATGAAAAAGACGAAAACGTATAAAAACGGACGAAAACATCTGATAACAGACGAAAATGTCAAAAAATGGACGAAAACCTATAAAAACGGACGAAAACGTCTGATAACAGACGAAAATGTCTAAAAATGGACGAAAACGTAAAAACGGACGAAAACGGACAAAAACATCTAAAAACAGATGAAAACATATATAAACATATGAAAACGTACAAAAACGTCAGAAAACGGATGTAAACGTACGAAAACGGATGAAAACAGACGAAAACGTATGAAATCAGACGAAAACGTAAAAAAAATGACGAAAACATATGAACACGGACAAAAACGTATAAAAACAAACGAAAACGTATGAATACAAATAAAAACGTATGAAAGCGGAAATAAACGTGAAAAAAAATACATGAATTTAAAATAAAAACGTGAATTCCAAAAAATAAATAAAAAAATAAAATGTTAATAAATAAGAAAGAAAAAAAGACAAAGAAAAATGAGAAAAAAAAACATGAATTTAGGTCTCCATATTAAATTTTAGGTTTATCCTCACCTTTAGATCAAACTAGATGGATGATGAAGATTTATCCCTTGATAAACACCAAATTAAGAGTAATCATTTGAAAATTCCTCTCCATACTTATTAATAAAGTTTGCTATTTATATTTTCATGAACTTAAATTAACCAAAATAATGTATCTGGTTAATTTTCCAAACATCTCGATCTCATATGGTTATGAATTTCAAGGAACCTAAGCTAGTAATTTAATAAAACATTGTCCTAAACAGACAAATAGGCACAAATTATATTCCTATAATAAATACTTTGGTCTTTGTTCTTTGTTCCATACCTAAGAGCATCCACTATAAGAGGTCTATGAATAGGTTTAAGAAACTTGAAAAGGTTTATATCTTGTTTTAATCATAGTGAGAAATCTAGGTGGCATGAAAAGGTTCTAGTTCTTGGACCTCTTTATAAACTCAACACAATTAATGCATGTGTTATGTGGAACATTTATAAAGTTGTAACACATTTTTGTCATAGTGAGAAAAGGTTTATAATCTCAAAAGGTTTATAATTTATTGATATGTGGTGACATGAAACACTTATAAAGCTTTATAACTTTTAACCATAGCGGATGCCCTAAGAATACTACTTACTTTCAAATAGTGGAACCAACTTTTTTTGTCTACGTAATAGAATTATTTTCAAAAATGATCACAATCACAAAGTCATATACTTATTCAACAAACCCATGAAGACACTAATTTTCATGTTCCTTTGCCTTGTTTTCACGACAAATACATCTTCAATAGCAAAAAAATTAACACCTAACGCAAAAAACAAGTGTTGGTTGGGTCATTGGACCATCTATATCTTTAACGCGATAAATGATCCAATCAACGTTCATGTAAAATCAGGTGATGATGATTCTAGGAGATCATACACTTGCATTGAACGACAATGAAAATTGGAGTTTTTGCGAGAACATTTGGGGAAATATCTTGTTCTATGCTTATTTCAACTGGAATGGTACAAGAACCGCCTCTTTCGATGTTTGGAAAAACGATGATTTTGGTAACTATTGCTCGGGATCAATTGTTAATAGTGAACGAAGATGTGTTTGGTTAGTTAGACATGATGGATTTTATCTGGGAGAAGACCTTACTCCATTTCCAGATGGATGGCACAAAATGTATGACTGGTCATGAGTGCTATACTTGATTATATTTTTATCAAGATAATGTGCATTATGCATTGTGTTTGATAATAAAAATGATAAATTTAATACTTATGTAATTGTTGAAACCGGCATGGAATAACCTGACATATTACTCCTCTGTGGCCGAAGACTCATATTTCTATATTTCACAACCATTGCATTTGATATTTTACTTTAACTATAATAACAATAATAAGTGATAATGAATGCCGAGATCACTCTATTATTGAACTTTTTGTTGCCGTTCATTTATTATTTTATCGGTTACTGCTTTTCTATACCGACTAGTGTTAGATTTTCGTGCACGCACAAAATTTTAGGTCTAATTTTTGTTAGATTAATTTTGGTTAATAAATATATAGAGTTTGTATTGTGTACTAAATAAACACATTAATAAACATAGTTGCTTTTACTATGTGTGAGAGAGAAAGGGAGAGAGAGAAGGACGGCTGGCACGAAGTTAGAAGCAGAAAAAATATTCAAGACCAAGGGAGAAGATTGAAGAAGGAAGATACGAGGTACCAGGTTATCAAATTCTTTGTGTCCAATATCCCGGAGAGGTGTAGACCTTGGGACCTTGCGACTAGACTCAAAGAATATGGGGAGATAGGGGGGGGGGGGGTTTACATTGCGAGAAGGAGGAACAAGGAAGGCCAAAGATTCGGCTTTGTGAGTTTCAAAGGGGTGAGGGACTGGAAAGAAATGGAAGAGAGGCTTAGTTCGATTAAGATGGGGAGCTCCACTCTTTCCATTAATGTGGCGAGACATGCAGAGGAAAACGAAAAGGCAGGGATTGTTACGAAGAGGAAGACGGTGAACTTTAAACAAACGGAGAAGGCTAAGGGCTTCTCAGAGGCAGCCATGAATGGTAAAGGTAGGAGCAGCGGTGGCAGAAATTTTGGCTTCTCCTACAGAGATGTGGTAGCGGAACCTGTTGGGAAAGCTGGAAGTGAAAAAGTCATTAACATGGATAGGGTGGAAGGGGCGTTGAAGAGGTTACATGGGAAGGCTTTGGTGGCGTGGTGCATCAACCTTAACGTTCTTACCAACATCAGCAAGTATCTGGGAGGTTTGGAGGTAGCAGATTTGGAGATGAAATACGTAGGAGGTCTTTGCATTCTAATTTCATTTTCTTGCAATGAGGAAGCCCTTAACTTCTTCAACAAAGATGAAATTTGGAGTACTTGGTTTTCTAAAATGGAGATATGGATGGGTCAAATCATTCCTTTCAGTAGAATTGCATGGGTTGGAATATATGGTGTCCCTCTTCATCTTGCTTCAGCTTCCACGTTTATTAAAATTGGAGAAGTAGTTGGGGAAGTTATCTCACCTTCGTCTTCGGATGAGGGTGAGGTAAATAAGTCGGTGGAAGGGGTAGGAATCTTGGTCGGAGATGGGACTGAAATCAAGGAGGTGATAACGTTAGCTTGGAGAGGTTCTAATTTTAAGGTATGGATCAAGGAAAAAGACTTCAATTGGAGTCCTAGTTGCATAATCGGTAATAAGAACGGAAGCGTCTCAACGAAGCATGGTGGGTATAAGTTCGGTAATCAAGCAGAGGAGAAGTGTAATTCATCGTCGGAAATGGAAGAAGGAGAGTTGAGTGCCCCGGGGAAGGAAGACGGAAAGTTTCTGCATGAGGAGGGGAAGACAAAAGAAAACGAAAAGGTGCATGGGGAAGGGGAGAGTCAACGATTGGGTAGTAAAGGAATATTTAATGTTGTAGCAGGTTTCCATAACAATTGGGAGAGTCAAGAAAAATCTTTCGAATTCTCCTCCTCCAATATTAAAAATAAAGTCGTTAAAATAGAAGGTGGAAATAAATTTGAGGAGTGGAATAACAAATTCAGTGGGCCTCCTTCCCGGCACAGGAAAAGACAAAGGGATTCAGATCCTTTTTCGTTAGATGGGCTATTGGGCCTAAATAATCCTCCTATTAGTGTCAAACCCATGGATAGTGAGAGACAGGAACATTTGGATAAGTCAGAGGAAATCTCAAAGGATAAAGGATCCTTTGACTTAAATAATAGCTTTCAGTGTACTGAAGAACATAAAGGAGAACATAATAAAGGTGAGAGTGGGGGGCGGAAATAAATATGATCGAGGTTAATCAAGAAGTAAACTTAAGAGAAGAGGTTCTCAAAACTAAAGAGATAGGTGATTCCATTGGAATTGACCTGTCAAAAGCGACAACAGAGATCTTAAGGTCGATTGAAGAAGAAGAAGGAATGAACCAAGTTGCTCAATGAATTGTCTTTCTATCAATATTAGAGGTTTGGGAGGGGACCTCAAACCCAGCTGGATCAAAGGTATCGTTAATAAAGAAAAAGTGTCATTTTTAGCTATCCAAGAAACGCAAACGGGGAATGTTTCTCCCGAGAGAATAAAAAAGTTTTGGGGTAGAAAAGGCATGGAAAGTGAAATTATGGAACCGTCGGGTTGTTCGGGTGGTCTTATCAGCGTGTGGGATCCGTCGATGTTTAAAAGGTTAGAAGTGATAAAAAAGGAAAATTTTATAATCTGTAAAGGAGTTATTAAGGGATGCAACAACACTGTTTTTTTAGTCAACATATACGCCCATCAAAACTTTAGAGAAAAAGTCAGTGTTTGGAATGATCTATTGGATATCAAAACCAAGTGCGGGGGTTGGTGGGTTCTCATGAGGGACTTTAATTCGGTTAGAACTAAGGAGGAAAGAAAAGGGTCTAAATTCAAATCTAATAGCGCTAAGGAATTCAACACGTTTATTGAAAGGGCAGAGCTTTGTGAATATGAGATGAAGGGTAGCAGATTCACATATTTAAAAGTAGACGAGAAAGGCAAGAAACTAAGCAAGATAGATAGATTGATGGTTTGTAGAGAGGTGTTGGATTTATGGCCAACGGCGACATTGAGGGCTCTTCCTAGGCTTTACTCGGATCATAGTCCGATCTTATGGTCGATAAGGGATTGCAACTTTGGTCCCATCCCTTTTCGTTTTTTCAACTCCTGGCTCGATCAACCAAGCTGTAATAGGGTGGTAAAGGATACTCTAGATAGCTTCTCCTTTTCGGGTCCCCCGGATATCATTCTTTTGGAGAAGTTCAAAAGTTTAAGAAGTAGTTTTAAGAAATGGAGAGATGAGAAATGTAGGAAGGAGGGTGAGGAGCTCGACATATGTAAAAGAGAGCTTGAGGAAGTTGAAACAAATATGGAGGAGGAAGAGTATAACGAAATGAAGTCTTGGACTCGTTTGGAATGCAAAAAAAGGATCCTCGAAATTGAAGAAAGCAAAGCTAAAGACTTGAAGCAAAAGGCGAGGTGTAAATGGAATGTGGATGGTGACGAGAATTCTCGTTTCTTCCATTGCCTCATAAACAACAGAAAAATCTCCAATTCAATACCAGGGCTGATGGTGAATGATGAATGGGTTAATAATCCAAAAAAGTTAAAGAATAATGTTTTCGACTTTTTTAGATCCAAATTCAAAGAATATTCGATGAGAAGACCGGAGATAGTGTGTGATTTGGAATCGAAGCTGAATGAAGAGGAAGCTATTGCCCTTGAATCTAGATTCACGATAGAGGAAATAAAGGAGGCTGTTTTTTACTGTGGGGAGGAGAAAGCCCCAAGCCCCGATGGCTTTTCCTTCAAATTCATTAAGAGGTATTGGAAATTCCTGGAAAAAGATTTTTTTGATATCCTGTCAAAGTTCCATGAAGATGGAAAAATTAGTAGAGGCTGTAGTTCAGCCTTTATTGTTTTAATCCCAAAAATTAAGGACCCTGGTAATTTAAACGACTATCGCCCGATTACTTTGGTGGGTATTATCAGTAAAGTTATCTCTAAAGGGATTGCTAATAGATTGAAAAGGGTCCTGGATAAGTTGATCTCGGTCAACCAGTCGGCATTCTTGAAAGATAGATTAATTTTAGATGGGCCGTTAATTATTAATGAGATGATATCATGGGTTAAGAAAAGTAAAAGCAAGGCATTTGTCTTTAAAGTAGACTTCAACAAGGCATACGATAACGTCAATTGGGGCTTTTTGTTGTCCGTTATGGGTCAAATGGGGTTCAAGGATCGGTGGTGCAGATGGATCTTGGGCATTTTGTCTTCAGCCAGGTCGGATGTTCTGGTGAATGGATCGCCTACCTTTGAGTTTCAATGTACAAAAGGTATGCGCCAAGGTGATCCCCTTTCACCTTTTTTATTCTTGATAGTTATGGAAGGGCTTTCCAGCATCATGAGGAAAGCTAAAGTGATGGACATTTTGAAAGGCTTCGAATTTCCTAATAAGTGGCCTGTTATTTCGCATTTATTATATGCGGATGACTGCTCATTCTTGGGTGAATGGTCGGAAGGTAATTTGGTGAATGTGATTAGAATTCTTAGATGCTTTCATTTAAGCTCGGGGTTAAGAATCAACATAGGTAAGTCGCACTTAATGGGTATTGGGGTGGATGATATAGAAGTGGAAAGGGTTGCGAGTATGATGAAATGTAAAAAAGGGGATCTTCCCTGTGATTATTTGGGTCTGAGGATTGGGGGGAATATGAATCGAATCAATAGTTGGGAATTCTTGATTAACATCTTTAAGAAAAGGCTTTCGAATTGGAAGGCTTCTAGTTTGTCTATTGGGGGAGGACTACGCTGATTAAGTCGGTTATGGAAAGTCTTCCCACCTTCTACTTTTCCCTCTTCATTGCTCCGAATAAAGTGATCAACTCATTGGAAGGCATCATTAGACACTTTTTATGGTGTGGAGATAGCGAAAAGAATAAGATACACTGGGTGGCTTGGGACAAAGTTTCATCTCCTATTCGTGATGGAGGGCTTGGGTTGTCAAAGTTGAAAGAGACAAACGATGCTCTTATAGCGAAATGGCTGTGGAGGTACAGAAATGAAACTTGTAATCTATGGAGAAAGGTTATCGATTCTGTTCATGATAACAAAAGTTGCTGGTCTCACATTCCGTTCCGAAAAAATTATACTAGCGTTTGGTGCAATATTGCGAAGGCGATTAATAAGATGAAGGTGGGGGACTTGAGCTTAAATCAAATGCTCAAAGGTAATTGTGGTAATGGTAGGGACACTCGTTTTTGGTTGGATCATTGGGTCAGTAACGTTGCGCTCAAAGACAGGTTCCCGGGGTTGTTCAAAAAGGAGACTAAAAAGAAGTGTAAAGTTCAAGAGAGATTCTGTAGTGGTAACGACTGCTTTGTTCTCAACAACGTGGAACAATTAACTGAGGAAGAAGAAAATGAGATGAAGTCGTTAAGTCGAGATTTGGAAGGGATCAGGTTAAAAGATGGTGCAGATACGTGGGAGTGGAAAGGGAAGAATCAAAGAACTTTTAGTGTCAAAGGGGTTAAAGAGTTTCTTTTAAGCCAATATGACTATAGTAACAGGTTCGTGTTCAAATGGTCGAAATGGATCCCCAAAAAGTGTAATATCTTCATGTGGAGATTAGGAATGGATCGTATTCCCACAGGCATGGCTCTGAAAGTTAGAAATTGCCAATTTGGATCTACGTTGTGTGTCTTGTGTGGTCAGGAGGAGGAAAGCGCTAATCACTTATTTTGCTCGTGTGAGGTGGCCACGGAAATTTGGTATCGAATTGGTCGTTGGATCAAGACTCCTCCCCTATACATGTTTTCTGTTATTGACATGTTTGATCTTCACAGATGGGGTGCCTAAGAGAAGAAGAAAAGGAAAGTTATAAAAGGGATCATTTTTAATACGTGTTGGGCTATTTGGAAAGCAAGGAACTTGAAGAAGTTTAATAATGGCGCCATTGCTATTAATCGCATTATCCTCAATGTAATGGGGTTTAGTTTCTTATGTTTTAAAAATCGAGGGGGGAATTCTAGTATAAGTTGGGAGAAGTGGTGTAAGTTCGATTTGTTGTAATTGTGGAGTTTTCTTGGTGCCCCTTTCGCTAGTTGGCGTTGGTTTGGGCTTGTGTAAATAATAGTTACCTTTCAAAAAAAAAACACATTAATATTAATAATTACATATGACTATCATTATTTGTTAAATAACATAACATAATAAATTTTATATAAAAAAAACATTGTCGAGTTTTGTTACTTTCAATACAAACTGATATAAGTAGATACATTTTTTCTTCAACTGAAAACTTTCTGCAAGACCTTTTTGTAAATAACATTTATTGTTTTATTCGTAGCTTTTCCATCTTTATCACATATGAATATTTTCGGCCCCTTTTTAGTTGTAACTCTTAAAATTGCCACATATAGTTTCCCGTTTTCGACCGTTTTTTTTACGTTTTTGTCCATTTTCGTACGTTTTTTATCCGTTTTCGCCCATTTTTTTTTTAAGTTTTTATCAGTTTTCATTCGTTTTTTAATCCGTTTTCGCACGTTTTTTTACATTTTTATACGTTTTCGTCCGTTTTTTACGTTATTGTCCGTTTTAATCCGTTTTCGTCTGTTTTTTACGTTTTTATTTGTTTTCATCCGTTTTACGTTTTTGTCCGTTTTCATTCATTTTTTATCCGTTTTCGCCCTTTTCTTACGCTTTTCATCCGTTTTCGTCTGTTTTTATATGTTTTCGTCCGTTTTTTATTACGTTTTTATCTGTTTCGTCCGTTTTTATATGTTTTCGTCCGTCTTTTTACGTTTTTATATGTTTTTATACGTTTTCGTCTATTTGTCTGTTTTTTCCCCTTTTTGCCAGTTTTTATCCGGACAAAAAGGTAAAAAATAAGGCGAAAACTACCTAAAAATGGACGAAAGCATAAAAAACATAGACAAAAATATAAAAAACGAACAAAAACGTAAAAAAATGAAGGGAAAAACTACCTAAAAACGAACGAAAGCGTATAAAAACATAAAAAAACGTAAAAGAAGACGAAAACGTATAAAAACAGACAAAAACATTAAAAAAAAAGGATGAAAACATATAAAACAAACGAACACGGATAAAAATCAAACAAAAACGTAAAAAATGACGAAAACATATAAAAATAGACGAAAACGGATAAAAACGCAAGAAAAACGGACAAAAAACGTAAAAAAAAACAAGTGAAAACGGAAAAAAAACGAACGAAAGAGGATAAAACGGGTAACTAAATAAAAAATGGATGAAAAACGTAAAAACGGGCGAAAACGGATAAAAAAAATGAATGAAAACGGATAAAAACTAAAAAAACGGGCGAAAACGGATAAAAAACGAACGAAAATAAAAAAACAGACTAAAACGTAAAAAACGGACGAAAAAGTAAAAAAATGACGAAATCAGATAAAAACGGACAAAAACGTGCGAAAACAGATAAAAATGGACAAAATTGTAAATAAATGGGCAAAAACGGATAATAAAACGAACGAAGACAGACAAAAACGTAAAAAACGGTCGAAAACGGATAAAAAAAAAGACAAAACGGATAAAGAAGGACAAAAACGTAAAAATAGTGGACGAAAATATATAAAAAGAGACGAAAACGGATAAAAACCGGACGAAAAACGTAAAAAACAGGGGAAACGGATAAAAAACGATCGAAAGCGAATAAAAACAGATAAAAATGTAAAAAAACGGGCGAAAAATATTATTAACAGAGGGACTAACTGGCGAAAACTATTATTTGAAAAAATAGGACTAACGGTGCATAAATTATTAACAGAAGGACTAACGGTGCAAACACTTAACGGAGAAACTTAAGGCCCATCCAAAATAGGGACTAAATGAGTGCAAGGTTTCAAAAATAAGTATCTCTGATGTAACTAAAATGACTTATAGACTAAACTTGAAATCTGAGCAAATCACAGAGACCAAACGTGTAATTTTTTCAAACAGTAAATATCTGTTTGGGTTTTGGATCGTTTTCTTTTTTCTTTTCTTTTCTTTTATCTGCATAGGGAATTATTGATCCTATCACTAAATTTGTTGTACAGGTTGTGATGGGTTTGCAATTTTGACATTAAAAAACAACCGACATAGATAAAAGTTTCATGAATGAGCAGTTTACTTCTTAAAATTTATTTGTGTACTTTCCTCTTTATAATAGGGTTTTGACCGTACAATAGCAACGTACTTTGCCAAGTGTACCGATCTAGTACGCGTACTTTTTTTTTGTTCCACTTAATGTAACGAACTTTCTGTTTTTGTACCAATCTACCCCATGAAACTTGTTTAACCGGCACCAAATTTTTTTTGCCCATATTTGCACGTTTTGTCCGTTTTGCACGGTTTTATCCGTTTTACACGTTTTCGCCCGTTTTTGCACGTTTTCGTCTGTTTTCGCATGTTTTGGAACGTTTTTGCCCGTTTTTACACATTTTCCCCCGTTTTCGTCTGTTTTTGCACATTTTCACACGTTTTACACATTTTTGAACGTTTTTGTCCGTTTTTGCATGTTTTAACACATTTTCGCCCGTCTTTGCACGTTTTCGGCTATTTTTGCATATTTTCGTCCGTTTTCGTCTATTTTTGTATGTTTTAGCACATTTTAAATGTTTTCGCACGTTTTCATCCATTTTTGCACGTTTTCGTCCTTTTATACACTTTTTGTCTGTTTTTGTATGTTTTCGTCCGTTTTTTACCGTTTTCATCCGTTTTTGCATATTTTCGCACGTTTTTGCACAAACAGAGAAACATGTGCAAAAACGAATAAAAATGCGTAAAAACGAACAAAAAAGAGTTAAAACAGGCGAAAACGTACAAAAAAACGAGCAAAACGTGTGAAAACGGGCTAAAACGAACAAAAACGTGCAAAAACGGGTGAAAACGTGAAAAAATTGACGAAAATATGCAAAAGCAGGCAAAAACATGTAAAAACGAATGAAAATGTGTAAAAACAAACAAAAATGTGTGAGAACGGATGAAAAACATGCAAAAACGTGTGAAAATGTGCGAAAACGGGCAAAAACGGACAAAAGCGTGTGACAATGAAAGTACGTTATATTAAGTGGGACAAAAAGTAGTACGCGTACTAGATCGGTACATTTGAAAAAGTACGTTGCTATTATACAGCCAAAACTCTTAATAAAAAATGTCAGGTATGATGCATAGCCGGTTTCCAAACTTTTTTCCCGGTAGCCGGAAATCTTATGGGTAGAATGGAACAAAAGTTGAAAGTTGGTTACATTAAGTGGAACAAAAAAAAGTACGCGTACTAGATCGGTACACTTGGCAAAGTACGTTGCTATTGTACGGCCAAAACCCTTTATAATATTACTTACTATAGTGTCAGGTCACTAGTTTTACAAACACAAGCTTAAAAGAAAGAGATGAGGCGATTGAACAAGATCTAACACACACACACACGACAATAGTAAACGGTTATGCGTAGGTGAGTGAGAGAAAGAAAAACTTGAACAACCAACCTTCAAATGAAGGTTTACATAAGGTATTTATAGGAGGAAAACTAGGGCAACACTCCTAGTTTCCATCCTTTCTTTAATGGGCTTGGGCCTAACACTTGATTATGGTTTAGGAGTGATTCCAACAATCTCCCCCTCAAGTGTTGGTGATGAACGGTGAAGGCGTTGAGGTAATAGTAGCTCTGACGTCTTCTGAAATTCTTCTTTCTTGTGAGAAGAATTGCCTTGATTCGAACAATCTCCCCAGTGTAGAGAGATAGTTGTCTTTGAACAGTTATGCTTTGACGTCATCTTTAACTTTGTTCTTTGATCATTGTTCTTTGTGGTGAAAGTGATAGTATGTTGTTGTCTGCATCAATTATGTCTCAGGTCTGCTTCGCTGCTCCAGTGTCTCCACGTCATTCTTCAACATGCTCACACGCTCTTTGACGTTGGAATTCAATACTGATGAAGTTCTTTAAGTCTTTAACTTTGTAGATTCTTTGGTTTGACGAAGAATCATTCTAACTGTTGTGTTGCTTTTGGATAGAACTTCCATTAGTGATGATGTTGGCGTGAGCATGAGAAGAATCAGCACGATCATCCCGCTCCGGAGCTTCCATAAGAAGAAAACATTTCAAACGGTTAGTAATATGCGGATTCCGGCACTTACAAGTTTGAACTTCGAGAGTGTTAACAGCTTAGTGTGAAAACACAACTCTAATTCTTACAAAGGCCGTTCCTGAACTGGAGTCCCACAAGTGAAATAACGCGCTGTACCAAAGTACATCTACAGTTCAGATGAGTCACTGAGGTATACCGAAGCAACACCTCATGACTGTAGACCGTTTGAGACACACTCCGCGTAATCCACGGGGAGTTACCGAAGAGACCTGTTGTCAGGGTTGTTTGATGTTGACCCTGGCAGGAGTTTCCATTCAATGACCGAGGATCACAGATGTGAACCTCTTATAAATGTTCTCGACAGATTGCTAAGATCTGTGAAGGACTCGATAATGTACCACTGAAATTCTTATTGTTGAACGTCAAGTGATAAAATGTCAAGTGTACCTAAGAGATCTTTTGATGAATCTCGTGGCTCTAGACTCAGTAGTGCGTTTTGGTTTTCCTGAGCGGAGACTAGGGAGAGGGTCTCCTTCTTCAATACCAGCGATCTCTAAGAGAAAGCCAATAGTTTACGTAGGGTTCCCTGTGAGAATGAAACAAGCTTATGTTGAGAGAAACTTGAGTGGCTAAGAAGGTTTAGTGCATGCGTCATTGGGTCCATGACGACTTTTAATCTTCAATACCGGTGTCACTAAGTGACAACCAGTAGCATATGAATTGAACCCGGTGTCTGCCCTAAGTTGAATAATCTGGAGGGCTATTTCTTTTCACCCTTTTCTTAGCATTTCTTTTTGATTCTTCAACTCCTTCTTTCTCCGATTCTCATTTTCTCCTTTTTATAATCGTACCTAAGGACTTCTAAGCACTAACTATTTGTGATGTCCTTGGGTAGATCCCTCCGGCTCTGGCGGATCATAGGACGGTTATTCCTAACCTTAGTCACCTTATAACTCCATGACTATCCTATGTTGCCATTAAAACCACAGTAGTGAAGAATCTCTCAAAGGGTTTGTTAATGAAAATCATGTTTGAACCACTGTGAGAGATAGTATTTTGCATAACTACTCCCCCTCCACATGTGCTTAAGAGTTTTAATGGTTTAAATGCACAGTGAGGAAAGAGCGCGCATATTTTGAATTGATCCACTGGAGATAGACAATCCCCCGCGAGACACGGTTACGTTGCATAGTTAAAGAGTTACATTGTCAGCCTTTAGGTGACAACTAGCTCTAATAACTACCTTGAAGGTGTAGACAAACCTCGAAAGGTTGTCATACCCGTCAGAGTTCATGTCTACCAAGAGTGTCTCGAATGGTACTTTCTACTTGGACAAGTCCTTTGCGAGACACGTTTACATTACTAGCGAACTAGCTTGAAATTATTACCCGTCCAGGACAAGTCTTTTCGAGTTACTAACAGTTTAGTACCGTCAATTCGTTGGTTAAGTCTAAAGTACACAGATTCATTTGCATTTTGCACAACATATTTCTTATCACACAATTTTCTCCCCCTCAAAAATGGCATATAAAATGTTATTTTTGAAATGTTGACAATAAATATGACCATTTCGAGTGTTGCGGGAAGATGACCACTATGAACAATTTGTGAACAAAGTTTTAATTCAAATACTCCCCCTCAACAAGTGATATAAACGGTTGAGGTTTTGAAAATCTTACGGGGGAAGTACTTGTTCTTTTTGAGCAAAACCTTGAAAAAGGAAAGGTTTAATAGGTTTTACTCAAAAATAAGAAGCTTTCGCTCCTTTTATAAGGATTGTGGCACTGAAGCGTACCACAGGGTCCTTTCTTGCAAATTACGGGTTGTACACTGTTATGTGTGCACAAGCCATTGACATAGTTAATCACACATCCAAAATTATATGAAAGAAACAATTCAAGGGGTAACAGGAAGTGCAGTGATGTTCCCAGGAGTGCGCACAGGGCGTTGAAAGCCGGTTATGTTAATCCTGGGTCGACCACCAACATAGCTCTCCAATCGTCTGAACTGATCCCTTCTGAACAACCATTCATCAATCATGGTGATGATCCTTCTCACATTCCTCCGATCCTGAGAATTCCATCGCTTAGGGTTCCCAATGTTTTCACGTATATCCTTCAATCGATAAGCTAATCCGTCCCTAACCATCTTCAGAGTATGATCTCCAAATTTGTGAAGCTCATTACACGCCATCAAGCAATTGCGATGAAGTTCACTGCGATAAACGACACCAAACGGTTTGCTGATGAGCGTTAATTGTGATAGCTGGTTGATATCGGGAAGATCAAGCTGTGGTGGAGTGAAGTTGACACGTGTCTGATATGATTCAACGGAAAGCTGGAGATCTTCAACACGTTCTTTTATGACTATGCGTCTGATGAAAATGAGCAGTGACTTGATGAATTCACGTTGTATTTTGGTTGAAAATTGTCTCATGCGACCCTGTACTTTGGCAAGGTACATGTCTTCAATATCGTTGAGAGACAAATTCTCAAAGTCAGCTTCACAGAATGCATAATCCCTTTCATCCTGTCTTTTGACCACAATCTTCTTGAGAAAGGTGTAGTCCCATTTGGATGAAAGACCAACATGTTGGATGGCAATGATGTCTTTAGTACTAAACACTGCATGTTGTGACTTCTGAACCTGATAGCTTCTGTAGTAGATTCGTCGGCGTTCTGGCCAGTGATGAATCCCATACAATGCATCTCGGTCGTATGCTTCCACTGTGTTGGAGAACAAGTGATTGACACGTTCCTCAATGGCAATGCAGTTTGAGTAGATAGCTGCAGGGAATGGAAGTGTCAAGGATGTAGCATATTTCCTTGAACCATCGCCACCATGGAGAAGAAATTCCAGGTCTCTGTTGAAGAAATATCGGAAGGGAATCCGTGGTTCATCTGGTTGGCCAATGGTCGGTAGAGGTTTGGTCCAATCGGTGTAGTATGGAGGGTTGTCCCTTTTTGTGAAGTCAATGTTTGCTTCCGGGTTGAGTTGTTAGGCATAGCTCGAGCAATGTTGTCAAGGTGATATTCGACCTCGAGGTCACTTTCAGAGCTGTCTTTTAGAAGTTGAAACGCTTCATTCTTGATTCGCTTCAACTCAGATTTCGTCATCTTCTTCACCTGGAACTTTTCCTACAAAAGTTTTGCATGCTCCAATGTATTACCGTCTACCAAATTCTGACCTTCTTCAGGGTAGGGAGTGTTGTTAACAAGAGTAGAGAACCATTCAAATTCTTCAGTTTTATCGTCATCTAGCCAAGATACGACGTCAGTTTGAGGCGTCTTCTTCTTCTTCTTTTTCGAAGGCCTAGATGATGATGCTGGTTTCTGAACTTGTTTGGGAGAGGTGGGTTGTTGTAGGGGCTCAAGGACCTCTTCATCGTCACCACCCGTATACTCAAATTGATCACCGGTTTTCTGAGTCAGGGGTGGTAACTCGGAATCGTCCTGAGGTTTATTTGTAGAAGAACGAGGAGGGGACTTTTGTTGAGTAGGAGTCCGTTGGAGAGGAGGTAACATAGAAGATGATTCACCAGACTTCTTCTGACGTTTAGCTTTATCATGCTTATCCTGATCCTTGTCTTCATCGTCTCTAGGACGTTTAGACTTTTCAGCTTCGAATCTACATGCTTCTTTGAGTTGGTAGTCCACCAATGCTTGAAACAGCTTTCCTTCCTCAGAAGTAAATGTCCCAGATCGTGTGGACATTTGTGTGACAAGCTTGGCCACCAATTCATTATCCGAGAAAACTACAGGATCAGATGGATTGATTGTGACGGTTAAAGGTGTTGATCTTATAGTTTGCTTGGCTATCTGCATAAGATTCGGATATAGTTGTCTGGTAAACATCTCCTTTGTGACTTTAGGAACGAGATCCTGAAGGTACTTGTTAGTGTAACCTTCGATCTTTTCGTTCAGTTCCTCTTGACGATGACTTTTCATGAACTTCTGAACAAATTCCCTTTCTTTCTGCATCTTGTCTTTCTCATCATTTAAGTACTGTATTTGGTCAGCAAACCAATTCAGTTTTCTGTAGAGCATGTCCTTCTTTCTGACTTGTTGGATAGCTTTCACAATTCTTTCATGAGTCTGAGAAATCCAAGATCGAGGTGGTTTCTTCACAGATTTGGATGTTGATTTGGTTGATTTCTTTGATGGTGGTGGTGAGGAGTGAGATGAAGAATCTGATGAGGAGGAGACATGAGGAGACTCGGGGTCCTTAGGAGGTGCAGAAGTATCCTCCTTGGAACGAGTTGGACTTTTGAGAAGATAATCATCATAATTCTCTTCGTCATCTTGTCCAGATTTAGCCTTTTCTTCCTTCTGAGCCTTAGCTTCTTCATCAGTTTTCTCTTTCTCAGTCTTATCCTTTTCTGGTTCCTCAATGTTATAATCAGTAGACTCCTCCACAAGCGTTTGTTGTTGCCCAAGAGTGGTGGCACCAGATCCCTTATCGGGTCGATTAACCGCATCAGGATCTGGTGAGGAGTGGGCAGCACCACTTGATCCTCCGGGGCCACCCATTTGGTCTTTTGCAAATTCTTCAGGCTTTTGAATGTGTCTAACTAATTTAAACTTCTTCCTGTAGGATTGATCCAGTAGCTCTTCTTCTTCTTCAGAGCTTTCATCATAGGGCACAAGTGCAGGAGTCTTCCCTTTTCCTTTATCAGCTTGAGTACTTGGAGGTTTTGGTACTGAAGGATTGTCATCCTTTGCAGTTTCAGAGTAGGTAATCTCTTCATCTGTGTCAGTACCTTCAGAGCTTTCGTCCAAAAGCTTTCTTTGCGGTTCGGGTTTAGGGATTGGGATGGGAGTAGCTTCCTTAGAGGGAACAATCCTTTTACGAGGAGGATTCCTCTTGGGAAACTTCCTATGACTTTCAGAACTTACTACACTTCCAGCACTTCCTCTTCTGGTTCTCCGAGTAGGAGTCTCTGAAGCCTTTTCATCAAGGTGGCCAACTTTTTCTTCTTTTACAGCTACCCGATACCTTTTGTACGTTTCCAACTTTTTGATTTCCTTTGTAAGAAGGTGATCGGGCAACTCAGCACCCTGTTTCTTCGTAGACGATTCTTTGATTCTGACAGATAGTATGGGCTCAGTCAAGATTGCATGATTATCTGGGTCATTGAGTCTCCTGGGGATATCAGGATGAAGTCCAAGAGCTCTCTGGATCAACAGTTTGGTGTATCTGACATAGGGAATTTTGGAGCCAAGCTTTTTATGAAACAGCATCATATCTTCCCATAGCAGTGCTTCAATTATAATGTCCTTCTTGTTGATCAACGACCAGAAAATTTACAGTTCCATGAGCTTGGGATGCTCATAGCCACTGTCACGACCAGAGACTGATTTGGTGATGATCATATAGAGTGTCCTCCATGGTTGAGGAATATTCTTCAGCTCCACGTGAGAGTGCTTAGTAATGATTCATGTAGCTTCATCATAACCAATATCTATCAAGAATTGCAGGACAGTCTCTTCAGTAGGGGTAGCAAAGAAGTCGGTTGGAGCGATGTCTGGAATGATGAGAACAGCTCGTAAGTCATCAGGAGTGATAGTGACTTGTTTGTGATTAAGAGTCACATTCACAGCATTTTGACCAGTGATCCTCTGCATAGAATCCCAGAATTGTTGAATGTAGACCTCTGGAACTGTGGCAGAGTGTGAGAGCATGTTCTGGTAGGGATGATTCCTGAGAATATCCACTGCAATGAGACAAGAAGATTCTGAGCATGTGAGGGTGTCAAAGTCAACCCTAAGGTTGTTCTTTCCAAGCTTTCTCGGATAACCCTCTGGAAAGATATCAGCAATTGTAAGAACTTCTGATGCATCCACATTCATTTGTTCAGCCATGTCGTGATCTGAAATAACATTAGCCAAAAGAACCAACATATCGAAAGACATAATGTTAATCAACAGAAGGTCTTATTGTCTAGTTTTTGAATGTACAGTGTCAATGATTGTTACGAGTCCTAAGTCACTTGTTTGTCCAATAGTCCAATGATGTAGTGAAATATTTCGTGAGTTAGTTAACTTTAGGTTTTAAAGTTTATGTTATCACTTATGGTTCACAACATATCAAACGTTTAAGTTTATTAGTGACATTATTGGATTCGTGATGATATGATAAGTTTATTAACAAGTTTGTACACGTGACAACTCATAATGAAGGTCAATCAAGGCTTAAGCGTAGTTTTGGCAAAGTTAAGCGTAAACAGAGATGATATACGCGTAGACGAAAGCTTACGCGTAGGATCCTAACTTACGCGTAAGAAATGTTACGCGTAGGAAAAGGGGACCGTATGCTTAGAGCTTACGCGTAGGCGTATAAGGACCTTACGCGTAAGGCTTACTCGTAAGAGTAGACCTTATGCGTAGAGGTCACTGTTTACGCATATCCTTCACAGGATACGCGTAGTCCCATTGTAGAAGCTTACGCGTAATAGTTATGCGTAGGATTATTCTTACGCATAACTTGGCTACGCGTAGGGTAATCCTTATGCGTAGAGTTGCAAATGACCTTGATTCTGAATATTAAGCATAGCAAAGCCTGAAATAATTTCATCAAATCATTATCATTAACACAAAACTTCATTTTATCAACAAAACATGGCATGAATTATTCGTTTAAAGGTTATGCGTAGAAACTCATACGCGTAGGTCAAAACCCTAAGGGTTAAGATTTACGCGTATCATTTCTAGCCATGGGATTTGCACCAAACAAATTCTGGTAGGTCTATGATGTTGAGAGAGTCTATGAAACAAGTTATAACATCTAATTCGTTGAGAATCAAGATAACCCAAAGTTATGAACTTTAAACCCTAATTCCAAATTGTTAAACATTTAGAGTTTCTGGGTGGTTAACAACCTTGGAAATCATCAATTCATCAATATGTGAACATAACCCAACAATCTTTTTGACCAAAACACTTCACATTCGAAAATACTCAATTCGACTCAAGAACCCTAGGTGGGTTTTGATGGTTAAAATGATATCCTTGATGTATTAGAACCGTTTTGACACTATCCATTAATCCAAAAACACACACACAATGATTATGTGTTCATACGCTTATGCGTAGAACACATAATCATGTGTAAAACATGTTTTAGCCGTAGGATTAGCATGAAATTTAAAACCTTAGCTTAAAAACATGTTGTAATCACAAAACTACTTACAAGATGATGATTAAAAGGACGGATTTCTTGGTTGAATTGTAGGCGTAGATTAGTTAGGTTGAGAGAATTAAATAAGAAGTGAATAAGTTAGGTGAAGGTATTTTATTAAAATTAACTTTAACATTTTGACAGTTTTGGTCCCTCCACCTTTTCCTTTTTCAAACAAAGCCATTTAACTTCCATTTTGGTTACCAAACAAAGTTTTTAGGAAAGAAACTTGACGACACTCCCCCTTTTCTTGAGAAAATAATGAAAGGTTATTAATTTTAGTCCGAGGAGTGTCATTGAACCAGAAAATTCACCACCATTGTTAAAAGAAACAACCGAGATATGATAACATGCAAGTGCACAGATGTTTTGAAACAGTTAAGAGATTATTTTCTCCTCCTCAACACTTAATCAGAAAAATACTGAATTTTGAAAGATTAAAGTGTTGACGGAAGAAATGTACTTGCCATGTTGAAAGAAAAAATAGACTAGGAGAATATTTTTGTTGTTTTATCAGATTTTATATTTTTGTATTTTGTTTTTGAAAAATTTATTTACAAAAGAGAGTTTTGGTGTTTGACAGATTTTTAAGACTGTTTTAAGAGGTCATCCAATTCCTCTTGAGTCAAACACCTCATACCAATCCGGTGGATCAGCTCATTAAACCTAGCGGGAGGCAAGGCTTTGGTGAGAAGATCTGCCAATTGGTATTCAGTACCCACAAAGTATAATTCAACGGTACCCTGTTCCACGTGATCCTTGATGAAATGATAGTGAAGATCGATGTGCTTTGATTTTGAGTGCTGAACTGAGTTGCACGAGATCGCAATGGCACTCCGATTGTCGCAGTACATCGGGATTCTGTCAAATACGTAACCATAGTCTTTGAGTTGTGTTCTCATCCAGATGACTTGAGCACAACACGCCGACATGGCTACATATTCTGCTTCGGTTGACGACAGAGATGTACAATCCTGCTTCTTTGATTGCCAAGACACCAGTTTATAACCAAGAAATTGTAGTGCTCCTGAAGTACTTTTTTGTGAATCTAAACATCCTGCGTGATCAGCATCTGAAAAAGCGATTAGTTCAAAACCAGAATCCTTCGGATACCAGATCCCCAAGTTAATGGTTCCCTTGATGTATCGGAGGATTCTTTTAGCCACAGAGAGGTGGGTTTCAGTTGGTCGAGACTGATAACGGGAGCATAGATAAACGGCAAAGACAATATCAGGTCGGCTAGCTGTTAGGTACATTAGAGACCCAATAATACTACGGTATTTTGTAGGGTCCACTAATTTCCCATTTAAATCAGCGTCTAGCTTCTTGGTATGAGTCATTGGTGTGGCATAGGTATCACAGGTTTTCATTCCAATTTTGTTAAGCAATTCAAGGGCATATTTGGACTGACTCAAGAAAATACCACGGGGTGATTGATGAACTTGCAGTCCTAGAAAGAACGTGAGTTCACCCATCATGGACATTTCAAAATTTTTCTTCATTAGTTTTGCAAAAGCGGTTGAAAACTTTTTATGTGTAGACCCAAAAATGATGTCATCCACGTAAATTTGAACAATTAAGATATGTGCCCCGTGATATTGTATAAAAAGAGTTGGGTCAACCGAACCTTTGGTGAAATTATTAACAATGAGAAAGATGATAGCTTATCGTACCATGCCCGAGGGGTTTGTTTGAGACCATAAAGAGCTTTGTTCAGTTTGTAGACATGGTTCGGGCACTCTGGATCAACGAATCCTTCGGGTTGGCTGACATAAACCGTTTCTTTCAGTTGTCCGTTGAGAAACGTAGTTTTGACATCCATTTGAAAGACCGTCATATTCATATGAGCCGCGAACGCGAGAAATATCCAAACAACCTCAAGACGAGCAACCGGAGCAAAAGATTCTTCAAAGTCTATTCCCTCTTCCTGACGATAACCCTTAGCAACTAGACGTAACTTGTTTTGGATGACGTTCCCTTCAGCATCCAATTTGTTTTTCCAAATCCATTTTAGACCAATGACGTAGACCCCTGTTGGTCTTTCAACCAGTTCCCATACTTCAAGACGTTTGAATTGGTTGAGTTCTTCCTGCATGGATTCAATCCAGTTGTCTTTTGTCATTGCGTCTTTAATGTTTTTAGGCTCAGATTGGCAGACAGTGAGTGCATAAATGCAATGTTCACCATCTGTGTGAAGACGTTGTCTCGTAACGACTGGTTGATTCGGGTTGCCAATAATATTAGCCAGAGGATGGTCTTTTGTCCATCGATGTGTAGAGGGTTGATGTTGGTATACATTGCGCAGATTCTGAGGATTCAAATGGTTTGTTGAAGATTCCGCGACATCTGGTGCAGCAGTCTCATTAGCAAACGGGTTGAAGAACGCATTTGGATCAAAATCTGCGGGTGGGGGTACATCATTCAGAATATCATCAGCTGGTTCATCATTGTTGGAAGCGGTTTGTTCAACTGTTGTTGTGGAGTCAACTGGTGTAGTTGCATTTTCAACAGTAGTTGTTGTAGCAGGTGTATCAGGTATAGGAATATTATCAGGTTGTGCAACGGAAACAGCGGATATACGGGGAGCACGTTCATCAATATCGTCACAGAACAGAGGAGCAAATAACCTTTCCATTTGTTGACGAGTTAGCTGGGGGCTTTGTTCAGCTGATGATGGGGGTTGAGGGAAGTTTAAACGGTTGTGACCGGGTTCTAAGCTGTTTTACTCAGAAGCCATTTCCGTGAGTTCATCAAAATGAGCATGAATCGTTTCCATCACCTGTTTTGTACGACGATTCCAGATCCGGTAACCTTTAGAATTCTCACAATATCCAATAAAGACTCCAATGTCAGCTTTGGCTTTGAGCTTTCCAAAATCATCACGATCATTATTCGGATAGCAAAGGGATCCAAATACATGAAAGTGTTTGAGATTCGGTTTATGGTTGTGGACAAGCTCGAAAGGTGTTTTGTTGTGGCGTTTTGTGATCATAGAATGGTTTTGAGTATAGCATGCAGTAGATACGGCTTCTGCCCACAAGTAATCTGGAAATTTAGCATTGATTAACATTGTTCTTGCAGCTTCCACTAACGTTCGGTTTCGTCTTTCAACAACTCCGTTTTGTTCAGGTGTACGTGCAATAGATGTTTGATGCTGAATTCCCACTTTCTCATAGAATTCACGAAGGGTTTGGTTAACAAATTCAGTTCCTTTGTCTGTTCGAATTAGCCTGACGGTGTTGCGGAGCTGAACCTGTATTTTCGTGAGAAAGGTGATGATCATTTGTGGAGCTTGGTCTTTGCTTCGAAGAAAGTAGACCCAAGTCCATCGTGAATAGTCATCAACAATTACTAAGATGTAGCGTTTGCCATTGATCGTTGGACGCGCATGGGGCCACATACATCCATGTGAAGAAGATGAAGCACATGTTGAGAGTTGTGTTCCACCTTTGAAGGAAAATGAGCACGAGTGCTTTTCCCTTGTTCACAGGCTGAGCAAAGGTGATCTTTTGAATATCGGAATCGTGGGAGACCTTCAACTAGTTTGTGTCGAGCAAGGTTGGTGATGGTTTGAAAGTTTAGATGTGAGAGACGACAGTGCCAGAGCCAGGATTTTGTTGATGTTGCCTTTGAAAGTAAGCAGATGGGAGATGAAGCAACCATGTCTTGTATAGAGATAGTGTAGAGACTAGAATTACGCGAGCCAGACATAAGGTCATTTCCTTGTAGATCACGAATGAAACAAGTTTTCTCCCTGAAAGCAACCTCTAAATCTCCATCACAAAACTGACCTACTGAAAACAGATTATGACCGAGGCCTTCCACATACTAAACCCTGCTGATTTCGATGTTCCCAATGACATAATCTCCGTAGCCCATGATAGCTGCGAAGTGATCATTCCCGAACCTGACAGTGCCAATGAACTTTGCAATAAAGTTTGATAACAGTTTAAGGTTGCCTGTCATGTGTCGGGAACATCCGCTATCAACAATCCAGAGAATGATCTGTATCACCTGCATTACACAAAGACGACACAGATGGAATAGAAGTAGATGTGGAACCCGAAATGTTAGAGGGTTCCGAAGCAGGTATATGAGACATGCACACATTCATGACTTTAGGCATCCATGTAAATCCTAATGTGTTATATATCCATTTCTGCCATCTATAACTACTCTTTGCTTTAGTCTTAGTGAATGCACTAGGTGGTACTACATTCTTAGGAGGTGAAACTGGAGCTACAGTGAAAGCAACGTGTTAATACAAATAAGCCGTAAAAACGTTTATTTATATTTTACGATCTTCTAATGTTTTGTCGATAACAAAAGTAAAATCATATTAACGAAACAAATAAAATACGTAAATGGTTTGAACTAATAGTTTTATAACACACTTACGTTTTCACATAAAACACTATAACAAGATTAAGTGATTTTATATTTTAGATACACATGTACAACAACTAATGTTTACATATTGGCTTAACAAGTTTAAGTAACTCTATGAGTTAGATACATATGTACAACAACTAGTGTTTACATATTGGGTTAATACATACTTATATTAAGTACACTAAAATGGGTAAAAACAAGTATATACTAAAATGGGTAAAAGCAAGTATATACTAAATAGATAAAAACTAGCAAATGGTTTTTGACCCATAACCCATGGTTTTATATATACCACTTACACAAGTTCAATGTATCCTTAAGGTACATTGTATCTAGATTGAAAACCATGGATCAACCCATAACCCATGACCCATGACCCATAACCCAAAATACCCATGGGCAAAAAGGAGAGGACCACGGATCCCTAGCTTTGTGCTAGCCGGATCGCAAGTGGAAGGGATCCGTGGGATCCGGGGAAACAGTAGGTTTTTCCTCTATAAATAGTGAGCCATTTCTTCATTATATCTCACCCCTCTCCAACATACTTTCTCCCCTGAGTTAAATCTCACTAACCATAGATCCAAGAGATCTATGTTTGTAGTTTTGTTTTTGTGTGATCTTTTAGGTTCCTCTTAAAGGGAAGATCACCACCTTTGAAGTCGAGCAAGCTCAAGTCCTTGAGTTGCCAAGCTTCCTCATCATCAAGGCTATTGAAGTCCTCTTGTTGATGATCCCTTTCTTTCTTCAAAGAAGCGTAGTGTTAAAGACATTAGTGAAAGATGTCTCAAGTGTCAAGACGAAGATATTAGTGAAGGGTATCTATCGTCTATAGGATAAGCACTTGTGGTAGGTACTTAGAAGTCAAGACAAGAAGCATTAGTGAAAGGTGCTTAGAAGTGAAGACACAAGACATTAATGAAAGGTGTCTTGTAGATCTAATCAAAGACATTAGTGAAAGGTGTCTTGTAGATCTAATCAATGGCATTAGTGAAAGGTGCCTTAGATGTACATTCGATATGGTGTGTTTCGATGTACTAGATAGACTAGCATTAGATCCAAGGATATTGATGTCCTTGATGATGTCGTAAAGGAGTAGATCTCCTTTGGGATTAGTCGTTGGTGTAGTGTGGTAGTAGTTCCTCCATTGCAATGGAACTAGGTACTTAGCCTAGTACCTAATAAAGGGTAGGCGACGTTGTGAAGGTGTAGTTCACCTAAGGTGTGAAAGAACTCGGTGATTAGCCTAGCACCGTATAAAGGGTAGGCGACGTTGTGTTAGGTGTGGTTCGCCTTGGTGTGAAAGAACTCGGTATTTAGCTTTGTACCGGAAAAAGATTAAGCGACGTTGTGAAGGCTTCTCCGCCATAAGGAGATTGGTGTAGTGATTACAAACTCTCGAGTAGGTGACTCGGGGAGTGGAGTAGGGCAAGGAAGGTGTCCTTGTAGCCGAACCACTATAAATACTCGCGTTGTGGTTTTGTGCTTCTTACTCTTATCTTTTCATTACATATCTTTATATGCTTGTTTATCAACATCCAACACACACAACCAAATAGATTGACATAAGTCGATCTAAATAGTTTAAAAGGAAGTTTTAATTGGTAAAACTATTCAACCCCCCTTCTAGTTTTCCACAATTGGCATCAGAGCTTCGTTACCAAGTTTCTTGAAGTATACTGTACTTTAAAAACTTGATACGATCCATAGTTAATTGAAAACTACAAAGAAGGTTTTTCATAAAAAAAAAACAAACACCATGTTTTTTCAAAAACTATATGTTTGGATGTTGAGTTGATAACAACATTTTTTTTATATATATATTTTTTTAATTGCACTAATCTTCCTTGTGATATTGATTAGTCAAAGCTCATACCCACCAAGCTTTAGGAGTTGCTTGGTAACAAGAATACCTTCCTTAAGAAGGTATCTTAGACGCAAAAGAGCGGGAATCGTCTAAGTGACATTTGTCATTTGTAAAAGACATTCCTAAGTGCATTCGAGATATGACTTTCTACTTATATCTAAATGATACTTGTTTAGTATATAAGTGTTATTTGCTAGGCTTTTATTTGAGTAGATTTTTGTGTTTACACATGATTTACATGTAGCTTCGCTAGGAAGCTTGTTTCTCGCATACGTGTTATTTTTCTCGTCTATAGTCATAATATGTAGAGCTTATGTTTTATTTCTTCTAATAAAACAAAAACACGAATTTCAAAAATTCCTCCTTCCCTATTAATAAACCCACTCGACGCCCATTTTTTCAACCCTCACCTTTTCAAATTTTCCAATTTCAAAAATTTCCTCTCATTCAAAAACTTCATCTTCTTCCTCATTCCATCTCTTCCTAAACCAAGAAGATCCGTCATCAACATGGTTTACATCGCACTCGTGCTCATCGCCCTAACACTCATCGTACTTGTGTTCCCTATGATGAAGTTCACGTACGGAGACATTTACTTTGTGTTGTTAATCTATATTGGGGTCATTTACCCAATCCTTTGTATCATCCTTAGCATTGAAATGCAATATTATTAATTATCTATTTTATCTAGGATGTTTGTGTTATTATGTGTGTTTCATTTGTTTTGATCTATATGTGTTATATTCTTTCGTGATACATTAGATGTCATGTATGCATGCTAAAAGAAAATGTAGGATAAAACATACTTCATGGTACAATAACCGTAAAACCTATGTTTTTATTAAAACTGGTTCTGTTACTACAGATCCACAGATCCCGGAAGTTACACTAGCCGGATCCCTTTTGAAAAGGAACCGTGGGATCCGTCCTACTGGAAAACAGTTTTCATGCAAGATTAAAAATCACTATCTTTCTAAAAAATAATAATCCACTAGAACTTCAAAACCATGGGTTAGCTAAATACTAATTGTTAATAGAATATCTAGTAAAAACGTTAGATTATTATAGGTTGACCATAAACGTCTTCCCTTATTAACCCATCACTTCTATAGGTTCAACTATGACGCATGAATACGAGTTTGATTTTTCACTCACTAGCGTCTACACCCTGAACATTTCCCTTGAGCCCAACACACCTGGCAATCATGTCCGTGGGTTCAATAATCTCGAAAACCGTCACTTCCATGAAGGACGTATTGTAGACACCTCTCTACAATTCGAAGAAGGTATCAATACCTCCTTCCGAGCCATAGGACTAGAATGTCTTCTTGAAATTAACGAGAAGATATGTCCAAGGTTCATAATGGAATTCTTCCGTCAAGTGGAACTCGTTCGTAACGAGGATCGCTCTTTATCTCTTTGGTTTTATATCAAAAACCAAAAATTCAATTTAAGCCTTGGGCATTTTGCTCACATCCTCCGAATTCCAAACCATGGACAATGTGCCTTCACCGAAGATTGGTCTCTTGACTCTCTCTTCAATTTTCGTGAAGAAAATAGCCCATATTGTTCACACATACCCTCTCCGGAAGAATTAACACGCATGATATGCAAACCTCGACCATATTACTCCAATCCAAACATTATCCATACACGGGATATCCGAGAAGAGTATAAGCCTGCTGCTCTTATTCTACGTGAAAATGTTTGGAGTCTTAGGGGAAATCGAGATATTCTTCCTGCTTGTTGTGCTCACATGTTGTACTGTTTGCTAACACAACAACCATACAATCTCGCCTACTTCTTCACAAGGCGAATTGCAAATCTTCAAGGCTCCAAGAATAAACTCATCCCTTATGGAATGTTCTTGACACGCCTCTATCACAATGTTATGCACTTCCATCCTCAATTTCAAAGTCCGTTGTACGTACTTGTGAACAAGATGATGGAACCGCTAAACATATCTCTCATGAAGACTTTCTTCATTCATGATTCCACCAACACCCATACTTCACATAATGATCCTCCTAGTGAAGACACTCAAGGAACATAGAATAGTCAAATAGGATTAATTCTACTATACTCATTAGTTATCAATGTAATCCTATCTCTTTCATGAAATAACACATCTTACATTTGATATCCTAGTTTTAGAACTCCTTTAAACAAAGCTTGGAATATAATGCACTGTCATGATCATTGCATACCTTTAGTAAAGGTTCTGTCTAGCAGATAGACGGATCCCAAATGTTGTACTAAACGGATCCCTACATCTAGGGAACCGTGGGATCCGGCAAAACAGAAAATGCAATTGCAAGCATTATATGTCAAACACATCCCTTAGAACACCTCACACTAAGTTAAACATATTGTCTTAAGATTGATCAAGACTTTATCAAGATAGGTTGACCTTTCCTACTCTTTCCAACTCATAGATCACATTCTAAGGCTTTGTTAGATCTACCATTTCAAATCCATCACTCTTCCGCTCCCAAAACTCACACTTTATTCTTCTTATATGATCTCTCACAACTAGGTTAGAAATCCTTCGATTATGACAATATTGATCATTAATCAATCTCACCTCAAAATTGATCAAAGTTGATCAAATCCTAGTTTTTCCCATCTCATAACCATTAGGATAATTTCCAAAACATAATCCTAAGACACAACCTGATCTCTAGGATCATTTAGTTTCATTTAACTTCAATTGACATCTTTAATGTCATCTTTGCTCATCCATTGGTACTTGTTGAAAAGTCCCAAATCCTTCCATAAATAACAATCATTAGCTACACCACTCATTTCCTTCAAACACTTAAGCACCCCTTCATTTAAAACACTTAGGAGAACTGAAACACTCAAAGTGATGTAGGTCTAGGATCTTAGAAACATCATTTCCACTCTTTCATAGACTGCTGAACGCCGGATCCCTAGAACTAGCCTAGACGGATCCCTCTAAGAAGGGAACCTTGGGATCCGGATGACAGTCTATGACAAATCCTGGTAAAACAATCATTTCAACTCATCTTTCTAATTCAAACACTCCATCTCATTTTAAATGAGTTCCTTGAACAGCACAACCTCTGTAGTTGACTCTTGTGCATGCTAATCATCACATTCCAATGAATCTTAGTGGCTTAAGGCTTAAATGCACTTTCCAAATCTCTTGATTTATAAACCACCTTGTTAAGATCTCCATAGTCATCACTCTCATCCTAACTTTCAGTTTTTGCTATCCCTTCAAAACATCTCATCATGAGAAAAACCCCGAGTAACAACCTATCCACTAAAGAACCACCCATCAAAAGGGCTCGTGTTGTACACGAAATCTCTTCAACCGAATCATCTCCGGTCAAACCAACAAACCTTCATCATCCAATCAAACCAATTCCTAGAAGGTTAGTACCCACAAAATTACCTATGCCAAACACCACCATACCTCCTAGGCCAAACAATATCATCTCCACTAAACCATCACCATTGGTTCCTAGAGCTATCTCGTTTACATCCCCACAATCATCACCTCACCTCTACAACTTAGAGGACTTGCCACCTAGGCCGTCTCATCCGCTTCCGCCGACAACATTCTCCTCATTAGGAGGAACAATGATTCAAAATCAAGGTGTTGAGTCAACACTTGCTCCGTCTTCCTTTTCGCCGTTTCCATCATATAATCCCATTTGGATTATAAGAAATCACCAAAGTCAAACACCCGACCTTATGGAAGTTGACACATCTTTACCACCATCATCATTCTTGATCGAACCATTCCTAAATGGACCTCCACCAATCCCTCCATCATTTGAGGCTCCTCAAACCACTTCAATTGATCCTTTGAATCTAGCCTCTTCTTTTCATCCACCACCACTACCTAGCCATGACAAAGATTGCTATCATTGTCAACATGTTGAAAGTTTGATACATGAAGTACGAGAAGACCAACGTTTCATGTTCTATCATCTCCTCGAACGTTTCGACGAGATTAAACCTAAACATAACTTGAGCTAGAGGATTATAGTGGTGTCTAAGCTTCAAGCGTTAGTTGGTCTAAGAAATTCCTAGTTATGTATTGTCTATTTTCTTATTTTTGAGTCATGTATATCATAACTCTTGTTTTATTAAATGGAATTACATGCTACTTGTTATTTCGTTGAGCATATGATTACTTTGTACTCATATCTCATTTGTGTGATAACATTACTTGTTATATCACCTTTGCTGATTTTAGTCATCAGCCAGACGGATCCCTCAGTATTGCCTAGACGGATCCCTACTAAAAGGGAACCGTGGGATCCGTGAAGTCAGAATGTTTTTCTTTATCACATTTGCCGGAAATTGTGAATTATACTTGTTTTCTAACCCTTGTTTTGCAGTTTTTCAATTAACACATAAAGTATTTGACATCCTAAAGCTAGGGGAGCTTGGTGTCAAAACAATACGTTGCAAAATTACTTGCAACATTTGATTTAAATTTCATGACTTCCCGTTGCAAATATTGCAATCATCTAGGGGGAGCACACCCGTCACATAGACATAATCCTTTGCATAAGTTAGTTGCAAATGAACTAGATTAGAATTAGTTTCTTGACGCCCTTACTTAGGGTGGACTCGTCAAGAGGGAGTAACGACGAGATCCTTTCCCGTTACTTGCTCTCTATTTTTTTTTCCTTTCACATGTTTTTCTTAAAAACGATGTGTTGCTCTCTTTCAAACACTTTTTGTCTCGACAAAAAGAGGGAGAAGAAAGTAAAAACTACAAATTCAAAATTTTACGAATTTTAGTTTTTCCTTAAAATAATTTTATGTTTTGTCATCAACAAAAAGGGGGAGATTGTTAATACAAATAAGCCGTAAAAACGTTTATTTATATTTTACGATCTTCTAATGTTTTGTCGATAGCAAAAGTAAAATCATATTAACGAAACAAATAAAATACGTAAATGGTTTGAACTAATAGTTTTATAACACACTTACGTTTTCACATAAAACACTATAACAAGATTAAGTGATTTTATATTTTAGATACACATGTACAACAACTAATGTTTACATATTGGCTTAACAAGTTTAAGTAACTCTATGAGTTAGATACATATGTACAACAACTAGTGTTTACATATTGGGTTAATACATACTTATATTAAGTACACTAAAATGGGTAAAAACAAGTATATACTAAAATGGGTAAAAGCAAGTATATACTAAATAGATAAAAACTAGCAAATGGTTTTTGACCCATAACCCATGGTTTTATATATACCACTTATACAAGTTCAATGTATCCTTAAGGTACATTGTATCTAGATTGAAAACCATGGATCAACCCATAACCCATGACCCATGACCCATAACCCAAAATACCCATGGGCAAAGAGGAGCTGACCACGGATCCCTAGCTTTGTGCTAGCCGGATCCCAAGTGGAAGGGATCCGTGGGATCCGGGGAAACAGTAGGTTTTTCCTCTATAAATAGTGAGCCATTTCTTCATTATATCTCACCCCTCTCCAACATACTTTCTCCCCTGAGTTAAATCTCACTAACCATAGATCCAAGAGATCTATGTTTGTAGTTTTGTTTTTGTGTGATCTTTTAGGTTCCTCTTAAGGGAAGATCACCACCTTTGAAGTCGAGCAAGCTCAAGTCCATGAGTTGCCAAGCTTCCTCATCATCAAGGCTATTGAAGTCCTCTTGTTGATGATCCCTTTCTTTCTTCAAAGAAGCGTAGTGTTAAAGACATTAGTGAAAGATGTCTCAAGTGTCAAGACGAAGATATTAGTGAAGGGTATCTATCGTCTATAGGATAAGCACTTGTGGTAGGTGCTTAGAAGTCAAGACAAGAAGCATTAGTGAAAGGTGCTAAGAAGTGAAGACACAAGACATTAATGAAAGGTGTCTTGTAGATCTAATCAAAGACATTAGTGAAAGGTGTCTTGTAGATCTAATCAAAGGCATTAGTGAAAGGTGCCTTAGATGTACATTCGATATGGTGTGTTTCGATGTACTAGATAGACTAGCCTTAGATCCAAGGATATTGATGTCCTTGATGATGTTGTAAAGGAGTAGATCTCCTTTGGGATTAGTCGTTGGTGTAGTGTGGTAGTAGTTCCTCCATTGCAATGGAACTAGGTACTTAGCCTAGTACCTAATAAAGGGTAGGCGACGTTGTGAAGGTGTAGTTCACCTAAGGTGTGAAAGAACTCGGTGATTAGCCTAGCACCGTATAAAGGGTAGGCGACGTTGTGTTAGGTGTGGTTCGCCTTGGTGTGAAAGAACTCGGTATTTAGCTTTGTACCGGAAAAAGATTAAGCGACGTTGTGAAGGCTTCTCCGCCATAAGGAGATTGGTGTAGTGATTACAAACTCTCGAGTAGGTGACTCGGGGAGTGGAGTAGGGCAAGGAAGGTGTCCTTGTAGCCGAACCACTATAAATACTCGCGTTGTGGTTTTGTGCTTCTTACTCTTATCTTTTCATTACATATCTTTATAGTGGAAGCAACGTGAGTCTTATTCATAGTCCTAGGGTGTTCTTCTACTTTAGCATTCCTTATTGATCTTTTCTTAGGTCGCAACTTCCTATTCTTCGATTGAGTGCTCCTAGGCTGTGAAGTGCGGACGTTTGGAAAAGACGCAACTATTCCTGTTTCAGTAGAAGGAAGCACGTTAGCAACTTGTGATTTGGCAGTAGGGATTCTAGGTGCACGATTACTAAGTGTGACTGGTGCTAATCTCTTAATGATGGTTGGCGGAAGTTGTTCATACTTTCCTAACATTTCTCTTAGCTTAGAGATAGTGTGAATCAAATCTTGATTTTCGGACCGAATATTACCAGCAAAATTCATGACTTCTCTAGTGTGAGCAAGATAGTGATCAAGTTCGTTTGATGCTTCATGAAGAGTCTTATTGAGTAAATCAAATATGACACCATATTCCTGTTTAACGTTTACAAGTTCTTGTTCATATTTTGAGATTTGACTTTTGAAAGACACGTTTTGATCATCCAGTTGCTCAATTTTAGGATCAGAAGATTTTGCACTCAACTGAGCGATTTTCTTTTGAAAACTAAGTTGATGAGTGTGAATATCTTTTTCACACCAATGAAGATGACGTTTTGCATTGTAAAGTTCGTTAAGTAATTGTTTATTTTCAGCTTTTAAAGACTCGATCTGAAGCACATTATCAGTATTCTCAACAGTTACCACAGAGTCAACATTATCAACAGAGATATAATCAGATGCATGTGGCAAAGAATAGAATAACACAACATTATGGATATCAGCACAGATAGCATCTTCCAAAAGTCGATCAACATCTTTTCTCAACATTTTCTTTTTGCGTTTAGTATGAGAAATAGATGTTTCAGTTTTCTCGAAAATGACCTTCATCACTCCAAGTTCCTTATGAAAATCCTTTTCCCAAACTAATGCACAACTTTTCAAATTTTTAACATTTGGTAAAAGATTTTTCTGAAAAATGTCTCTTTGTTCTCGCGCTAAAGGTGATTGAAAGTGTTGAACTTTGATTTCAGAATGATGTTCTATCTCATGTTCTAAAGTTTTGAGGTCAGCCATGAAAATATCAAAATATCTAAGAATTTTGCGATTTTCAGGTCTTGAGTTTACTTCACTGATTGAAGGTAAAGGACCATAAATTTGTGCATAATCTGGTTGGGGATTAACATTAGAAGACTCAGGTGTTTTGATGATAACCCTTGGTGTGTTAGAAGAATCCGTTGGTGTAACGAAAGTGGCCGGTTTTGAATAATTAAAAGGTTTGTTGTAAACAACCGTTTTTAATTTTGATCGACTCTCGTCTTCTGCATCTAATTCCTCTTGACGATGATATTCAACAACACTCATAACAGTATCATTAATTTTATATTCTGCACTGGAAACTTCAGGATTTGGTTTGAATGTTTTGAGTGAAAACTTTGGTTTGTAATCAGCTAGATTTGGTCCATATCCTTTTGGATTGGGTTTTTAAGTAAATTTTTCAATAGCTGTTACTGATTCACCATGTTTGTAAACAACAGTTTTAAACTCTTTAATTTTGTTTTGCAAGCCAATAATTTCTGCAAGAAGGTCATCTACCCGATTCGTTGAATGCTTTTTGTATGCTGAGAACTGTTTTTGACAATTTAACAACTCAGCCTTAGCTTTTTGATTTTCCAAGGTGAGAGCGTTAATTTGCTTTTTATGTTCATGTTTCAGTTGTTCTATTTCAGACAACAAAGCATTCTTCGAAGCGGCTAGATCACGCATCTGTCTCTCTAAATATTTTTCGTTTTGATGAGATTTAGCAAAAGCGGCTTCAAAACCTTTTTCACGATTTTCTTGAGTTTTGAAAAAGTTGAGTTGCAATTGTAAGCATTCAAAATCCTTGGTTAACAGTGCATTTTTGCTTTTTAAGTCCTTATTTAATGCATAACATTCCTCCATTTTGATTTGATGGTCTTGAATTAAACGAGCAAAATCTGGATGAGGCAACAGTTCAGCTTGTTCAACGTGAGTTACAACATGATCATTATTTAGATCCTCAAGTACAACCACGGAGTCAATTTGATTATCAAAGGAAACCCTAAGGTCATCTTGATCGTCAAATGTAACTACAGGGTTAACTTGAAAATCGTCAGAATGAGATGTAGATGACTCATTTTGAACAGTCTGATCCGTGCCGGATTCATATATTGGCGGAGATATTAGTTCAGATATGATGATGGTTTGTTCGGGTACCTGAGACAAGCCATCAGTGTCATACACTAGGCTTGTTTCACTCATGTGTAACTCATGCATATTAGCCATCAACATAACAGCTGCATTGGCCTGCAAGTCCTCCATATCATCATCTGAGTCTGCATCTGCACAAAAACTCTGTTCTTTGTTTGTGAGAGATCCACCAGCTTCATCCTTAAGAGCCAAAAGAAGTGCCTCTTTGAAGTAAGCACTGCCCCTAGTCCTTGGCTTTGGGCATGCATTAGCCAGGTGTCCCTTCTCATTGCAGTTGTAGCATCGAAGACCATTCAACCCATTATGAGCATTTCCCTGTTCTACCACTTGAGCTCTGTTGTTATTCCTACCCATAGCATTAAAACCTTGACCACCTCCCATTTGACGACCATAACCACGATTCTGAACTTCAACTCGTCCATTGTTCACAACAGCCTGATTTCGTGTATTGGATGAGGAACGAATACGATTGTTGGATTTGTTTGTATAACGGCTAAAAGCATTAGCAATCATAACAAATCCCTATTGCAATGCTTCGAATGGATCGGATTCCTCATTAGTTTGACTATGAAGTGCTTGATCATTGTTGTTGTTGTAAGGAACCAATTGATTTTGTTGAGATTGTTGTGATGGATCGTTTGGTGTGATTGAGGCAGTTGGTTGAGTTGCTTGTTGAGGAGGATAACTTTGTTGAGCATATAAGGCAAGTTGTTGATTTTTCGGATGTGTAGGTGGAGCAATTTGAGCACGGAGAATCCTTTCTCGATCAACTTCCTTTTCATGAGGCTTCAAGTAATCGTACAACAATCCATATGTAGAATGATGCATATTCTTCGCTTGACGGAGAAAAATGACATACTTCTCCCATTCAGGACCAAGACTACTCAGGAACTTAGTATTCACTGCAATTCTTGGCATGATGATGTTGTGTTTGTCCAAATCATTGATGATGTCTGAAAATCGATGATGATAAGACTCTAGTGTCTCTCCAGGTTCAATCATGAAGTGTTCATAAGCCAAGTAAATTTTGGATTCCAAATCCTCCTGATTGAGTACAGATCCTTCCATAAGAAGATGAATATGGTCCCACATTTCCTTTGCAGTCTTTTGAGCATCAACACTTCGAAGAATTGGGTTAGGTAATCCTAAAAGGATATATTGCATTGCAAGCTCATCAGCTTCATAGTGTAGAAGTTATGTTGGATTTAGATCTGCAACAGTAGCAATGTTTGTTTGTTCATCTCTTGGTGGAATAGCAGTAGGATCTCCGGGTACAATGACAGTAGGCATCTCAAATGGACCTTCCAAGATAACCTTCTTTAAGAACTTTCCATGTGGCTTCTTCAGATCACAAAACCTAAAGAACCTTATCACCCATTGATCGTAGTTTTCTGGAGTGAGCATTGGAGGTCTATCAAGTGATCCAGCTTCATGAATTGATTGTTGGCTGCTTAAAGCTTCACACATCTTTGCAAACCAAGTGGGTTCCTTCATAGTGTTCCTTGATGGATGTTGATTGAATTCATTTGTGTAGGGTTGAACTTGAAGACTTGGCGGTGTTTGAACCATTTGTGGTGGGGGAATTGCACCAAGTTGTGGAGTATGTTGTTTATTAAATTGTTGTTGATAAATTGCTTGTTGTTGATTCCATTGTTGATGTTGTGGACTTAGTTATTGTTGTCGTTGAGGATAAGTGTAAGGGAAATAGTTAGAGTATGGTGGTTGAGACATGTTGAAAACTTGTGTTGGTAAAAATGGATCTTTGTAGTCGAATGAACCTTTGTTGATGAAGTGTCCGTAGGCGTAGAAAAGACAAGAACCAAGTAGCACTTATGCGTAAAAACACCAAAGTTACGCGTAACAATAAGGAGTTACGCGTAGGATTTAGCTTACGCGTAAGTAGGGAAAAGCACTAAAGTTAGGCGTAGACAAAAGTTAGGCGTAGAAAGTTAGGCGTAGGATTTTCTTATGCGTAAGACTAGGCTTAGGCGTAAGAAAAATCTTAGGCGTAGGATTTCTACGCGTAAGCTTATGCTTATGCGTAATTTTAGGGTTTTTGCCCAAATGATCTTTTACACTATCACAGTGCAAAAGATATCCAAGGTCGACGTATTTTCAGACTTATCCAAGTAAGAAAACACGGAATAAACCACGAAAATGAAGATCAAACCAAGGAAGCACTTACGCGTAGTTTTAGGGTTTTACTACGCGTAGAAATGCTCGTAACTTTGATTCTGTCCAAAAGTGTTTCTAAACCAGTTTTTTGTGTGAGAAAATAGCTTCAATAACACCAAAATACACAAAAGTGTGAAACTTGATGAACCAAAGCCTCTAAAACAGTTACGCGTAGAACTACACCCACGTTCAAAAACTAGATGAAAAACAACTATCCACGCATAAAGTTTGAAACTTTTTGCCAAAAACAAGTATTTTAACACCTTAAAACGTTGAAAGTACAAGAATCTTGGATTCAAAAGTGTAAAAAATACGTTTTTGATCAAGCCAAAGGTGAAGTATACGCAAGTTAGGCGTGAGACCAAAACTCACTTCAAACAATACGTTCACTCAACTATTAGGCGATTGATACCACCGTTAGGTCACTAGTTTTACAAACACAAGCTTATAAGAAAGAGATGAGGCGATTGAACAAGATCTAACACACACACACACGACAATAGTAAACGGTTATGCGTAGGTGAGTGAGAGAAAGAAAAACTTGAACAACCAACCTTTAAATGAAGGTTTACATAAGGTATTTATAGGAGGAAAACTATGGCAACACTCCTAGTTTCCATCCTTTCTTTAATGGGCTTGGGCCTAAGCTCATGGGCCTTCTACATAAGCTTAAGGCTAATAACAAACATAAAGGCCATAATAAAGCTAACTATTACATATTAATTACTAACACTTGATTATGGTTTAAGAGTGATTCCAACATATAGAATACTGACGAAATTTGAAACACACTATAGAGTACTAACGAATTTTGAAACAAATGTGCAGAAAATTCATATCTCACTATCTACTTATAAAATCCTTGAATTATCTATACTACTTCTAATGCACGAAGATACCTCACTCTTAATTCTAAGACGTACAAAATATTAAGCATGGTTTACAACACGTTAATGCACCTAATTTTCATAATTACAACAAAGTAAGCATATTGTACAACAAAATAAAGCGTGATGTCATTTTAAGACCAAAATTCTATCAAACAACATTAATGCTATTAAGAACACCCCTTCACCAAAAATTACAACCATTTAAGCACAATGTACAATAGCTACAACCAATTTTCAGATTTACAACAAAATGAGCATAGTGTACAACAAAATAAGCATGATATAATTTTCAGACTTATAAAATTAATGCTATTAAAGTGGTAAATGTTATTAATGACTATAATGACTAATACTTACAAGAAAAGAAACATAGTGTACAACACTTTAATGCACATAATTTTCAGACGTACAAGATAAGAAGCATAGTGTACAACAAAACACCACATTAATGCTATTTAATGTAGTCAATTATTTAACTGGTCAATACATACAATTAATAAAATTATTAAAACACCCCTTACATAAGAAATACAAATTATCAAGCATATTGTACAACCAAATTAAACACAATTCCTGCATTAAATTTCACTACTACAAATAATAAAGCACATTATACAAATATTCAAGCCCGAACGGGCAACGGGCCAAATGGGCTTGAGCCCGAACGGGCGCGGAGCAAACGGGCTCGAGCACGAGCAGACACGGGCCAACAGGTTCGAGCCCGAACGGGCACGGGCTATACGAAATTCTTGATATCCGTAAATTTATTGTTAAAAAGAACATAATAAACTAAAATACATTATTTATCGAAAATATTTATTTTAAAGTGCCCGCCGCTGCAACGCGTGGATACCCTGCTAGTAAGTTTAATGATTAATTGAATTATCAATATCTATACTACTATATATAGAGTTTAGGACATTCTAAATAAGGAAGTCTTAAAATTTTTAAGACAAAAAATATTACTATAAAAGGAAATTTCAATAACTTGTTACATACACAAATATAAAAGTAACATTTAAAAAATTAATTGTCTTAAATTCATAAACTTGTAACATTTAAAAAATTAATTGTCTTTAACCAATCATTTATAAATCTAGCACATCAAACAACTTACTCAAAAAAAAAAAAAAAAAAAAAAAAACCTTTCATATCCACACCTCACAACTCACCACACCTCAGCGTCTACCAAAATCGCATTTCAGTTCGTTTTAGTTTTAGCCAAAACCGACTCAAACCGAACCGTACACACCTCTACATAAAGTTATTATCACAAAAAATATGTAATCGAAATATATTGTTCCCCAAAAAAAATAGTTACAGGGTACACGCCGTCGTAATGCGCGGGTACCCTTCTAGTAATGTTAAATAGGTAAAGGTGAAAAGGAATTATTTATGTTCAGTTCAGGTTACACTAGATAGTCAAACTTTCTTGACTCTACTATACGCGGCCTAAGCTGTCCCATAAATTTCACCCAACAAAGTTTGAATTAACCTTGATCTTTTATGAGACTTTACATTATATCGCATAAAGATGGTCATAAGAATCAAGCCAAACAAATGCGTAAATACTCATTAATAACGTTTACTTTTTACATTTTTAGAGCTTAAAGTAACCAAAGTATCATTGACTTTCAGATATATAGACAATTAGACACGATTTCTTTTAATAAATACTGTTGTCTTTGTTTTTGTTCCACCATGCTAAGAATTATATTTAATAAAACAGTCGACCAACTTTTTTGGTCTATATAATGCAATTATTATCATATATCATATACCCATTCAACACACCTATGAAGACACTAAACTTTTTATTCCTTTGCCTTATTTTCACAACAAATGCATCTTCAATAGCAAAAACTCCGATAGGTAGCGCAAAAAAGTCTTGTCCAATGAATATTTGGACTGTCTTTATCTATAATTCGATGACTGATCCATTAACCGTTCATGTAAAATCAGGTAATGATGATCTAGGAGAGCATACACTTGCGGTGTTCGAAAATACAAACTGGCAATTCTGCGAAAACTTTTGGACGACTACCATGTTCTGGGCTGATTTCAAGAGCAATGGTACAAGATCTACCTCTTTCCATGTGTGGGATCATGAGTTGGGTCAATATTATGGCTCGGGATCATTTTTAAGTATTGATCGAAGACTGGTTTGGTTAGTTAGAGATGATGGATTTTATGTAGGAAAAAGAATTTCTCCATTTCCAGATGGATGGGAGAAAATACAAAACTGGTCATAAAATGATGTAACTGATTATATATTTATCAATATTGCATGCATTATTGTGTTTGAATTATTAAAATGACAAATTTAAACTTTTATCAGTTATGTAATTGTTGAGACATACATGAAATACTATGACATACTACTAGCTTGCTTGTTACCAAAGACGTACTCATATGTCTATATTTCACAACTTAACCGTTGCGTTTGATATTTTATTCTATGTCACAAAAGTGCCACATATCTTGAGAGTACATTGTGTGGGTTTGTTACAGGCTACCGTTATAGGCGTATGGTGCCGCTATATGCATTCATACCGGACCTCGTATCTGTTGCAATATTAAAACTATTAGCACGTTGATGCGCGCAAAACCGTCAAGTTCTCTCACGCAAGCGTAAGAAAACCTAAAACAGCTCAAGCACGGAATCAATGAAGATCTGAGGAGTACAATGTTTCCCCGGGTCGTTATGTCCCAGCGAGTTGTGCAATGGATTATCAACCGTTTAGTGATCGAGGAGTTTGAACGGAAAAAGGATCAGATTATGATTAAAACTACGGAATAAGCCAACAAATAACAACGGCTTAAATGCAAATTAAAGAAAATTAAAAAGATAAAATCTATTAAATAAACGCTATCACTATTTTTACAATGATGTTTTTGTTTTTATGTTTTTATAAATCTGAAATTAAAATCTACGCGACGTACAAAATAAAAAGTGAAACTAAATCAATATTAACCCTAAAAATATGAAAATGATGTTTTTACAACCCTAATGATAAAAGAAACTTTTTAGAAAAAGAAAACTATTTTTATCACTAATTATCTAATTATTATTAATTAAAAACTATTTTTAACTATTTAATAATTAACTAAAATACAAGAAATGAGGAAACAAAGCTAGAAAAATAAAATTATGAAATGAAAAAGTCTAAAATATCAAACTAGAATTTTCAAAACTATTTTTGTATTTTTCAGATTATTTTTCTATTTTCTATGAATTTTAAACTATTTAAAACTAATTAAATTACTAAAAATTACCAAATGGACTATGAAAAATCTAGAAAATTACTTTTTCCACTTTTTATATTTATCTAAGTCTGAGAAAATTGAAAAATTATTTTTTGGAACTTTTTCTCAATTAATTGCTATAAAAGCTAATTAAAAAGTGATTAAATTCTATTTAAAATGAGAAAAATAGCAAATGAAGACCAAAAATTATGAAAACTTCAGGAAAATTCTAAAATTATATTATGAATCTATGAAAAATGAAAAACAACTAGCTTATGTGACAGAATAATGAGCTACAGTGAAACTGCTAGAGGTAATAAGCTACAAGAATAAGCGAAAAAGCTATATAAGCCACCAAACAGTAACACAAGCTAAACTACACTAGATTAAGCTAAGCACTACTGATTATCACTACTCCTAACAAGCTCAAGCTTCAGATCAAAGGAATAAGCTCACTGCTTATTCACTCCAAACAGTGGTTTAGGACCACTGTTTGGGACAATGCACAAGCTACACCAATAAGCTAATCACAAGTCCACTTATGCAGTCCTATAGCCCACCTGGCCAACTACACTTTCACCAAATTTCAGACCATGGTGAGCTCTTATGAGCTCTGTACACAAGTTACAAAAACTGAGAAAAAGTCAGTGCTCACTGACTCAGTGGTGCAGGGGATTAGGGCCTTAATTTGAGCTTATGCTCAAGCTTATCCAGAAATCTTTAGCCAAAAACAGATAATGAATCTTAAAGACCACCTAATGGACTACACCTAAGCCAAAAATCAGACCCTAACAACCCTTATTGAGACCTGTGCAGATGGTACAAGTTCTGCATAAAACTGAGTTTGACACATTTTGACTTTTGAAGATACACAAGAACTTTGACTAATCTGAGATTTGATCCAAATTAAATGACTGATTATGAAGTTAAATGATGTAACAAGTATATTTCAAGCAATGTTAATGATATCCAAACACAATACAATGAGTTGCAACCCCAAGTGTCCAACAGTTAACAGTTACAAAGATTTAAGAACAACTTTTGACTTTTTTATGTTGCAGACCCAAAAATAAGATTGATATGAACTTTAATAAACTAAACAAGCCTTATCCACTATATCCTAACCACTGATTAAGCCAACAAGACAGCTAGATTAGTAATTCCAAACACCCCTTATTGTTACTGATTTGCAAATTTGAATAAGCTTAAACACTACACTAGCTGGAATTAATAATCAAACTAAGTTATAATCACTTGAATACAACTATTTGAACAGATTTCAACTAATTATAACTGCAAGAACAAATTATGCTATTAAACTTGAGTACAACTTACAAAGTGTCCCTAGCCACTGTGGCTTGAATCCAGTGAACACAACAACCTACTACCCTATCTATACCAATCCCATTAACTCTGAATCAACCTCAACCCAGCTCTGCATCACCCTTGTCTCATTTCCATGCCTGTTTGAATCAAGTTCACTGCACCATTGACTTTCGTTGACCAAAATCCCTATTTGCTTGGAATATAAATGTAAGCTTGCAAAAAGCTGTAAGAAGCTTTTACAAGCTTGTTTGAACTGAGAGACGAGCTTTTAAACGTTTGTACATAGGATTTCGAAATTTAAAATTGCCACAGTAAACATGAAATTTGAAATATAAACACAGACTTGAATTGATACTCGAAAATGGTTGTAATACACTTGATTAACTAATATAACACTGGAAATTACAACTTAAACATATTTAAGACATAGAAATTTAAATAACGACATACATGTTAAAAAAATAAAAGCTATCCTCTTCCTTGTAACTACTCTTGGCTCTTTATACCCTCCAAGCTCCTTCTCTCTCCTTCTTGGACATATCCCAGCAATAGAAATGACCCTTGGATCATTCAAGATGATCTTGGCCGTTTAAAGGTTTTTGGCGCCAAAACCTTTTTATCCGTTTGTGAGGTTGAGTGGGATTGGGTTAAGGGCAATAAATGAGGCTTGGCTTCTTGTGTTTGGAGGGGGGATGTAGGTGATGATGGTGGGGAGATGGAGTGTGGTCAGGTGGTATGCAGGGGGGGGGAAATGATGGGGGATGTTAACACCCGTGAGGGAGAGAGGGAAGGGATGGGTCAAACCCATTTGACCGGGTTTTAATAACAAAAGGGGATGGGCTCGGGTTAAAAACCGGGTATTATGTTGGATTGGGCCAACAGTTGGGCCAAGGGTGATAAAAGGGTCCAATAGGCTAAGTAACAATATAAGGACCAATATGCAATTTCACAAAACCAAGGGACTAAACCTGTAAATTATGAAAAGTAGTCAAGGGGTTTGTTTTGCCAATATTAATAATCCAAGGGTTGAGTTTTTGACATTTTTGAAATTCCCGAGGACTAAATTTGACCAATTTGGATTTTTAGGGACTAAACTGTAATTTTCTCAAAACTTTTAGATTTTCCACCAAAGGACTAAATATGATAATTTGTGATTACAAAAGGACCTTTGGTGACTTTTCTTTTGAAATTATGGCTCAGGGACTATTTTTGACAATTTAAGAAACTTGGGGGACTAAAACTGCAATTTTTGCAAATTTGATATGTTTTTCATCTGATTTTGATATTTTTGTATTTGAAACACATAAAACACTGATTTGTGATATTTTGATCATTTTGATGTGTTTCTGAGTGTTTTCAGATGAATTTGCAGTTTATTTTGTATAAAAATGATGAGTATTTACACACTCATCAATCCCCCACACTGAGATATTGCTAGTCCCTAGCAATGATTTGAGAAAACATAATGGATTTTAAACTCTTTACCAAAAGCCATCACTTCTGGAGTAGCCAAATGTTTCAGTTCAAGTAAGAACCATGGTACACCGATAACCATGTGATTTTGAGCAAACCACCAGCTTCCAACGGATTTGATTTTGTCTTTACCAGAAGCCGTACCCTTCTGGACTAGCCAACTCTTAGATAAATTATCAAGATTATCTTTGGTGAGCTGAATACCAATTATGGTTTTTCCACTGCCTTTACCACAAGCCATAATCTTGCGGGCTAGCCAACTCATTATCTTTTGAGGATGATGGGGAGCTGAAGAACCATACAATTTTGGGCAAATTGCAAGCCATATAAACGGATTTGAGAAATCTTTACCAAGAGCCGTTTGCTCCTGGATTAGCCAATCCTTTTGTCTTACAGACAAGGCGGACTGATAACCAAATAAGAAAGTGTAAAACACTTACTCCAAAAAAAATTTTGGCCAAAAACGGGGGAATTGGTATAATTATATCATAAAATTCGTGAGAATTCCCCCCCACACTTAGAAATGAATATTGCCCTCAATATTCAAAGTACCGGCGGTTATGCCGAAACAAAGAACGTAAAAGGGAAATACTACGGCCATTATTTAGAAAGAAGGATTTTTTTTTTTTTTTTTTTTTTTTTTTTTTTTTTTTTTTTTTTTGAAACATGTGGGCAAACCCCCCCACACTAGGGTGGTAGAAAGAGGTGAGAAGACAGAAATATGGGTGAAAACCCATATGGCATGCTACTGTTTTTGATTCCCGAGTCGCTAGCTTGACTCGACCCCGAATTCATTTGTTCATAGGGAAAGTATCGTGGAAAACCAATCTCAATCGGACTTTCGTTCACAATGTTAATAAACATATGAACATCAGAAAGTTCCACACCGATGAGATATAACCGCGGTATTGTTTAATAGTAAAAACTATAATGGATGATACCGGGGTCAAAGATGGTGTCCTCATTCCCGAAAGAGAAAAGGGAAAGAGCAACCACACCATCTGTGAAGAATGGAATAAAGACGTACATGAGAATGCATGTCCATTCCTCATCAGAGAGAAGCAAATCACCAGTTTTGACATCTTTAAGTTTAAACTTGAAGCTTAGATGGTGATTGGCAAGAAGGTGTCCGGGAGGTAGGGTGGGAAATGGTTCTTCAATCAATAGACTTTCCAGAAAAAGGATGTCTCCCTCCGGATCAAGGTAAGTGTTATCAATTCCCGTTGGAATTGATTCATCACTTAGAAATGCATCGACTTCATTCCAAAAGTTGTCATCCTCCTCATCAAGAGTGAGAGAAGGGGTGGAAGAGTCGGGAATAGGACTAGAAGATGATGGATCATTTTTGAGCAATTCATCAATGGGTAAGATGTCTCCCATTGGATCACAAACATCATCATCCAACTCAGATGAAACAGAAGAGATTTTGGTTTCATCCACAGACTTAACAATCTCGATGCGACAAACTGATGCCGGAGGTGGGACAAGTGGTGTGCTCTTAGAGCTAGCAGTTTCCACCACTTCCGATGAAGTCTCCGATTCTAGATCATCGTCATCATCATCAAGAATACTCTTGACTTCCCTGGTACAGCTTTCAAACCATTTGTTTGAACCAGGGGTAACTTTCAAAGCTTTGAGCTCAGCACGTTTTTGGTGAACACTCTTAACCGTGAAATTTGAGAGTGTTGCATTGATTCTTTCAGATTTTTGATCAATTGTGGCAACACTCTGTTTGTACAGAGGTTTGGAGTTCTGGTTAATATTTAACGTGAGCTCTTCGTTGTCAACCCGTATGGTCAACTCTTCAGCAAACACATCGATCAGAGCACGACTCGTTCTCAAGAAAGCTCTCCCTAAGATGAGGGGAACTCTAGGATCTGCATCGAAGTCTACTACAACAAAGTCAGCATGAAAGTGAAACTTTCCCACTTTCATCACGACATCCTCGGCTATCCCAAGAGGACGAGTTACGGTACGATCCGCTAGCTCGAGTGTCATACGAGTGGATGAAAGTTCAGGAAGAGACAGTTTCTTCCATACTGAGAGTGGCATGAGGTTAATGCTAGCGCCAAGATCGGCCAAGGCGGAGCATTGAAACATCCCCAAGAAATCACACGGGATTAAGAACCGGCCAGGGTCTTCAAGCTTTTCGGGAAGCTTATTAAGAATGGCTGCTGAGCATTGCTCATTGAGAGGAGTTTTAGCCATCTCTGATTGCTTGTCTTTGTTGGTGAGTAAGCCTTTAAGCGTGGATGCAAATTTAGGCATTAGAACGAGAGCATCAACGAAGCTTATGTCAAAGTGAAGCTCGTTGAAGATTTGGAAAAATTTTTCCATCTGCTCTTTGTTTCTGTCTTTGAGCTTCTCATCATTCATTCTTGATGGGTAAGGAAGCTGACTAGACTTTTGAGCCGGGATGGAAGTGTTTTCTGGCTCAGGATTTTTCCTCGGAACATCGGGTTCCGGACTTAAAGCTTGGACTACCGAAGGTGGGACGTGTGCGGTACTTCGTGGGCTTGAATAATGCACCTTGTCCGTTGTCTCCTTGGTAACTTGACTAAATGCCACAGGAGGAGGGGGCATTGGAGTCGTAGGTCCATTGTGCGTCTTACCACTACGAGTGGTGACGGCTTTCAACTCGGCATTTGGATTGGTAACTGTATTGCTAGGAAGTCCTCCAGAAGATGGCGAGGCTTTGTTCATATTCATGTTCATGAAACTGCTCATCATATTCTTTAACTCATTTGTCTGCCGAGACAATGTGGTATCAATTTCCCTTTTTAGCTCACCTCTCATGTTATTGATCTGAGTTTGCATTGAACGCATGTTTGCCTCAGTCATTTTCATGAAGTCATTTGGCATGGGAGCTTGAGGAGGTGGTTGATAACTTTGATGATTAGGAGCTTGATATGGCTGAGGTTGGTTGAAATTGTTCCGGTTTTGATTGAAATTTGGAGGGTTATTGAAATTTTGCCCTTGATTCGGAACAAAGCGATTTTGATTGCCATGGTTTTGCACAGGAGGAAAACCAGGTGGTGTCATACCGCTAGGTGCACGGTAATGAGGATCAGCTTGTGGTCGGTATTGATTGTGGTTTACCGAAGCTACGGGAGCTTGGTAAAAGGAAGCATCGGTTGCTTGACAATCATAATACGCGTGTGGACCACTACAAGTTTCACACACCTTGTTTACGGCTTTGACTGGTTCGGGCTTATGAATTTCGCTTTTGATTTCCTTTACCTCTTTTATCATACAATGGATGATGTCCGTTAGAGCAGCTATCGGAGCTGCTAACTCAGAAGAGTTACCGGATGAAGAAGCAGGAGTGTTCGGAACATTGACTTTGTTGCGAGAAAAAGGAACTTTTGATTTACTCTCGCAAATTTCAAGTACATCTTTAGGTTTACGATTCAAGATATTGCCACCCGCGGATGCGTTCAAAGAATCTTGATCATTACCGTTCAACCCATTGTAAAAGATATTAACTTGTTGAAGCTCCGTGAATTCATGATGGGGGCATTTCCTGAGGAGATCTTTGAATCTCTCCCATGCCTCTCCAAAATTTTCATCGAAATTTTGACGAAATCCAGAAATTTCATTTTTAAGATTAGTCGTCTTTGATGGAGGAAAGAAATAATTGACAAACTTTTGGACAAGATCCTCCCAAGTTTCGATGGATCGAGGGGGTTCTTTTTCCAGCCAAATCCTGGCTGCCCCCGCAAGTGAGAACGGAAATAGCATCAATTTGATCACCTGTTGTGGCACATCTTTGTAATTGAGAGTTGATGTCAAATGGTTGAACCAACGGATGTGTGCATACGGGTCTTCTCGATCAGACCCGCGGAATTGATTCGTAGACACAAGTTGGATTAAATGTGTCTTCAATTCGAAGTGATCAGAATTGATTACCGGTAAGACGATGGCATCTCCATAACCCTCGGTGGGTGCCTGGAGCATTTCCGCCATAGTACGTTCGTCTGCCATGTTGTTGCTAGAAATAGTACGAATCTCGGGTTCGACTATTTGGGCAGTACGCCTACGAGAACGTCTTCTTGGAATTTCTACTAGATCACGCAAAGGACTCAATGATCTAGAAGAACGAGTGCGCATGCACTAGAGTTAACTCTAAGGAATCTCAGAGTTAAGGAGAGAAATGGAATTATGAAGATATTTCAGATGAGAATGAGAATTATGAAGACGGTTTGTAAAAATCAGGTGAGAAGAATCTTTCTGGGTTTTCTGGTTCTGAAACGTCGATATCACAACAAAATCAATTAACACAAAATCGAGGCAAAACAACAGTGAACTTAACCAATAATCCACAATGAATGGCTTCTTTGAAAAAGGTACACCAATCACAATGGACACAAAGGCAAGTTTTAAATCTTTGGTTCGGGAACTTATTATGGTCGCACCCCCAGTTAGGTAGTGCACTGCCTTGGTTTTCGGTGGTAATCTTTTAAGTTGTTAATTATTAGAGAAAACGACGATTCTTTTTGTATTTTTATTATTTGATACATATATAGAAACAAAAGGAAAAATATTTTTGTGTTTTATACGTTTTTAGCTGTTTTTGGGTTTTTGGATTTTTTAGAAGAAAATATGGATATATATATATAAAGAATGATGATATAAACAATGAGTGAGGATTCAAACAACTAATCTGCTAAAACGGGAGATAAATCAGCACAGCTCCCCGGCAGCGGCGCCAAAAATTTGATGCGCGCAAAACCGTCAAGTTCTCTCACGCAAGCGTAAGAAAACCTAAAACAGCTCAAGCACGGAATCAATGAAGATCTGAGGAGTACAATGTTTCCCCGGGTCGTTATGTCCCAGCGAGTTGTGCAATGGATTATCAACCGTTTAGTGATCGAGGAGTTTGAACGGAAAAAGGATCAGATTATGATTAAAACTACGGAATAAGCCAACAAATAACAACGGCTTAAATGCAAATTAAAGAAAATTAAAAAGATAAAATCTATTAAATAAACGCTATCACTATTTTTACAATGATGTTTTTGTTTTTATGTTTTTATAAATCTGAAATTAAAATCTACGCGACGTACAAAATAAAAAGTGAAACTAAATCAATATTAACCCTAAAAATATGAAAATGATGTTTTTACAACCCTAATGATAAAAGAAACTTTTTAGAAAAAGAAAACTATTTTTATCACTAATTATCTAATTATTATTAATTAAAAACTATTTTTAACTATTTAATAATTAACTAAAATACAAGAAATGAGGAAACAAAGCTAGAAAAATAAAATTATGAAATGAAAAAGTCTAAAATATCAAACTAGAATTTTCAAAACTATTTTTGTATTTTTCAGATTATTTTTCTATTTTCTATGAATTTTAAACTATTTAAAACTAATTAAATTACTAAAAATTACCAAATGGACTATGAAAAATCTAGAAAATTACTTTTTCCACTTTTTATATTTATCTAAGTCTGAGAAAATTGAAAAATTATTTTTTGGAACTTTTTCTCAATTAATTGCTATAAAAGCTAATTAAAAAGTGATTAAATTCTATTTAAAATGAGAAAAATAGCAAATGAAGACCAAAAATTATGAAAACTTCAGGAAAATTCTAAAATTATATTATGAATCTATGAAAAATGAAAAACAACTAGCTTATGTGACAGAATAATGAGCTACAGTGAAACTGCTAGAGGTAATAAGCTACAAGAATAAGCGAAAAAGCTATATAAGCCACCAAACAGTAACACAAGCTAAACTACACTAGATTAAGCTAAGCACTACTGATTATCACTACTCCTAACAAGCTCAAGCTTCAGATCAAAGGAATAAGCTCACTGCTTATTCACTCCAAACAGTGGTTTAGGACCACTGTTTGGGACAATGCACAAGCTACACCAATAAGCTAATCACAAGTCCACTTATGCAGTCCTATAGCCCACCTGGCCAACTACACTTTCACCAAATTTCAGACCATGGTGAGCTCTTATGAGCTCTGTACACAAGTTACAAAAACTGAGAAAAAGTCAGTGCTCACTGACTCAGTGGTGCAGGGGATTAGGGCCTTAATTTGAGCTTATGCTCAAGCTTATCCAGAAATCTTTAGCCAAAAACAGATAATGAATCTTAAAGACCACCTAATGGACTACACCTAAGCCAAAAATCAGACCCTAACAACCCTTATTGAGACCTGTGCAGATGGTACAAGTTCTGCATAAAACTGAGTTTGACACATTTTGACTTTTGAAGATACACAAGAACTTTGACTAATCTGAGATTTGATCCAAATTAAATGACTGATTATGAAGTTAAATGATGTAACAAGTATATTTCAAGCAATGTTAATGATATCCAAACACAATACAATGAGTTGCAACCCCAAGTGTCCAACAGTTAACAGTTACAAAGATTTAAGAACAACTTTTGACTTTTTTATGTTGCAGACCCAAAAATAAGATTGATATGAACTTTAATAAACTAAACAAGCCTTATCCACTATATCCTAACCACTGATTAAGCCAACAAGACAGCTAGATTAGTAATTCCAAACACCCCTTATTGTTACTGATTTGCAAATTTGAATAAGCTTAAACACTACACTAGCTGGAATTAATAATCAAACTAAGTTATAATCACTTGAATACAACTATTTGAACAGATTTCAACTAATTATAACTGCAAGAACAAATTATGCTATTAAACTTGAGTACAACTTACAAAGTGTCCCTAGCCACTGTGGCTTGAATCCAGTGAACACAACAACCTACTACCCTATCTATACCAATCCCATTAACTCTGAATCAACCTCAACCCAGCTCTGCATCACCCTTGTCTCATTTCCATGCCTGTTTGAATCAAGTTCACTGCACCATTGACTTTCGTTGACCAAAATCCCTATTTGCTTGGAATATAAATGTAAGCTTGCAAAAAGCTGTAAGAAGCTTTTACAAGCTTGTTTGAACTGAGAGACGAGCTTTTAAACGTTTGTACATAGGATTTCGAAATTTAAAATTGCCACAGTAAACATGAAATTTGAAATATAAACACAGACTTGAATTGATACTCGAAAATGGTTGTAATACACTTGATTAACTAATATAACACTGGAAATTACAACTTAAACATATTTAAGACATAGAAATTTAAATAACGACATACATGTTAAAAAAATAAAAGCTATCCTCTTCCTTGTAACTACTCTTGGCTCTTTATACCCTCCAAGCTCCTTCTCTCTCCTTCTTGGACATATCCCAGCAATAGAAATGACCCTTGGATCATTCAAGATGATCTTGGCCGTTTAAAGGTTTTTGGCGCCAAAACCTTTTTATCCGTTTGTGAGGTTGAGTGGGATTGGGTTAAGGGCAATAAATGAGGCTTGGCTTCTTGTGTTTGGAGGGGGGATGTAGGTGATGATGGTGGGGAGATGGAGTGTGGTCAGGTGGTATGCAGGGGGGGGAAATGATGGGGGATGTTAACACCCGTGAGGGAGAGAGGGAAGGGATGGGTCAAACCCATTTGACCGGGTTTTAATAACAAAAGGGGATGGGCTCGGGTTAAAAACCGGGTATTATGTTGGATTGGGCCAACAGTTGGGCCAAGGGTGATAAAAGGGTCCAATAGGCTAAGTAACAATATAAGGACCAATATGCAATTTCACAAAACCAAGGGACTAAACCTGTAAATTATGAAAAGTAGTCAAGGGGTTTGTTTTTCCAATATTAATAATCCAAGGGTTGAGTTTTTGACATTTTTGAAATTCCCGAGGACTAAATTTGACCAATTTGGATTTTCAGGGACTAAACTGTAATTTTCTCAAAACTTTTAGATTTTCCACCAAAGGACTAAATATGATAATTTGTGATTACAAAAGGACCTTTGGTGACTTTTCTTTTGAAATTATGGCTCAGGGACTATTTTTGACAATTTAAGAAACTTGGGGGACTAAAACTGCAATTTTTGCAAATTTGATATGTTTTTCATCTGATTTTGATATTTTTGTATTTGAAACACATAAAACACTGATTTGTGATATTTTGATCATTTTGATGTGTTTCTGAGTGTTTTCAGATGAATTTGCAGTTTATTTTGTATAAAAATGATGAGTATTTACACACTCATCACACGTTAATATTTAATCATATAAGCACGAGTGCGCAACGGAAGACATAAAAATGAAGTACAATACAATGTAATTAACATAGTTCAAGTATGTGTAGCTTTTAGCAAGCTAACGATCACAATCTTGAATATACGCGTGTGTATAAAACTTTAACACACAAACCACGTAAAGATCAACCTAGATCTTCTCCACGTAAACCCACACTATACATTTTTAGCAAACAGTTAAATATATATGCTAGTACTAGTAAGTGAAGAGCTGCAATCAACTTCTTGATTATTCGAACAAGCAAACCGTGAAACCCTTTGTTGTTGTTGTTCTTTGATCGACCCAAAAGAAACCAAACGAAAACAATAGTATTTTTCTAGTCGATCAAAACCAAGACCAAAGCAAACCCGAGAACCCTTTCGAGGTTATGGTCGATCGATCAAAGACCAAACACCAAAACCGAATTCCTTTTGTGTTTGAGAAATCGGTAGAGCAAGCAAAGAAGAAAAGAGAAATCTTGTTTAGGTTTCGTGAATAACGAATGAGGTGAAAAACAAAAGACATTGGTTTTCATTATATAGGTACGGTATTGGGATGGCTTAGCTTGCAACCCAAGCAATGCCAAACCTCCTCAAACTTATCGTCTATGTACCGTTAAGTTTAAATATAATATTAAGTAACTATTAATTAATACTAAACGTATATAGCTTTTCACTAGAAACCGTTTTCCGTATAAACACGTGTGTCCCCATGGGCTCACGTGTTTTCTAAAATACGGTGTTTGAATATTGTTCATAACCCAACAGCATCATAGGTGCACCCTCAAGCCCATAACGGATATTAGTTATCGTTGTTTTTATTTATTTATTTTTTATTATTATTATTATCGTTTTTTACTTTGGAACGTAATGTGAAGTGTAAGTGTGTGTTATAAAAATGTTATGAGTGACAGTGTTTTTTTGCTATATGTTATAAGATTGTTATAGGTTAAAAGTTGTCTAGCTTGTGGTTGGGTGCTACCGATACCTAGTACTCTAATGACCTAGCTAAGCACATGTAGGCATGTAGCTTAGCTAATTGCCCGCTAAGGGAAAGAAAAACAAATGAAAGAAATTTATCCAAAGCAATTCTGTCGAAGTTTGAACTTTTTTTTTGCAAGAACACAAACTTACCACCAGACTTATATGTTAGCTGTTGTATATAACTTTAGTTTTCCCCTATTTTATATGAACGACATCGTATACTACCGTTAGTGTATACAGCTAGAGTTAGAATTAGAAATAGAATAGAATGTAAACACTATAAGTTTGGTTCAAAATAGATAAAGATGCTTTAGTTGTAGGAATTAGCTTATAATTTACGTAATTATTTATATAACAGGAGTTTTGCTCTACGTGCTTCTTAAAAATGCAATTTGCATAATATACTATATTATGGGCGGAGACAGGATGGGGGCACGTGCCCTCGTAGCGAAAGTAATTGTAGTATAATTTTCTAAAATATTTAGTTGTTTTTTTATTTTTTATTTTTTATTTTTTTATTTTTTTGTAATTTCCCCACGAATTTGTAGCGTAGTTTTTAAAATTTATCAAAGTAAATTCCCTTGTAGACGAGTGGTTATAAAGAGAGATAAAATAAGGTTTATGTGTAAAAACATAGGAGAGAGGTTGTGAGTCCGAACAATACAGTTTACATCCATTATAGTGATGGACTTGTAGAAGTTTATATGATTAGATTGTTAACTTTATAAAAGAAGTGGTGACATATAAAAAGTCGAGTTGACATAGCATGACTGTTCTATAAACTTGATAAAGTCTATAGCTTTGGTGATGCCCTGAGCTTTTGGTTCCTCGTGTTACTGTTAGCGACACATGTAACAGCATTTGATATTTCAAGATTATTAGTTTTCAGTTCCTCTTCCTTATGCAGACAATTTTTTGCACCAAAGTTAGGAAAATCAATTTCTGCGATAACTTGGCCGACTAATGGTGTGAGCTCATTGGTTACATGCAATATTAGGCAGATAAAGTTTTAGGTCCAGAAGACACTGAATAATGAGTGAAATTTTTTTAACTATAAGTTTGCATGAGTGACAATTAAGTTCATAACTTCGCAATTCTTTCAGGTCATCAAATTTCTTGACTCAGAAATGTATTGTTTACGTTAGTACTTATTTTATGCAGTATGATTCTAGTTTTTTTTCATATTCTTGAATGAGTTATAACTCGCTAGTTAAAATATAATGTACAAAATAAGCTTCTATATAATAAGTAATACCATGTCTAAAGACTCGAGTTTGATTAATGAGTTTAGGGGGTTGTTTATGAAGGTTTGTTAAAATGATGTGGCACCTCGTGGGCTCTAAAAGAGAAGTTTTGCTTTGTCACGACACCTTGTGCTCTAACTTTTCCCTAATTAGCTATCCCATAAATTTCACCCAACAAAGTTTGAATTAACCTTGATCTTTTATGAGACTTTATAAACACCTTACCACTTATTATATCACATAAAGATGGTCATAAGAGTCAAGCCAAACAAATGTGTAAATACTCATTAATAACGTTTATTTTTTACATTTTTTAGAGCTTAAAGTAACCAAAGTATACTTGACTTTCAGAAACGATGAATTGTTATGCTTAAAGTAAACAATTTCCATGGCAATTAAATAGACACGATTTCTTTTAATAACTGCTATTGTCTTTGTTCTTGTTTCATGCTTAGAATAATATTTACTTTAAAAGAGTCGACCAACTTTTTTGGTCTATATAGTAATAGAATTATTATCATATAGTAATTACGGAGTACTACAATTAATAAGTCCTAAACAGTCAAATAGACACGATTTCTTTTAATACTACATTGTTTTTGTTATTTTCTATGCTTGTAATAACATTTACTTTCAAAGAGTGACCAACTTTTTTGGTGTATATAATAGAATTATTATCATATATGTTCATGAAGTCATATACCCATTCAACACACCTATGAAGACACTAAACTTTTTGTTCCTTTGCCTCATTCTCACAACAAATGCATCTTCAATAGCAAAAACTCCGATAGGTAGTGCAAAAAAGTATTGTATAGATAGTCATTGGACCGTTTATATCTATAATTTGATGAATGAACCGTGCACAGTTCATATAAAATCACGTGATGATGATCTGGGAAACCATACGCTTGGAGTGAACGAAAATGAAAACTGGCATTTCTGTGAAAACTTTTGGGGAACTACCTTGTTCTGGGCTGATATCACCTGCAATGATACAAGGAACGGCTCTTGGCATGTGTGGGATCACTTTGCGGGTCTTAATTATGGCTCGGGATCATTACATGATGATCAACGAAGATTGGTTTGGTTAGTTATGGAAGATGGAATTTATGCAGGAAAAAGTCTTCCTCCATTTCCAGATGATGGATGGATCAAATTATATCATTGGCCATGAGCGATGTATTTGATTATAATTTTATCAATATAGCATGCATTATGTATGGTGTTTGAATTTTTAAAATGAAAAATTTAGTACTTTTAGCAGTTATTTAATTGTTGAGAGTTGAGACATACATGGAATACTATGACATACTACTAGTGTGTTGCCAAAGACTCAAATTTCTATATTTCACAACCATTGTGTTTGATATTTTACTCTATGTCACTGAATCGCCAAATGTATTGAGTATACACTGTGTGGGTGGTTATACGCTACCGTTATAGGCGTAAAACGGTGCCTATGGTGCCGCTATATGCATGCATACTGGACAGTAGTTTATCTTTAAAATTCTAACTTAAAACTATTTTTTTAAGAGCTACGTTTGTACAGAAACAATAGTCAACAGTAGTTTATCAAAAATAATGTGTTAATTGTTTAAAAATATATCATACTTGTCACCGGTTTGTACTTGTGTGTATCATTGTTCGAATCCTATTATTTTGTGCACACTTTTCAAAATCTGATTATCTAGTGTATCGATTCTTAAAAATACATGATTCGGTTTTCAAAAATTCGTGATTCAATACCCAAAAAACGTCAATCGATGCACAGAACAACCAAAAATTTTGGGTATCGAACCACGTATATTTTGAACCGAATCAACTATTTTTAGAAATCGATACGCAAAATAATCAAAATTTAAAAAGATGTGCACGGATAGGGATGGCACCCGTGGGTAATGGGCACGGGTATCTCTAACCCGTCACCCGTCCACGTAGCTTTTTACTCACCCGTCACCCACCCGTCAATGGGTACAATTTTCTACCCATGCCCATGCCCGCGGGTATTATTGCCCATGGGTTAGTGTAATGCAACAAAACTACAAAACTATGATATGCAAACTAACTATGAAATTGCATAACAAGACACCAATCAATTTGCCAAATACCAAGTTCACAAAATACTTAAACACATATTTGAAAGTAGTTATTAAACATCATTATACCAAATCACATTCATATTTGTTAATTAGATAAATAAAGTAAAATGATTTAAAACATCTTTAAATATGAAATTTACATAACTATATAACTAGAATACGTAGATGTATTAGGTGTGTACCTTATAAAGGGAATAATTGAAGTTACAGGTGAGTCGGAGTGCGAGCAAGAAATAAGCGGGTAACATGTTTATCACAAGGAGGAACCGAGTTTATGGGATTATAATTTATACATGTTAACATGTATACAACTTTGATTATTTGATCTTTCATATTCTCTTTTTTGTCTTGAAACTCAAACAAACTTTTAGGTTAATGTGTTTTCTTGAGTCTTTGTAACTATTAAATATATACCTGCAACATCATAAATATTTTAAATAGTATAATTAATTTTAACATGGATTTATGGGTATTCCCACAGGTATTTTGAAGGGTATACACGTGAGTATTTTAAATGGTCGGGTTTTATGGGTTTACCCGCGATGGGTGTTCTTCACCCGTCACCCACCCGATACCTACTATACCGATGGGTACAAAATTTCACCCACGACCCACCCGTGAGTGAAAATTGACGATTTTACCCACCCATTTATGTGCGGGTACCCGCGGGTTGTGAGTTTTTTTTCTCGCCCATTGCCATCCCTATGCACGGAATTATCTGATTCGAACAATGATAGACACAACTACAAATGGTTATAAACTAGCAAAGTAGAAGTGCACACGTGGCTCTTTTAGAATGACTTAATACAATGTATCTCTTTTAATAGTGTATGTATATATACGTGTGTATTACTGGAAATGTATAGGTGCATGAACAGGAACATCTCAAACACACTTCTACCAATAGTGTGCTGCCAACACATTTTTTTTTGTACTATCACATGTATAAAGCCAATCAAATTTTGACACCTACCCATTTATACCATGTATTTTTATACACCCTTCAACTTCTAATAGTATATATATATAATATGACAAACTTTTAGACAATTAGCTCATTTATGTATATAACTATTAAGTATATCTTTTTGGTTTGATGATAAATGTTTACTTGTTTAGCATCATTTGTTTGAAGCTTGTAAAAACGTTTACAATTTTTTTCTCTATATATTAAGGGTGTACAAAATTTGCTCCGAGCAATCTACATAATTTGATAAACTACTGTTGATTATTGTTTGTGAAACTTAGCTCTCAAATATATGATCTTAAGTTCGAATTTTAGAGCATATCATACTTCTTTGAATATATTTGAGAGTACTATTTTGTTAAAGGGGAAATCTTACCTGCAGCCTGTCTTTTGTAAAGAATTTAAAAGAAATACAATTAAGGCCTTGAATTCAAGTTCCAAATACATGAATTCCCCCATATCCTTCCTTTTTCTACAAAGGAAAGCAGGCAATTTCCTGCTTGAAAAAGCAGACATCATTTTCCCTTTGTAAAATAAAATTTAAAATTACAATGGTCAAACAAAAAACTCCTACCGTTATAGGCGTAAAACAGTGCCAATGGCGCCGCTATATGCATGCTTGACCTCGCGTCATAGGTGCACCCTCAAGCTCATAACGGGTGTTATCGACTTTTTAATTTTTTGTATTAATTTCTTTTTTTACTTGGGAACGTAAAGTGAAGTGTAACTGTGTGTACTATAAGAATGTTATAAGCTAAGTTGCATGGGGACGGGGACGGGTACCGGAAGACGGCAACATCTTAAAATTCAAGAAACATGTACGACGAAGAAACGTCTATGTGTTTTATAATATTTTAGTTTATGACAAATTGTCTTCCAAATAATAGTATGCAACATTCAAAAATTCAAACAAATATTACTCATAAACATCAATTAAAACTTCTTAATCATCAAATTGTCTTCCAAAAAAATATTTAAGTAAAAACAGCATCAATTAGTTGTGGTATTATCGGAGAAATTGAACATAACAGTTAGCCGACTTGAGAGATTAACGTAACAGTTAGCCGATTGTGATGTACCGGGTGATTACGAACAATTGCAGTTTCCAACTTTTGAGAATCAGAGATGAAGAATCACGATTATGAGTTCTAGGCGGTTTGAAGTTGATGAGCTGAGTTATGAATCAGTTTATAGACGATTTGTCTTCTACCGACATGGAAATTAGATAGGTTAATCAAAATTAAAGCCTATTAGTCACTGGGCCGTAAGAAACGTGACTTTTTGGGACAGAAACTTTTCCCCAAATATTTCCTAGATAAAGGATTGACGTAACCTAATTCAAGAAACGTTTCAACTTTTCCCGGGGACGTTTCCCAGGAGTTTCCCGTTTTCGGAACGATGACGTCGAGTTGACGGCAGAGAAAGACTGGGCATTCAAACGAGCCGCCCGGTGGTGGCCTAACTGCCGCACAGATCATTTGAGGGGGGCGGGACATTTCGAGGTGGGTAGTTTATCCGGGGTTGATGCCTCCTAAAGAGTAACGGAGTCAAAGTAGGCCAAGTTGGTAGCCTCTTCTGAAACTCTTGGGAGAAGGGCTCCCATTCAAGCGGTCCGCCTTTATTGGACGTTTAGGTTACGTGATACAGTATCCTCACAGAGTTTCCGTGTATCCTAGGATATGAGTGACAATATTTTTTTAGTTACTTGTTGAACATTTATCACAATTACACATTGGTCAACTAAGTCAATCCGATACACTTAAATAATATCAGTGATGCAAAATCACCGACATGTTATAAGATTGTTATAGGTCAAAAGCTGAGTGGCAATATATTTTTGTTTATATGTTATACGATTGTTGTAGGCCAACATCTGATGTGGTGGGTGGCCAGGTGCTACCGATACCTAGCCCTCAAAGACCTAAGCACATGTAGCTTAGGTAATTGCTTACTTAGGGAAAGAAAAACAAATGAAAGAAATTTATCCAAAGAAATTCTCGGAGTTGGACCTTCTATTTTTGCAAGAACACAAACTTACCACCAGACTTATGTTGTCCCAGCGGGGTTTTAAAAACGAACACGAATAAGTAATAATGAAAGTAACAACAATATGATTCAAAATGATTTGTATTAAGAATCAAAGTATTGGTTTACAATGTATTTGTACAATTTCTGGTTGCTAAAGAATGAAACAATCATGCCCTATATATGCTAGTTAAAGCGACACTTTGAAGCGACATGTTCTTCTCTTGCATCTCCTGCTTTTCACGAACCGGTGTGTTGCTTGGGTTTGACCCGTTTCTTCGAATATAACCGTTTGTAGCAGTTATTAGGTTTAGGATAAACCTATTTGGTCCTTGTGTCTTCCGTAATGTACATGTAGCCCCTCGTTCTTTTACTTAAACTATAATGAATGCCTAAACTTCGAGCCATGACTCAAGATTAGTCCAACAATCACCCCCTAATCTTGATCATGCTCTAGTAGCTTCTTCATACTTCATGATTCGTCTTTTGTAGAAGGTGCTTGTCTTTATACTTTGGCCTTTTGCTCATTCTTTGCTTGACCTCTTTGTCTTGAATGTCTTCACATCTCTTGTATTCTTCGATCATTTCAGGCCTCCTCTCTTTCATTGATTTCCACTGCTTTGCTGGTCGTTCTCTAGCTGCACTTATTCCATCACTGGCCTCTATGACTTTTACATAACCTCTTCTTAGCCCTGCAGCAACTTCCATCCCTTCAAATCCTGGTGGGATCCTAGTCTTCATAGCTTACTTGCTATCTTCTTCCAGTGCCTTGGCTTTTACTAGCATCGCTTGCTTAGGTTCATGTACTAAATTTGGAATCTCCTTTGCAGTCTCACAATAATTATCCAGCACCTCATAAAGTTCTCTAGTCTTTATGTCAATCTTACATGGAAATCTTAAACTATTGACAGCCTCTCGAATCTCCTTTAGATATTCTACACTTGTCTTCATCTTGTTTTCAAATGAACTCTCTCGTTCATGCATCTTCTTTTCGAACACTAGTTCTCTCTTTCTGAACTCCTCTTCGAGTTCTTGTTTCTTTTCTTCAAAGTTATGAAGTATTTCAAACTTTCATAACTCCAGTTTACTTTTTAAGTCGGTCTCAATTTCTGACCTTAAGTCTTCTAATCTTTCACTTGGGATTTCATTCTTCTCCATGATAATTCCCTTCCACCTTGGTTCTTCTTCTGAAGATGCCTGTTCTAGTTCATCCTTATCGGTCATAGTTGCCATCAACAATGTAGGTTCATTGTCTTCTTCTACAATGTTCGTCTCTTCTTCTTTATCCTTCTCTGGACAATTTCTAGCAATATGTCCAAACTTATGGCAATTATAACATTCTACACCTCGTTTGTCTTTCTTGAAGCGGTTTTGATCTCTAGAGTCTTTCTTTCTCCAATCACGATCATCTCCATCCTTACTTCTAACATTTGTTGCCTTTTCGTCACACCAATTGTCTTGAGACGAATTAGCTCTTCCTTGTTCACAGTTCTTAAATCCTTTCCCATGACTAGACTTGTTGTCATGTTTTGTGAACACTAACCTATCCTGATTGTCACTAGGGCTTCCATCAAAGAGGTTCACTCTTTCCTCAAAGGCTTTTAGTCTACCAATTGTCTCATCTAGTGTTGTATTTTCTAGATCAGAAAATAGTTCTATGGCTGCTACAATCTGTATAAATCTCTTCGGTACGGAACTTAGAAGTTTTTGTACTAGAGTTGCCTGATCAAATGTTGATCCTAAGCCACTAGCCCTTGTAACAATACTATTGAGCTTTGCCGAGAAAGCATCAATACTGTCATCTTCTTTCATCTTTAACATCTCAAATTCCGTTTTGAGAGTTTGTAGTCGTGCCTTTTGCACTCTATCTACACCTATTTGCCTAGTTTGTAGTGCTTCCCAAATTTCCTTCGCACTCTTACAACTAGCCACTTGTAAAATCATATCATCTGCTAATGCCTGGTAAAGATATGCAGTTGTAGCCATATCTTTCTTTATATCCAGTTCTTCATTACCCTTAGGTTCTATTATTTCCCAAAGCCCATTTGCCCTAAGTATGGTTTTTATACGCAGAGCCCATACTGTGTAGTTTGTAGGTTTTAAAACAGGACATTGAAATTGGGTAAATATGTAACCTCTTTGTGAATTACGATTTCCTTGTTTTTATCTCCTGACATTGTGCCTAAAAACTATTCCTAATTCTAATAGGGAATTTAAAATAGGAATCTAGGAAATCTTATAATTTCTACTAGGAATCAAAAAGCAAAATTTCTAATCTTATCTAAGTAAAATAAGACTAAAAATTATAAAAGTTCATATTTTAGTTTATGTGGAAAACTAGAAGGGGGGGGGGTTGAATTAGTTTTACCAATTTAAAACTTCCTTTTAAATATTTAGATCGACTTATGTCAATCTATTTGGTTGTTTATGTTGGACTTTGATAGATAGATATATAAAAGTGTAATGAAAGATAAAGAGTAAGAAGCACATCACCACGACACAAGTATTTATAGTGTTCCGGCTACAAGGACACCTTTCTTGCCCTACTCCACTCCCCGAGTCACCTACTCGAGAGTTCGTAAACACTACACCAATCTCCTTATGGCAGAGAAGAAACCTTCACAACGTCGCTTACACCTTTTTCCGGTACAAAGCTAAATACCGAGTTCTTTCACACAAAGGCGAACCACACCTAACACAACGTCGCCTACCCTTTATACGGTGCTAGGCTAACCACCGAGTTCTTTCACTCTAAGGAGAACTAATCCTATCACAACGTCACCTACCCTTTATTAGGTACTAGGCTAAGCACCTAGTTCCATTACTATGGAGGAACTACTACCCATCACAACACAACACCTAATCTCAAGGAGATCCACTCCTTGTTACAACACCATCAAGGATATCACCATCCTTGGAAATAAACAAATACTTATATGTATAACGATGCACCTCATCGATTATACGACCTAGGCATTCTTCCCTAATGCCACTTGATTTGATTCTTAGGCATCCTTCACTAATGCCTTTGACACAACGCTTGACATCTTTCACTAATGCCTTCGTCATGACACCTTTAGCATTCTTCACTAATGCTTTTGACACGGACATAAGGCACCTTTCACTAATGCTTTCGTCTTGACTCTTTCGGCATCCTTCACTAATGCCTTCAACATCTATGGAAGAAGAAAGAACTATCAACAAGAGAACCTCAGGTGTCTTGATGATGACGAAGCATGGCAACTCATGGACTTGAGCTTGCTCGACTTCAAGAAGTGGTGATCTCGCCTTTAAGAGGAACCTAGAAGATCACACAAAAACAAAAGACAAACTACATTGAAAGATCCCTTAGGATCAGTGGTTAGAGAGGTACAATACTTGGAGAAAGTATGTGTGAAAGTGGTGAGCTAAAAGGAAGAAATGGCTCACTATTTATAGAGGAAAATGTTCACTGTTCCCCAGATCCCACAGATCCCTCCCACAAGGGATCCGGCTAGCGTAAAGCTAGGGATCCGTGGGACGCTCCTCTTTACCCATGGGTATTTTTGGTTATGGGTCATGGGTTATGGGTTGATCCATGTGTTTCTTTCTAGATTCAATGTATCTCTAGAATACAATGAACCTAGTTAAGTGATTTGGACAAAACCATGGATTATGGGTCAATACCATTTGTTAGTTTTTACCCATTTTAGTATATACTTGTTTTTACCCATTTTAGTACATACTTGTTTTTACCCATTTTAGTATATACTTAGTTAAGTATGTAAACACTAGTTGTTGTACATATGTATATCTAAATCATAAAATCACTTATACTTGTTTTAGTGTTTTATGTGAAAACGTAAGTGTGTTAGAAAACTATTGGCTCAAATAGTTTACGTATTTTATTTGTTTCATTAAAATGATTTTACGTTTGTTATCGACAAAACATTAAAAGATCGTAAAATATAAATAAACCTTTTTACGGCTTATTTGTATTAACAATCTCCCCCTTTTTGTTGATGACAAAACATAAAATTATTTTAAGGAAAAATTAAAATTCCTAAAATTTTGAATTGTAGTTTTTACTCTCTTCTCCCCCTTTTTGTCGAAACAAAAAGAGCGTCGAAAAGAGAATAACACAAAGTTTTAAGAAAAAACATGTAAAAAGAAAAAATGTAAAGTGAGTAAGTGACGGGAATGGTTCTCGTCTTAACTCCCCCTTGACGAGTCCATCCCATTGTGAGGGCGTCAAGTACATAAAATAAGTGAGTTAATGTATTGCAATTATGTTTGCAATTGGTTCGTCCTTGTGACCAAAAATGCTCCCCCTTGAAGATTGCAATTTTGCAATGGGTGTCATGAAGAGTAATCCAAATAAGGATCAAGTTGCAAATGGATTTGCAATGTATGGTTTGACACAAAGCTCCCCCTAGCTTTATGGTGTCAAAATCTTCATGTGTATTTTGAAAATCTACAAAGTAAAGGTTAGAAAACAAGAGTATAGTGCATAATTTCCTGAAAATAAAACTCAAGTTAGTAGTAATTTGTGCTTCTGGACCACGGATCCCACGGTTCCCTTTATGGAGGGATCAGTCTAGGCCATTTCTAGGGATCCGGCTGTCTGGTGACAGTTTCTTCAGCAATGAAAATATGCCAAACAATGCTAATGAAGAGGTGAAATATGTATATGATACAGCAAGCACAAAATACAAAACAATTATGGCATATAGATATTCATTCAATAAAAACAAGAGATAATCTAACAAATCTCTAAAACTAAGAGAATGATCTAGCCATATAAATACTACTAATACTAACTAGTTACTAGACTTAAAACGCGACAATGTGCTTGAGTCTAGGGATGAGTGGACTTGTTGATTTGATCCAACTTTGCAAGAAGATGATTAAACATGAAATGTATCTCATTTCGTGCTTCTTGAACAAGTCCTTGAGTGATTAGAAAATTTGGACAATTATTGTCTTGGTTTGGAACCGGTGGGAAATGGATATTTTGAGGAGGCTCTATGTGTGATTGTGGGTCTTCATTTTGAGAGGTGGGATGAGGTTCTAAAAATGAGGGTGGTAATGGAAATTCTTCCATATGATCAAGGTTGTTCCTTGTCTCCCTTGATGGACTAGTTGGTGTTGTCGGCGGTTCCCTATTCAATGAAAAGGTTGGTGAGTGAGTGGCTCTTGGTGGTGAATGATCCAATGAGTAGATGTTTGGGTGAGGAAGAGGCTCATTCAAGGAGTGTAGTCCATGCTCAAGGAATGAGGATTTTGATGGCTTTCTAGAACTAGCCATGTTTGGTTTTGAACTAGATGATCCTTTTTCTAGTCCGAAAGGTTTGATGCTAATCCTTGAGGTTCTCTTAGCACTAGTTGGATGAGTTTGATGAGGTGGGATTCTAGCAATATTATCTCTAATGGGAGATGTTTCGGTGGATGAGATTTCATGGATCATTTGACCCTTTCTTTTGGATGATCCTATGGTTGAAGAGTTGTTGCTAAGAGCCTTAGTCATAGTGATGATGATGCTAATATAAACTTCTAGTTGCTAATTTTTGAGAGGTAAGTGAGAGTGGTACCTTAACCCTAAGGTTGTTTGGTTTATAAAGGATAATTTGAATTAGGAAATTAAATTCTTGGCCACTAAGAGGATTAAGCATGCACTTAGGATATTGATCAGCTCTAGGAGGATAATAAATGAAGGCAAAAGGTGGTTAGATAAAAGGTGACTTAAAATTTAATATGGAAGCTGATTTAGGCTTTATGCAGCTACGGATCCCGCGGATCCCTCTCAGCAGGGATCCGTCTGGTTAAAGACCTGGGATCCAACTGTCAGGCAGGTTCTAGGTGAAATGATTATGCTTTTGTAAGGTTTATTGTCAATGGATTTCGAGGTTTTGACTTAATTTTGACATCTTTAGCTGTTTGATATCTCAAATCCTCAACCATAATGAGTGATGGTGCTTAATGATGGTTTTGGGTAAGAAAATATACTTTAGGTAGTCTAACTATGTGTTTGACAAGGATACCATTTTGATATGGAGAAATGGTGGTAATTAGTCCAAGAAGTCAGATGATGACCTAAGAAAAATTTACTAAAATATTTAAAAATAAAGAAAAAATGAAAGACTAGTTTTGAGCCTAATTTTGAGTCGAAAGGTGATTAAGATCAATTTGCCAAAATTGATGAATATACAAAACTAAGTGTTATGAGATGTGATAGATAATGTGTGAGCGTTGGAGCGGAATTATGGTGAGTTTTGATGAGTTGATAAATCAAAAATACTTTGAAATATATCCTAGGTAAGCCATGGATGAGTGTGAGGCTTTCAACTATTTGAGGAAGACTTAGTTGGCTCTAGTATCATATGTTTGACTAGTGTAAGGTGATCTAGTAAGCTATTTTGATGCAAACAAGTCTGTATTGCTTATCAGTTGTTACGGATCCCGCGGTTCCCTTCTAGGAGGGATCCGGCTAGTTCAAATGTTGGGATCCGCCTACTGCAGATCAGAAGGCTCCCAGCAAAATGTGCAACTTTGCACTTTTTAGTAAATGCTTCTCCTAGTTGTTTCTATAGGGACTAAATGCAAGAACACAACAAATATAAGGCATAGCAAAGTAAGGAGACCTAAAATTTCCTAAAATGAGTGACGACGACCACTTGAAAGTTTTCAAAGAGTCGTAAAATCTCATTCTACAAGTTCCTAAGTTAATATTGTTTAGTGCCAAGGTATGGCAAGACCTACAAACTACACTATCTTACATAAGTATTGTTTAAGTGTTACAACCCATTGTTTTGAAATTGTTCTTCACAAATTTAGGTCCTATGACCTTACCTCATTTATCCTCTCCTTCACGTCTTCACCCGTCCTCCACTTTTTCTTCAAGAAGTTGGCGAAGCACTTGAAGATTCCCTTGGTTTGTTGCCATTCGGGTGATGCACCAGGAACGTCCGACAATTGGTTGATGTACTCCAAGGGGTCGAGTTCGGTATTTCCGATTGGGTTGCTACTTCCTTCACCTTCTCTTTGCCTCTCCCTTTCTTCCGAGGAATCCGTGGGTGGGTGAGGCCTTTTGCCATCTATCATAAACCTTGTGGTTCTTCCCTCGGTCAATGATACCATAACCTTGTTGCAAAAGCTATGGTCATAGGTTTGTGGAGAAGGATCTAATGCAAAGATGAATTTAGCAAGACGGGTTAGGAGCATTGCATACGGGAGTACCATCTTGTCCATGCTTCTTACACTTGCCATTCTCTTGATCATGTAGTAGGCAAGGTTAAAGCGAGTCTCGGTCACTAGGCAATAGATCATGAAACTTAGACATGCGTTCGGGTGATCCTTGTTTCCTACTAGGCACACCACATTCTCCCTTATCATGTCTTCCCATTTCCTATACAATCTGTACATCTCGGAGAGCTCTATTTGGAAAGGATCCCTATAGATCACTTTCGACTTCCTAGTAACCCTTGATGGGGATGTTCTTGGCATAAACACGGTATCCCTTACCGTGGTTGCTTCCGGGATTGTCGTGTGATAAATTTTGTGACGATCAACCATAGAGTGTATTTCCTCCAACGACCACTCATTAGAATACATGCAAAGGCCATCATATGGAACCCCTATTATTCTTCCAAACTCTTCAAGCGAAAGAGTGTACTCATGTCCATTTATGGTGACTTCAATTGAGATGGAACCATCATGATTTCTAATTATCCCCATTGTCTTGTAGAACTTAAGTACAAAGACCGGGCAAATTTGCTCGTTTATATCAAATAAACAATCAAACCCAATAGTTCCAAACACTTCCCTTATGTTAGTATTTGCAAGAAATGAAGGTTCAACAACTCTACCTTCGTGAAAGAGTCTCCTTTCAAGCATCTTAAAGGCTTTCCTATCGTCCGGACTTAGTCCATCTTTCCTATGATACATGGGTATGTAGTGAGCGGTGTCTTGGTAATCTTGTTGCTTGACATGATTGTTCCTAAACAATATAACCACAATGTGGTGTTAATTGTGAATAGTAACCTAGAGGGTTTGATCACAATTTTGCTCTCATCATCTTTGTTGAATTCAAGAAATGTGTTTAATTTGTATTAACAATGTTAATTCTTTGATTTAGATTATCTTAGAAAACAATGTGGTAACAAATTATGATAAACCCATTTGAACCCAACTCTTAAAGATGAAGAAATTGTAATCCTAGAAATCAAGGAATTAAATTAACAATGTAGTGAAGATTATACTTACACAAGTGATTGTTAAGCTTGAGAGGAATGATCAAATTGCTCCTTTGAACAGTAGCAGAGTTCTTGTTCGTGAGTCTTTGAGGTGAGTATAATTGTGGAACATCTACAGTGATCATTATTTAACTTAAGCTGTCTTCTGTTGCACGAATCCCGCGGATCCCTCTCATTTGGGATCCGGCTAGTGTAAACGCAGGGATCCGACATGACAGCAAAAATCAGCTCAAACCTTCCTTGATAGTTTTGGTTTGGAAGTTCTAAAACGCCTAGTGTTTTGATGTTAAGGCTCTAAAACTTGTGATTTGAGGTTTTGAAGATTTAATCCTATTCCTAATTGACGTGGTTCCCTTTTTAAGAATTAGTCATAATTTTTGGGGAGTTTTTCAAATATTATAATAAAATCCTATTTTATTATAATATAAGAAGTTTCACATGGATATTTATTGACATAGATGAAGTGTCAATAAGTCCTTTGTGAAGAGTAATGATTGAGGCTATCGAATAACCAAGATATCATTCTTTACGAGTTGGTAGTGTAGTCTATACAAATTAGTCAAAGAATACTATTCTTGATGATGACTTTAATATAGATAACTACGTAAGTAATTACTAATAAACATTAATCATGCAACTAAGAATAAAACCAAAATTAAATAGTTAACGATCATACCTTTGCTAAATATTCTTTTTAAGAAAAGATGTATTTAGATAAAATGCTTTATGATCTTCTTGGAATCTCAAGATTCATGTGTGAGAAGGACAATACTAAACATTCTTTTTGCGAAAAGAAATATTTAGATAGATTCTTCATGATCTTCTTGGTAACCCCAAATCCAAGTATGGAGAATACTTAACAAGTAGAATGTTAGAACATTCTATCATTGTCCAACAATAAACATTATAATGATTTTTAAAACATGACTTAAAGAAAAAAAATCCTTCTTTGTAGTTTTCAAACATACATGGATCGTATCAAGTTTTTAAAGTACAGCATACTTTAAGAAACTTGGTAACGAAGCTTTGATGTCAATTATGGAAAACTAGAAGGGGGGGGGTTGAATAGTTTTACCAATTTAAAACTTCCTTTTAAATATTTAGATCGACTTATGTCAATCTATTTGGTTGTTTATGTTGGACTTTGATAAATAATATACAAACGTGTAATGAAAGATAAAGAGTAAGAAGCACATCACCACGACACAAGTATTTATAGTGGTTCGGCTACAAGGACACCTTCCTTGCCCTACTCCACTCCCCGAGTCACCTACTCGAGAGTTCGTAAACGCTACACCAATCTCCTTATGGCGGAGAAGCCTTCACAACGTCGCTTACACCTTTTTCCGGTACAAAGCTAAATACCGAGTTCTTTCACACCAAGGCGAACCACACCTAACACAACGTCGCCTACCCTTTATACGGTGCTAGACTAACCACCGAGTTCTTTCACTCTAAGGAGAACTAATCCTATCACAACGTCGCCTACCCTTTATTAGGTACTAAGCTAAGCACCTAGTTCCATTACTATGGAGGAACTACTACCCATCACAACACAACACCTAATCTCAAGGAGATCCACTCCTTGTTACAACACCATCAAGGATATCACCATCCTTGGAAATAAACAAATACTTATATGTATAACGATGCACCTCATCGATTATACCACCTAGGCATTCTTCCCTAATGCCACTTGATTTGATTCTTAGGCATCCTTCACTAATGCCTTTGACACAACGCTTGGCATCTTTCACTAATGCCTTCGTCTTGACACCTTTAGCATTCTTCACTAATGCTTTTAACACGGACGTTAAGCACCTTTCACTAATGCTTTCGTCTTGACTCTTTCAGCATCCTTCACTAATGCCTTCAACATCTATGGAAGAAGAAAGAACTATCAACAAGAGAACCTCAGTTGTCTTGATGATGACGAAGCATGGCAACTCATGGACTTGAGCTTGCTCGACTTCAAGAAGTGGTGATCTCGCCTTTAAGAGGAACCTAGAAGATCACACAAAAACAAAAGACAAACTACATTGAAAGATCCCTTAGGATCAGTGGTTAGAGAGGTACAAAACTTGGAGAAAGTATGTGTGAAAGTGGTGAGCTAAAAGGAAGAAATGGCTCACTATTTATAGAGGAAAATGTTCACTGTTCCCCAGATCCCACAGATCCCTCCCACAAGGGATCCGGCTAGCGTAAAGCTAGGGATCCGTGGGACGCTCCTCTTTACACATGGGTATTTTTGGTTATGGGTCATGGGTCATGGGTTGATCCATGGGTTTCTTTCTAGATTCAATGTATCTCTAGAATACAATGAACCTAGTTAAGTGGTTTGGACAAAACCATGGATTATGGGTCAACACCATTTGTTAGTTTTTACCCATTTTAGTATATACTTGTTTCTACCCATTTTAGTACTGATGGCTCCAGACAGTCAAGTTTATCACACAAGTCAACCACTTGTGAATGGTCAACCGTAATAAAATTCAAACAGTCTAAAACCAATGCAATGAATATCTAGAGGAGTATAGTGTTACCTCAGGTCGTTAAGTCCCACGGAGGATTAATGGTGTTCAACACTTTCAGATGTCGAATAATCACTAAGGATAGTGATCAGTAAGGATTTTAGAATATTTATACCTAAAGAAAAAGTTTGTAAATTACAAGGGCTTAAATGCAAATTAAAGAAAATTAAAAAGCTAAAATATATTAAATAAACGCTATCACTATTTTTAAAATCGATTAACGTTTAAATTATAAAACGTACGTTTAAATAAAATTACGTTAACGTACTAAATAAAACGTGAAAATAAAGAAGGAAAATACCTACGGATATGAAAAATACATTTTTACAATCCTAATTATACTAGAAAATTATTGGAAAAAGAAAATTATTTTTAAAACTATTTATCTAATTATTATTAATTAAAAACTGATTGTTAATTATTTAAAATGCACTAAAATACAAGAAAATATAAAATTAACCTAGAAAAATGAAATTATAACTTATAAAAATCTAAAATATTATAAAACTAATTTTAAAACTGAAAATATATTTTTAATGTTTTTTATGTATTTATTATAAATTTAAAACTATTTAGAACTAATTAAAATGCTAGAAAATACTATTTAAGTTAAGAAAATTCTGGAAAAATTATTTTTTTGCTTTTTATATTTATCTTAAGCTATTAAAATTGAAAAATTATTTTTCTGAAGCTTTTCTGATTTATTTGTATTAAAAAGTGATTAAAAAGCTTTAAAAACTGATTTAAAATAAGAAAAATAGCAAACAGTAATGAAAAATTATGAAAAATTCAGTAAAATTCTAAAATATTATTCTAAATCTATAAAAAAAATATAAAAACATATGCTTATGTGTGAGAAAATAAAACTGTAGTGTAAAGCAGTTCTAAATAAGCTACTAAAATAAGCTATAAGTTACCAAATTTCACCAAATGATCAAGACAGCTAATTTATGCTAAATTAAGTCTAACTTAACTAATCAACAGTACTCTTAATTACTAAATAAGCTTAAACTAGATTTGAGCTTATGGGATTAATTAAGCAAAACAGTTTATAAGGGGGCTACTTTAAGCTAATGAATAAGCTATCCTAATAAGCTAAATGGGAAAAAAGAAGTTGGGACCTAGAGATCACCTAGCAGGCTACACAAGAACCAAAACTCAGCTCCTAATGAGCTTATTTGAATCCTGTGCAAAGGCTGCAAGTTGCCTGTATTCACACTCAGTATTAGCTGAGTATGAACAGGGCAAATCAGCTCTAAAGGAGAGCTGATTAAGAGCTTATAAAGGCTTGAGAAAATTCAACAAAAATCAGATTTCAGTTTAAGTCCAACTGAACTAGGAAATCCCAAAGTCTCACTGAATTTGAACCAGAATTGAGTACATGAGACATCAACAAAGTTTTGCAAAAACCTGTTTTTCACTTTTGACTTTTGAAGACAGAAATGGATTTTTGACTTTTATGAGATTTGATTTCAAATGACTGACTGATTATGATATTAAAGGATGAACTAAGACTGATGAAGGCTATATCACTACTATTTTTACCTAAATGCAAACTTATGCTTACTGATTCTAACAGATATGAGTATATGACAGATTTAAAGTAATTTTGACTTTTGCTAAACTAAGATGCAAACTATTAACTGATAAGGCTTAAATGAACCTAAATGAGACTAAATCAATTGATCTTAACCTCTACTTTAACCCTAAGCACAGTTTTAATGTCTGAACCAAACACTACTTTTAAAGTATTCAAAATTTAGTTTTAGCTATCAAATAATATCCTACTTATGCAGACATTCAAACAAGTAAATTACTAAGATCCTAAAGTTATAATAACACTAAATCAAACTCTAAACACAATCAAGCATGACATAAGCATGAGCATATGAATAGCAGTTTTGAGCATAAAATTTACAAGAGGTCCAGCCATTTTTCTAGCATTATAACAGTAGGAAACCAACTCAAACATCAAATCAAACCCAAATCCAGCTTTAATATAAACCCATATCCATCTCTGAACCAGATTTGAACACCAGTTGACTTTATTTGACTTTTTTTAGTTTTTCTAAATTAAAATACTAGAGTCTAATACAGGCTCATGAAAAGCTTTAGTAAGCTTATCTAAGCTTGTTTGAAGGGTAAAAGAACTTGTGTGACTTCTAATAAGTATAAATGACTTAATACGATTTAGCAAGAAACATAAAAACTTGAAATCTTATTAAACTTGGAATAATTACAATACAAAAGTGATATTTGACTTGAAATAAACTTAATATTAAACTGAGAACTTAAATTTAAACTAAAACAGACATTAAAGAGATTTTACACTAAAAAGTGGTCTAAAAACATGCGACACCTATTTCTTCTGCCTTCCTTCTTCTTTATAGACATCCAAAAAGTTTCTTGTCGACCTCTGATTAAATCCCACCATTTTTCAGCCATTGGATCCATCCAAATCATCACATTCGTCCATTTGGCAATTTTGGCGGGAAAAGTAGTTTGAGCAGGTTAATTGCATTTAATGAAATTTGGGTGTTTGTGGAGGTGGAAGGGAGTGGGTAAGGAGCTGTAAAGGTGGTGGTGAGGTGGAAAGGTGGTGAAAACCACCTGGTTTTTGGTTTGCAGGCTTGGGAGAGAAAGATGTACAGTGTATATGGTTTTGGCGGGTTTGACTTTATTTGACCAAGGTTTTATTATTAACGGAGTGTTGGGCTTGGGTTAGGATTGGATTTGTGTTTGTTTTGGGTTGGATAATTAAAAGGGTCCGTTTGTATAAGCTTATTAACAAGGACCATTCATGTAATTTCTGCCAAGTTGAAGGACTGAACCTGTCATTTTTCCAAAGTTATTACAAGGACTTAAATTGTAACATGTGAATAGCACAAGGGTATAATTTGATAAGTTTCCGTTTTTTAAATACCCAAGGACTATATTTGACACTTTTCAAAGTTGAGGGACTAAACTTGCCATTTTTGCAAACTTGAACTTCAAGGGTAAAATTTGTCATTTCATGATTCCTGGGGGACTATTGTTGATTTTTCTTCAAAATATTTTATCCAGGGACCATTTCTGACAATCTGTGAAAGTTCAGGGACTAAAACTGCCAATTTTGTAAACTTTGTTGTTTTTTTTATCAGTTTTCAATCCTTTTGCACTTGTAACACATAAAAATACATTTTCATGATATTTGTAACATTTATATAGTCATTTGTGTGTTTTTGGCTGTTTTTGTGGGTTTAAATAAGGTAAAATATATCTGTTTTTAGACACATATCAAATCCCCCACACTAAACTATTGCTAGTCCCTAGCAATCTTTTATGAAAACTTAATGGATTTCATCTCTTTACCAAAAGCCATTACTTCTGGAGTAGCCAATTGTTTTAGTTCAAGTAACAACCTTGGTACAATGATAACCAAATAATTTTGAGCAAATCACCAGCTGTAAACGGTTTTGATTTGTCTTTACCAGAAGTCGTTTGCTTCTGGACTAGCCAACTCTTAGATAAATTATCAATATTATCTTTGGTGAGTCGATTACCAATTATGGTTTTCCAACTGCCTTTACCACAAGCCATAAACTTGCGGGCTAGCCAACTCTTCACTAATTAAAGATATGGTGGGCTGAACACCATACAATTTTGGGCAAATTGCAAGCCATCAACGGATTTGAGATATCTTTACCAAGAGCCGTTTGCTCCTGGATTAGCCAATCCTTATGTGAGTTAGACATGGTGGACTGATTACCATTTGTTGTGTTTAGTACATAGTACTTCCACTAAAAAATTTTTTAAAATTTGGCCATTTTGGGGGGAAAAAGGGGCTAAAAGGGTACATTTATGATCAAATTCGCCATAATTTCCCCCCCACACTTAGAAATGAATATTGTCCTCAATATTCAAAGTCCCGGCTATTATGCCGAATCCTTGAACGTAAAAAGATAACATTACTAGCTAAGTGTAGCAACACAACAATTATTCTCTTTTTTAATATTTACAATTTTCATTCATTTTTAAGATCTATATACAACATGTGGAGTATCTCCCCCACACTAAGGTGGTACACACGGGTGAAAACCCATGCTTAACTACTGTTTTTGATTACCGAGTCGCTAGCTTGACTCGACCCCGAATTAATTTGTTCATGGGGAAGTAAGTGGAAGAGACAATCTCCATCGGACTTTCATTCAAGATGTTTGTATAAACATTGAAGTACGTGAAAGTTCCACACCGATGAGATATACATAGAACCGACTCAAAACTGATAAATGAAAATGCTGGGATCAAAAATAGTGTCCTCATTCCCGAAGGAGAAAAGGGAACGAGAAACCACACCATCTGTGAAAAATGGAATAAAGATGTGCATCACAATGCAATCCCATTCTTCATCAGTGAGGAGCAAATCACCATTTGTTAGATTTTTAAGCTTAGGCTTGAAGCTTGTATGGCGATTGGCAATAAAATTTCCGGGGGGGAGAGCTGGAAACGGTTCTTCAATTAACAGATTTTCAAGAAAGAGGATGTCTCCCTCCGAATCAAAGTAAGTATTGTCAATCCCTATTGGAATTGACTCATCACTAAGAAAAGCATTGACTTCCTTCCAAAAGTTATCATCTTCCTCATCCGGAGTGAGAGAAGGAATGGAAGAGTTGGAAATGGGACAAGAAATGAGTGAATGATCATTATATAGGAGACTTTCAATTTCTCCAAGATCGGCTTCGAAATCAAAGAGATCATCGTCACTTTCTGATGAAAGTGGACTGATGTGAGTGAGTTCATCGGTGAACTCCTCAACAAGAGGATCAGACTGTAGAAGTGATGCCTCAACATACTCGATGTTTCCATAGGAAGAACAATCGTCGCTAAGATCGGAGAAAGTTTCAAAATGATCTTTTGAACACTCAAGAAGGGAAAGAGAATCACACATATGATCAGAAGTTCCCTGTGACTCTCTCGGGATTGGGACAAGGTTTTCAACACTAGACTTTATGAATTCGTCCGATTCCTTTTCAGGAACAGTGTCAAGATGCTCATCCCCCATGTTCATAGAGTGAGTGGGAATATCAGGTGTGATAACAACAGACTGAGGGAGTTGAGAAGGACTAGCATACATATGTTTTATACTTTCCATCTGTTCTTCTGCTAGTAATTCCATCATAGTCTTTTCTCCCTGATTTTTCATGGAAGGAATTTCAACTGATGAACTTGATGAACCTGTACAAAATTGACGAATATCAAGGGTAACTTCATCATCATCGTCATCAGGAATGAAACGGAATCGAGAGCTAGATTTGGCTGCTTTTTCTTTTGCAATAGATTCCCTAATAGATTTTTCAAAGGCAATTTGAGAATTTAATTTAGCAGCCCGCTCTTCAGCTAGCAATTCTTCCATGGATTTCTCATTTGGATTATCTTGGGAGTGTTTACATTCCTTCAAATCTTTCACTAAATCCAAAAGATCAAGGATAAGATTTTGAGGAAGTGGGTCAGGCTGAGGTGGTGCCTGATTCATTTGGTACTGTGGAGGTTGGTCATGATACGAAGAGTCGTAATTGTTACAAGGAAATGGATTCCTTGTTTGACAATCAGAGCTAAAGTGAGGACCTCCACAATACTCACAACAGTAAAACTGATGTGGCTGTGAGCTATATGCGTTGTAGTCATAATTGTTATCAGGAACCTGCTCATAGACAAGCGTGTTTCCCGATTGACAATCAGAACTGTAGTGTGAACCACCACAGTACTCACAACAGTAAAACTGCTGAGTCTCACAGTGTGGTAGCTGATGGAATAAATCAGTTGTGTTATGGTAGGAATAGGGATCCTGGTTATAGACAGACCCGTTTCCTGATTCCACCATGCTACAACTGGGGCAATTGCCACCATTATAAGGACCACCACACCATTGACAACCAAGAGGGTGAGGATAAGACATAGAAAGAATCAAAGGTTTACAGAGGGGTTGGGATGAAGAATCAAAGATGTGAGAGGGTAGAGATGGATATTTTTAGATTTTTGGATGAACATTTTGTAAAAACAAAGAATGAAAATATTTTTGGTGTTGTTAACACTTTAGGAAAAGTGTTAATGAACTTTTTGATTTTGATTAACTTTACAAAAAAATGTTTACAAAAGATGGTATATGTGCAAGTACGGGGTCTGAAAAAGGTTTAGAACACGCTAAAGCCTCCCCGGCAGCGGCGACAAAAATTTGATTGGCTCCAGACAGTCAAGTTTATCACACAAGTCAACCACTTGTGAATGGTCAACCGTAATAAAATTCAAACAGTCTAAAACCAATGCAATGAATATCTAGAGGAGTATAGTGTTACCTCAGGTCGTTAAGTCCCACGGAGGATTAATGTTGTTCAACACTTTCAGATGTCGAATAATCACTAAGGATAGTGATCAGTAAGGATTTTGGAATATTTATACCTAAAGAAAAAGTTTGTAAATTACAAGGGCTTAAATGCAAATTAAAGAAAATTAAAAAGCTAAAATATATTAAATAAACGCTATCACTATTTTTAAAATCGATTAACGTTTAAATTCTAAAACGTACGTTTAAATAAAATTACGTTAACGTACTAAATAAAACGTGAAAATAAAGAAGGAAAATACCTACGGATATGAAAAATACATTTTTACAATCCTAATTATACTAGAAAATTATTGGAAAAAGAAAATTATTTTTAAAACTATTTATCTAATTATTATTAATTAAAAACTATTTGTTAATTATTTAAAATGCACTAAAATACAAGAAAATATAAAATTAACCTAGAAAAATGAAATTATAACTTATAAAAATCTAAAATATTATAAAACTAATTTTAAAACTGAAAATATATTTTTTATGTTTTTTATGTATTTATTATAAATTTAAAACTATTTAGAACTAATTAAAATGCTAGAAAATACTATTTAAGATAAGAAAATTCTGGAAAAATTATTTTTTTGCTTTTTATATTTATCTTAAGCTATTAAAATTGAAAAATTATTTTTCTGAAGCTTTTCTGATTTATTTGTATTAAAAAGTGATTAATAAGCCTTAAAAACTGATTTAAAATAAGAAAAATAGCAAACAGTAATGAAAAATTATGAAAAATTCAGTAAAACTCTAAAATATTATTCTAAATCTATAAAAAATATAAAAACATATGCTTATGTGTGAGAAAATAAAACTGTAGTGTAAAGCAGTTCTAAATAAGCTACTAAAATAAGCTAAAAGTTACCAAATTTCACCAAATGATCAAGAGAGCTAATTTATGCTAAATTAAGTCTAACTTAACTAATCAACAGTACTCTTGATTACTAAATAAGCTTAAACTAGATTTGAGCTTATGGGATTAATTAAGCAAAACAGTTTATAAGGGGGCTACTTTAAGCTAATGAATAAGCTATCCTAATAAGCTAAATGGGAAAAAAGAAGTTGGGACCTAGAGATCACCTAGCAGGCTACACAAGAACCAAAACTCAGCTCCTAATGAGCTTATTTGAATCCTGTGCAAAGGCTGCAAGTTGCCTGTATTCACACTCAGTATTAGCTGAGTATGAACAGGGCAAATCAGCTCTAAAGGAGAGCTGAGTAAGAGCTTATAAAGGCTTGAGAAAATTCAACAAAAATCAGATTTCAGTTTAAGTCCAACTGAACTAGGAAATCCCAAAGTCTCACTGAATTTGAACCAGAATTGAGTACATGAGACATCAACAAAGTTTTGCAAAAACCTGTTTTTCACTTTTGACTTTTGAAGACAGAAATGGATTTTTGACTTTTATGAGATTTGATTTCAAATGACTGACTGATTATGATATTAAAGGATGAACTAAGACTGATGAAGGCTATATCACTACTATTTTTACCTAAATGCAAACTTATGCTTACTGATTCTAACAGATATGAGTATATGACAGATTTAAAGTAATTTTGACTTTTGCTAAACTAAGATGCAAACTATTAACTGATAAGGCTTAAATGAACCTAAATGAGACTAAATCAATTGATCTTAACCTCTACTTTAACCCTAAGCACAGTTTTAATGTCTGAACCAAACACTACTTTTAAAGTATTCAAAATTCAGTTTTAGCTATCAAATAATATCCTACTTATGCAGACATTCAAACAAGTAAATTACTAAGATCCTAAAGTTATAATAACACTAAATCAAACTCTAAACACAATCAAGCATGACATAAGCATGAGCATATGAATAGCAGTTTTGAGCATAAAATTTACAAGAGGTCCAGCCATTTTTCTAGCATTATAACAGTAGGAAACCAACTCAAACATCAAATCAAACCCAAATCCAGCTTTAATATCAACCCATATCCATCTCTGAACCAGATTTGAACACCAGTTGACTTTATTTGACTTTTTTTAGTTTTTCTAAATTAAAATACTAGAGTCTAATACAGGCTCATGAAAAGCTTTAATAAGCTTATCTGAGCTTGTTTGAAGGGTAAAAGAACTTGTGTGACTTCTAATAAGTATAAATGACTTAATACGATTTAGCAAGAAACATAAAAACTTGAAATCTTATTAAACTTGGAATAATTACAATACAAAAGTGATATTTGACTTGAAATAAACTTAATATTAAACTGAGAACTTAAATTTAAACTAAAACAGACATTAAAGAGATTTTACACTAAAAAGTGGTCTAAAAACATGCGACACCTATTTCTTCTGCCTTCCTTCTTCTTTATAGACATCCAAAAAGTTTCTTGTCGACCTCTGATTAAATCCCACCATTTTCCAGCCATTGGATCCATCCAAATCATCACATTCGTCCATTTGGCAATTTTGGCGGGAAAAGTAGTTTGAGCAGGTTAATTGCATTTAATGAAATTTGGGTGTTTGTGGAGGTGGAAGGGAGTGGGTAAGGAGCTGTAAAGGTGGTGGTGAGGTGGAAAGGTGGTGAAAACCACCTGGTTTTTGGTTTGCAGGCTTGGGAGAGAAAGATGTACAGTGTATATGGTTTTGGCGGGTTTGACTTTATTTGACCAAGGTTTTATTATTAACGGGGTGTTGGGCTTGGGTTAGGATTGGATTTGTGTTTGTTTTGGGTTGGATAATTAAAAGGGTCCGTTTGTATAAGCTTATTAACAAGGACCATTCATGTAATTTCTGCCAAGTTGAAGGACTGAACCTGTCATTTTTCCAAAGTTATTACAAGGACTTAAATTGTAACATGTGAATAGCACAAGGGTATAATTTGATAAGTTTCCATTTTTTAAATACCCAAGGACTATATTTGACACTTTTCAAAGTTGAGGGACTAAACTTGCCATTTTTGCAAACTTGAACTTCAAGGGTAAAATTTGTCATTTCATGATTCCTGGGGGACTATTGTTGATTTTTCTTCAAAATATTTTATCCAGGGACCATTTCTGACAATCTGTGAAAGTTCAGGGACTAAAACTGCCAATTTTGTAAACTTTGTTGTTTTTTTATCAGTTTTCAATCCTTTTGCACTTGCAACACATAAAAATACATTTTCATGATATTTGTAACATTTATATAGTCATTTGTGTGTTTTTGGCTGTTTTTGTGGGTTTAAATAAGGTAAAATATATGTGTTTTTAGACACATATCAAGTACATACTTGTTTTTACCTATTTTAGTATATACTTAGTTAAGTATGTAAACACTAGTTGTTATACATATGTATATCTAAATCGTAAAATAACTTATACTTGTTTTAGTGTTTTATGTGAAAATGTAAGTGTGTTAGGAAACTATTGGCTCAAACAGTTTACGTATTTTATTTGTTTCGTTAAAATGATTTTACGTTTGTTATCGACAAAACATTATGTTAATACAAATAAACCGTAAAAACGTTTATTAATATTTTGCGATCTCTTTGTGTAAAGTTGATAACAAATATAATGTTATCTTAAGTACAATTATAAGGATACATGTTATTTTTGTAAAGCATTTACATATAGCCATTTAAATACAAAAATGTTGTAATTAATTATTTGTTGTAATAGTTTATTATGATGGGTAAAAACCATAACCCATGGATCATATCCATAACCCATTAACCCATACCCATTGACTAGAGACAATGTATTCATTAGATACATTGAATCTAAGGAAAACCCATGGACCAACCCATAACCCATGACCCATAACCAAAAAACCCATGGGCAAAGAGGAGCGTCCCACGGATCCCTAGGATTACACTAGACGGATCCTATGTGGGAGGGATCCGTGGGATCCAGGGAACAGTGACAGAAATTGCCTATAAATAGAGAGCTATTTCTTCATTCTAACTCACCACTCTTCTTACTAAATCTCTCAAACACTCTCATTCTCCTCTAACATATAGATCACTTGATCTAGAGAGTTGTTCTTCTTTCTTTATATTGTGATTCTCATAAAGGTCCTTCTCTAAGGCGAGATCACGATCATTCTACAAGTCATCCAAGCAAGGGGTCCTTGATTGATTTGTCACTCCGCAAGATTTCTGTAGCGAAGATCTTGTATTTGATATTTCACATATTTGTTGTGTAATAGTTGTGTTGGTTTGGTCCACCGTGTTACGGACTCGGTATTTAGCTTTGCACCGGAAAAAGGTGTAAGCAACGTTGTGAAGGCTTCTCCGCTAAGTGAAGGAATTTGTTGACATAGTGCTTGAACTCTCGAGTAGGTTACTCGGGGAGTGGAGTAGGGCAAGGAAGGTGTCCTTGTAGCCGAACCACTATAAATCGATTGTGTCATTTCTATCCCTTTACTTTACTTTATTTACTTGCTTTATCATTAGATCTATACTTTCTCTTCATCCATAAGATCTCACATATTAACGAATCTAAAGTTTTTTGAAACTAACTTAAAAATCGGCAAAACTATTCAACCCCCCTTCTAGTTTTCCACAATTGGCATCAAGAGCTTAGTTTATAAAAGTTTTAAAGTAAAATTGAATTTTAAAAACTTTTCGATCACTATGGGTTCTGAAAATTATAAGGAAGGGCAATCTATGCAACGACCACCACTACTTGAAACTAATGGTTTTATATATTGGAAAAATATATTCGAAACGTATGTGAAGTCTAAAGATATTGATCTTTGGTACATTATTGTTGAAGGCGATTTTGAGGCTACCTCAAAAGATGATAAATGGAATTTAGTTAACACACCTCATGATAAACTAAATGATGAAATGAAGAAAAAGCTTTCTAAAAATAGTGAAGCTAAAATGGTTTTATATAATGCTTTACCGAAAAAGGAATTCAAAAGAATTTCTATGCTTAAAACCTCTAAAGAAATTTGGAATTCTTTAGTTGTAACTCATCAAGGTAATCAACAAGTTAAAAATAATAAAATTGATTTATTTGTTCATCAATATGAACAATTTTCAATATCGGATGAGGAAACTATAGATCATTCATTTGCTAACTTTAATACTATTATTACATCTTTACAAGCACTTGATGAATCTTTTTCTAGCCGTAACCATGTTAGGAGATATCTAAGGGCTCTTCCATCGAAATGGAGATCCAAGGTGACGGCGATCGAAGAGTCAAAAGATTTGACAATCCTCACCCTTGATGAACTCATAGGCAACTTAAAAGTCTACGAGCTTGTCCTTGCTAAAGACTCCGAAGCCTCAAAGGTGAAAGAGAAACACAAATCTCTTGCCCTTAAAGCCAAAAAGGCTTCAAGCGAAGAAGAGAACTCCTCTTCGAGTAGTGACGACGAGGAGTACGCTATGGCGGTAAGGGACTTTAAAAAGTTCTTTAGAAGAAAGGGAAGATACATCAAACAACCGTATGACGATAAGAAAGGTTTTCAGAAAAGCAAAGAGGACGAGAAGCCACAAGATGATCGTACTTGCTTTAAATGTGGGGACCCAAACCACTTTATTAGTAAGTGTCCCAAACGGGATGATCAAAAGGCGTTCGTAAGCGGCACATGGGGAATGAGCGACGAGGAGGACGAAGAAATTTGTCTCATGGCAAATGACGAGGTGTGCTTAAAGGTCGACCTAGACCCGGATGAATGGGTCAAGGATAGTGGGTGCACGAGGCACATGACCGGAAATAAGGATCTATTCTCCACATATGAATCCTTCAATGGAGGTAATGTGGTGTTTGGAAATAGCAAAAGTAAAATCATCGGTAAAGGTACGATTTCTAACAAATCTCTAACCATTAACGATGTGTGTCACGTAGAAAACCTAAACTTTAACCTCTTAAGTATAGGACAAATATGTGATAAAAAGTGCAATGTACTTTTTACCGAAACCGGTAGTAAGATATTAAAAAATTGTATAACCATAGGAAGAGGAATTAGGAAACATGGAGTCTATGTCATTAAAATCGGTAATGAACCTAAAGACAAACTATGTCTTACCTCTATGGATGATACTTCGACCTTATGGCATCGAAGATTGGGTCACGCCAACATGCGACTTCTTCAATTGCTATCATCCAAAGATCTAGTAAGAGATCTACCTAAGTTAAAATATGAACATCACTTTTGTGATGCTTGTAATGTAGGAAAACAAGTTCATTCTAGTCATAGAGCTAAGAACATGGTGTCTACAACTAAGTGTCTAGAATTACTATATATGGATTTATTTGGTCCATCCGCTATCCAAAGTTATGGAGGCAACTACTACACTTTGGTCATAGTGGATGATTACTCTAGGTATACATGGACAAAATTCTTAAAGAACAAAACGGAAACGTTTAATTATTTTGAAATATTAAACAAGAAAATCCAAAGACAATTAGGAAGTCCTATAGTGTCTATTAGGACGGATCATGGTAGGGAATTCGATAATGAAGTGCAATTTGGAGCTTTTTGTGACGCTAATGGTATTACTCACAATTTCTCGGTTCCGCGCACTCCACAATCGAATGGGGTAGTTGAAAGAAAAAATAGAACCCTACAAGAAATGAGTCAAACCATGCTTTATGAGCAATCCATACCTCAAAAGTTTTGGTGCAATGCCGTTGATACTTCAACGTACATACTCAATCGAGTCTTAATTAGACCAATCTTAGGTAAAACTCCATACGAGTTACTCCGAGGCAAAAAGCCTACGTTAGATCGCTTTAGAGTCTTTGGTAGCAAATGTTTTATTCTCAACACTAAAGATTACCTTACAAAATTTGATCGTAAATCAACCGAAGGTATCTTTCTAGGTTATTCTCCAAATAGCAAAGCTTACGTCATATTAAACAAAGAAACAATGAAGGTAGAAGAGTCATTAAATATAAAATTTGATGAAAGTCCACCCAAACCCTCTCCACCTTTTGTCGATGACGAGATTGTAGAAAGTGAAGCTATAGTAATAAAGAAAAAGATAAACGAAGAAGAAGAACCTTTAAATGATGAAGTCATAAACATTAAAGAGTCCAAAGATCACCCCGTAGATAAGGTCATAGGAAAGCTAAACGAAAGAACATTAAGGTCTCAAGTTCAAAACCAAAGTAGCTTGTTTTGTTTCGTTTCAACCATAGAACCTAAGAATACACAATAAGCGATAAAAGATGAGAGTTGGGTAATGGCTATGCAAGAAGAATTAAATCAATTTGTTTCTAATGATGTTTGGACACTTGTCCCTCCACCTAGTAATCAAACCATAATAGGAACCAAATGGGTTTATAAAAACAAATTAGATGCAAACGGAGTAGTGTCTAGGAACAAGGCTAGACTCGTTTCCCAAGGGTATAACCAACAAGAAGGAATAGACTTTGATGAGACCTATGCCCCCGTGGCTAGATTATAGTCTATAAGAATACTTCTTGCGTATGCTTGTGCTAATGATCTAAAGCTTTATCAAATAGATGTCAAAAGTGCTTTTCTAAATGGTTTCATTAATGAAGAAGTATATGTAGCTCAACCTCCGGGCTTCATCGATTTTGAAAAACCTAAACATGTGTATAAATTAAAGAAAGCCATTTATGGTCTTAAACAAGCTCCAAAGCTTGGTATGATAAACTCAAGTCATTTTTAATTAAACACAACTATACCATGAGGTTAGTTGACAACACACTTTTTACTAAGAAAAGAGAGTCATATATAATCATAGTGCAAATATATGTAGATGATATTATCTTCGGATCCACTTGTCAAGACATGTGTGATGATTTCTCTAAAATCATGCATGACGAGTTCGAGATGAGTATGATGGGAGAACTTAGTTTCTTTCTTGGTCTACAAATCAAACAAGTAGAAGATGGTATCTTCTTTAATCAATCTAAATACATAAAGGAGATGTTAAAGAAATTCGGTCTAGAAGAGTTGAAACCAATTAGGACACTAATGTCATCCGACACCAAACTCACAAAAGATGAAGACGGCGAATCCGTCGATAATACGAATTATCGTGGCATGATAGGTAGTCTTCTCTACTTACGGCAAGTAGGCCGGATATCATGTTTAGTGTTTGCTTATGTGCTAGGTTTCAAGAAGACCCTAAAACATCACACCTAGAAGCCGTAAAAAGGATATTTAGATACATTAAGGGTACAACACAATTAGGATTATGGTATCCTAAAGGCACGGGAGTAGAAACAATTGTATATGTAGATTCTGACCATGCAGGTGATTACGTTGATAGAAAAAGTACAAGTGGGGTATGTACTTTCATGGGATGTTGTTTAACATTTTGGTTTTCTAAGAAACAAACGGCACTAGCAATATCAACAACCGAAGCCGAATATGTCTCCGCCGGCAAAGCATGCCAACATGCACTATGGATGAAACAAGCGTTAGTTGACTACGACATTCATCTAAGCGACATAAGCATCCTATGTGACAACAAATGTGCCATCGACTTAAGCAAGAATCCGGTATTGCATTCTCGCACAAAGGATATAGAGATTCGTCATCACTTCTTAAGAGATAATGTTCAAAAGGGGAATATCTCTATTGAGAAGTAGCATCCGAAGACAACATAGCCGACGTCCTCACCAAACCGTTGAAGCGGGAACAATTCAACCTACTTCGTCATGGTCTTGGTCTCATGGAACAAACGTCGTAACTTACTTTTTGACTCTACAAGGCATGTAAACACTAGCCTTCTTCTTTCTGAGTCTAGGATCTCTATTTCACGCACAAATCACAAACAATACAGAAATTTTCAAAACCCAAGATAAGTTTTTCACTTATAATTTTCTCATTTTCTCTCAAAATAAGTACAAGTTACATACACATCCTTCCTTCAAAAGGATAAAACGTTTGTATTTCAAAAAATGCTTTCTAAAATGATACCCCTTCCCGTATCAATTTCACAAAAGCAATTTCTCACGTCTAGGATAAATCGCTTTTTCATTATTAATACAACGTAAAAACCCGTTTTCATTGCATCTCATGTCTTTTGAATGCTAAAGGGGACACATAACTAATATTTGTTTTCGGGTACATTCATTTAAGCCACAAATGAATTAGGAGCATCAGAAACACTAAATTACGTACACAAAGTACTAAGTATGTGTTTTTCGGGTTATCTCACATAATAGTATTCTTTTTCATTTCTAGTTTATTTTTCTTTTCTTCTTAGGAGTCGAGATAACCGCAACTCCAAATAGTTTGCATATAGGCACACACTAGGAAAAAATGTTTCCAAAATGAAAATTTTGTGCTCCCTGAATCACCAGACCCACGGATCCCAGCCTTTATGCTGGACGGATCCCTCAAGGGAAGGATCCGTGGGATCCGTAAGACAGAAGCTGTTTTTACCTTCTATTTTTCTCACTTTGGATGAAAAATCCACACTTGTTTTATTATTTTTTTTGGAGTACGTTCTTTAATGCTTGTGTTCTCATGCTCACATGCCTTAAATTCATATCTAATCATTAGATTTTAATCCACATTTTGGGTCAAGCATTCATTACAATGCTTTATTTTTCTATATATATAACTCCCAAAATGGTTGCATAATTCATCTCATCCTCACAAACAAACTACACCATGTCATTCACAAACTCTTTAGATGAATCACCTAGTACAAACAATCATCTTCATGAAACCCAAACCTTTGTACTTCCACCTTCCAAAATACCAAAATCAAACTCTAGGATATCCGCACAGATTAACATCCAATCTTGTTGCTTAGGAAAACCATCCTCATATGGCCCATCACCATCAAATAACTCACCACGAGATGCTTCCATTATAGTACCTCCTTCATCACCAACGAGTACACCAACTTCATCACCAAATCACTCACCACCTAAAATCACTCTTTTGGAACTCCTTAAGACTCCAACAAGATCTCAACAACCAAAGCAAAAAGAAATAGCCTTTTTGACACCTCCAACTTCTCCAAACACAATATTCAATGATCTTGAAACATCACCACCTTTAGCTCCCATTAAACTACAAGAACATCTAGGTTCTTTTCCACCACCACTTCCAATCATTCCGGACTTTGATCCGTATTTTCCTATTTTTCCACCACAACTTCCGCAACTCACAAATCAAAACAACCCGGAAGATTTCCGTACTCATTACCCACATCACTTACATTGTGAACATTGCCAATCCACTAGGGAAATTGCAATAGAAGTTAGGGAAGAAATGCGATTCATACTCAACCTCATCCTTGATCGCATCAATACCATTACTCATCCAAACCTCCATCCATAACCTTATGCAAGCATGGAAGGAATCATTACTACTATTTTCTATTTTTAGTATTTTTTTCTTTTGAGGTCATTTTCAAGAACAAGTCTTGTTCTTATTTTTACATGCTTGTAGATGGCATAAATACCACTACACTTTGTTGTTTTATTACAAGGCCTTGTTTACATACCTTGACTCCCAATCTTGATTCTCGTCAATCACAAGATTATTTAAGCATGTTACTAACCTTTCTCTTTGTAGGATTTTTTTTATTTTTCTTCACTTGACGCCCTAAACTAGGGGGAGCTACCGTCAAGGGGGAGTAAGTGATACGTGGACTAATTTTTCCACACTTTTATTTCTTCGAAGGGTTAACTTTTTATTCGACAAAAAGGGGGAGAAGAAGTAAAACTTAGGAGCTTTCAAAACATACATCTATTCTTAAGTTTTACTCATCATAACATTATGTTTTGTCATCAACAAAAAGGGGGAGATTATTAATACAAATAAACCATAAAAACGTTTATTAATATTTTGCGATCTCTTTGTGTTTTGTTGATAACAAATATAATGTTATCTTAAGTACAATTATAAGGATACATGTTATTTTTGTAAAGCTTTTACATATAGCCATTTAAATACAAAAATGTTGTAATTAATTATTTGTTGTAATAGTTTATTAGGATGGGTAAAAACCATAACCCATGGATCATATCCATAACCCATTAACCCATACCCATTGACTAGATACAATGTATTCATTAGATACATTGAATCTAAGGAAAACCCATGGACCAACCCATAACCCATGACCCATAACCAAAAAACCCATGGGAAAAGAGGAGCGTCCCACGGATCCCTAGGATTACACTAGACGGGTCCCAAGTGGGAGGGATCCGTGGGATCCGGGGAACAGTGACAGAAATTGCCTATAAATAGAGAGCCATTTCTTCATTCTAACTCACCCCTCTTCTTACTAAATCTCTCAAACACTCTCATTCTCCTCTAACATATAGATCACTTGATCTAGAGAGTTATTCTTCTTTATTTCTATTGTGATTCTCATATAGGTCCTTCTCTAAGGCGAGATCACGAGCATTCTACAAGTCATCCAAGCAACGAGTCCTTGATTGATTTGTCACTCCGCAAAATTTCTGTAGCGAAGATCTTGTATTTTATATTTCACATATTTGTTGTGTAATAGTTGTGTTGGTTTGGTCCATCGTGTTACGGACTCGGTATTTAGCTTCGTACCGGAAAAAGGTGTAAGCAACGTTGTGAAGGCTTCTCCGCCAAGTGAAGGAGTTTGTTGACATAGTGCTTGAACTCTCGAGTAGGTGACTCGGGGAGTGGAGTAGGGCAAGGAAGGTGTCCTTGTAGCCGAACCACTATAAATCGGTTTTGTCATTTCTATCCCTTTACTTTACTTTATTTACTTGCTTTATCATTAGATCTATACTTTCTCTTCATCCATAAAATCTCACATATTAACGAATCTAAAGTTTTTTGAAACTAACTTAAAATCGGCAAAACTATTCAACCCCCTTCTAGTTTTCCACACATTAGAAGATCGTAAAATATAAATAAACGTTTTTACGGCTTATTTGTATTAACAGTTTAGAATATAAAACCCAAATTTTGCGATTCCTCCACGATATGATTTTCTATCCTTGTTGTTTTTCGAAACCCGCAAGAACACCGAAATATGTTCTTTTCCTTCCTCGTACAACCAACCAAACGCATCCCTTGGTGTCTTCTTCCTTTTTTTTTTAATTTCGTTAGAACCCGAAAGTAAAGAAAAATCTTTCCTTTTTTTTTCTTTTCCGAAGCAGTAACCACAATTGTTCCTCTTCATTCTCTTTCCTTTTCGAACCACTAAAAAAACCAAACCAATGTTTTGTTTTTTCTGCCCTTGTACCTTCGAACAGCCCAAACAGAACACTAACAACTTCCTATTTGTTTCTCTTTTCCGAAATCAGTAAATACAAAGGTGTCAATCCTTTTGTTTTTTTCGAAAACAATAAACACCAAAAGTGTTCTTCTTGCTTTTCTTTTCGAACCAGCGAACACCAACAAAGGGTTCTACCCTTTCTTTCCTCGAACCAGTAAACACCACCAAAGGGTTCTTCTCTTGTGTTTTGTTTCTCCAACAAAACAAACACGCCCTTGGTGTTCTTCTTCTTCAAACCAACAAGAACACACCCTGGTGTTCTTCTTCTTTCGCCCTTATTCTCTTCGCCAAAAAACTCTTGTTCCTTCCTTGTTTCTGCCTGAACCGAACAGCAAGACTGCTGCGTTTTTTGTTCCAACCGTAACTCCAAAGAAACTCTCTCGGCCCCTTCTTTCTTGTTTGATCTTGCGTCGTAAAAACAAAACAGGCTCTGATACCAATTTGTTGTCCCAGCGGGGTTTTAAACACGGACACGAATAATTAATAACGAAAGTAACAACAATATGATTCAAAACGATTTGTATTAAGAATCAAAGTATTGGTTTACAATGTATTTGTACAATTTCTGGTTGCTAAAGAATGAAACAATCATGCACTATATATACTAGTTGAAGCGACACTTTGAAGCGACATGTTCTTCTCTTGCATCTCCTGCTTTTCACGAACCGGTGTGTTGCTTGGGTTTGACATGTTTCTTCCAATATAACCGTTTGTGGCAGTTATTAGGTTTAGGATAAACCTATTTGGTCCTTGTGTCTTCCGTAATGTACATGTAGCCCTCTTTCTTTTACTTAAACTATAATGAACGCCTAAACTTCGAGCCATGACTCAAGATTAGTCCAACAACTTATATGTTAGGTATTGTATATAAGTTTGATTTTCCCTTATTTTATACAAACGACATCTTATACTACCGTTAATGTATACAACTAGAGTTAGAATTAGAAATAGATAAGAATGTAAACACTATAAGTTTGTCTCAAAATAGATAAAGATGCTTTAGTTAACGACATCATAAACTCCATTGGAGACTAGTGGTTATAAAGAGAGCTAAATTAAGGTTTATGTGTATAATTAAACATAGGAAAGAGGTTGTGTGTGAGTCTGAATTATACAGTTTACATCCATTCTAGTGATGGACTTGTGGAAGTTTATATGATTAGATTGTTAACTTTATAAAAGAAGAGGTGACATATAAAAAGCTGAGTTGACAATGTGTCATCGTTCTATGAACTTGATAAATCTATTGCATTGGTGATGTCCTGAACTTATGGTTCCTCGTGTTATTGTTAGCGACACATGTAAGAACATTTTATATTTCAAGATTATTAGTTTTCGGTTCTTCTTCCTTATGCTGACAATTTTATGCACCAATGTCGGCAAAACTTGGCCTACTGATGTTATCTCATTGGTTATATGCAATTAGGCAGATAAAGTTTCTGGTTCAGAAGACACTGAATTATGAGTGAAAATTTCATATATAAGTTTGCATGAGTGACTATTAATTAAGTTCATAAAATTGTCAAATTTCTTGACCTATAGAAAAGTATTGCGCCTACGTTAGTATTTAATTTTATGCAGTATGATTCTAGTTTTATATATATATATATATATATATATATATATATATATATATATATATATATATATATATATATATATGTATGTATATATGTATGTATATTCTGTAATGGGTTATAACTGGCTAGTTATAATATAAGGTACAATAGCAGCTTCTAAAAAGAATACCATGTCCATCTAAAGACTTGAATTTAATTACTGGAAAGTATGATTCATATGTTTACATTCTGATGTGAAATAATGTATGTCGCTATATTGTTTTACTTGATAAAGCTTTCATTCATATCAAACGATAATCTTGGTTGGCAAATTATAGTTTCACGATCTTGAACTAAAACAACAACTAGACGCGTTCATATATAAACTTTTCATTTAGCTAGTCTATTGATCGGTTGATAAGCACTTTATTCATGTCCAGTCATGTAGCTTGGTGGACGAGTTAAGATGCGGTCCCAAATAAAATCCATCAACTTTAACTAACCAAAAACATCTTCTCGGTTTGTTCAATTCTTTTTCTGTGCAATATTTGTCATTTGTACCAACATTAAACACATCAAAGAAAGCAGTCCTTGAATTCCAGTGGAAATGTGCATAGAACCGAGTACTTGATAAAAAGTTCTCGCAGAATCTCCAATTTTCATTAGCATTCAGTGCAAGTTTATGGTTTCCAAGATCATTGTCGGCTGATTGTACATGGACAATGATAGGATTATTAATCCCATTGTAGATAAAAACATGCCAATAAGTGTTCCAACATATTTTTACGTTGGCCATTGGAGTACTTGCTATTGGCGATGCATGTGCTGTTATAACAAGGTAAAAGAACAAGAAAAACAAGCTCTTCATGAGAGTTGAATGGGCATGTGATCATATAATGTTATGAACATATAGTTGAACAAATGCTATTATTATATATAGACCCAAGGAAACAGATAATTTATTCCAAATAAATAGTATTAATTCCATGAATGGTGTGAAGACAAAGACGCTATTAAGTACTGTATTTACTCAATAAAAACGTATATTCAATATATTTACCAAAGAAAGCAGTCCTTGTAAGAGATAGTAGAGAAAGTTATACTCTTGGTGAAAAAAATATTATGATGGTATGTGATGGTTTCATTGTGAGACCTGGATGATTCAAAATAACGTGAGGTTATAAATGCTTTATAATATAGTATAGATACAATAAGGAATAAAAGTTTAGAATAATAAAACCAAGAACTACATCCATGGAGGAGGGAAGTCACACACATAATCCTTCACTTGAATTTGTAATGCTTTAAAAATGGGAGTAATCCTTTCTGAAGAAAACAGTTTTTAACCAAGTCATACATGACTGGAAAATCAAAATTTTTAAATGAATATAACCGAAATGAACAAACATAAGTCACGAACTATAACGTACTTGTCTTACATCACATATAATCTTTTTGTTGACTGATGTACTTAACGATGCCTTAGCCTTCTTCCATTTTTTCATGGACTCGTCTGTCCTTATGAAATGGATTGACGGATACCTTTGAAAAACCGGTCGTTGTGCTCAAAAACCCTTTTCTCTAGTACATTGACCGTGTATTATGTTTTCAAAAATAAAAAGGGTATTTATGATTGAAAATTGATGTTTTCCATAAAACCTCCGTTGTATTGCAAAACTCTTTCTATTAAGCAATACGCGATTGTTTTTCAAATTATTTTTCATCAATCGGTGAATCTCAATTCGCTGGTTCACTCACTCCGTGTTGTCTTCTTTGAGATGTTCCAGTTTGAGAATGGCTAGAACAGCTGCGAAACCCTGTCAAGGAGATTTTTTGGAATTCTACCTGATCACAGGCAGTACTTGTACTGATCAACGGGGAACCGTGGTTCTTGCAACCCCATTCAACGAAATTGATCAAAGACACATTTGTGCGCTTTATTGCTAACTGATGTTTGCAGGGACACCCGACAGTTGCAGCTGATCAGAATTGAGGAGTCAATCCATGGCCGCGTGCTCACACATTGCATTCACTTATAAAGAAATCATGATAAGTGCATATCTTCATTAACTGGCTCTGATATTTACAAACCATGCTTCTGCTATGCTGCTACAAATATCATGAATCAACAAAAGCTTCCGCTACTATGATGAGAAGATATCATGATCCAAAGTGTGAGCATGTCGGTCCAAAAGTCACAACTTCACATAATGGCAATTCAACAAAGGATGAGTCAGAGATTTACTGTGGCTGATGATCTCTAACCTGGCTCAAAGAATCACCTACTCGTGGATTAGCTCAAAGACCTCCACTGAAAGTATAAAGTATGCCGGACGTTAAAGAATCACTGCTAAAGCACAAAGATTGCGGAAATTGAAGAATTAAAGTCTACGAGCTCGAGCATCAAGTTAAATATAGAATGCTAGGATACAAAATGTAATTCATGGGGTGACCTCCCTTAGGGGGAGATAGTTAGGATTTAGAAAATTCATGTTGAAGTATCGGTCACCCCAACTCTAGTCTAGCATATGTTAGCTCATAGACATTACATTATTTATTAGATAGTTAGTTAGTTAGAGCAACACCTTGGAGGACGGACGGGTCTTACCCACTGTATTCCTGATCCACAGCCCGACATAGGGCGTATTATGTAAAATTATAAATACCCTCTACCTCCCAAGGTAGAGGGTTGGACCTTTCATTTTTCTCAATCTAACATTCTCTTTGTTTTTCTCTCACTTTCTCTCTCTAGAAAGGATCCCATTCTACTTTCTATCTCTAAGTTACTTCCATAGATTCGAACCATATTTGTGTGTTTGTGTGTTACAATAATCAATAACTAACAAGGACACCTTCCTTTCTCTACTCTACTCCCCAAGTCACCTACTCGAGAGTTCGTTAGCACTATACAACACAAACTCCTTGTGGCGGTGAAGCCTTCACAACGTCGCCTACTCATTATCAGGTACAAGGCTAGACACCGGGTTCTTCCACGAGGTAGAACCAAACCTATCACAACGTCGCCTATACTTTATCCGGTGCAAGGCTAGATACCGAGTTCTATTACAAAGGAGGAACTACTACCCAACACTACACAACACCTATCCCAAAGGAGACACACTCCTTATTACCTCATCATCAAGGATATCAATATCCTTGGACACAACCTATCTATGTTTGTACATCGATGCACCATATCGACAGTACACCCTTGGCATCTTTCACTAATGCCCTTGACACGATTTTTTGACACCTTTCACTAATGCCTTCAATATGGATCTTTGACATCCTTCACTAATGCCTTAGTCACAGACTTTCGACACCTTTCACTAAAGCCTTCGACTTGACCCTTTTGGCATCCTTCACTAATGCCTTCAACACAAAACTTCTAGAGAGGAGGAAAGAACTATCAATAAGAGAACTTCAGTAGTCTTGATGATGACGAAGCTTGGCAACTCATGGACTTGAGCTTGCTCGACTTCAAGAGGTGGTGATTTTGTCTTTAAGAGGAACCTAAAAGATCACACAAACATAAAACTACATAGAAAAATCCTTTGGATATGAGGTTATAGAGTTTAAAATACTTAGAGAAAGTATATGTGAAAGTGGCAACTTACAATGAAGAAATGGCTCACTATTTATAGACAAAAATTCACTACTGTCCCACGGATCCCTTGCTTGAGGGATCCATCCAGTGTATTCCTGGGGATCCGTAGGACGCTCCCCCTAAATGGGTTATGGGTCATAGGTCATAGACTTTGGACCATGGGTATCCAAATAGATACAATGTATCTAGGAAGATGCAATGCATCTAGTCAATGGGTTATGGGTTAGCTCCATGGGTTATGGATATTACCCAACATGACTTCATGCATGATGTCATGCAATGGGTCATGGGTTATGGATCATGCTCCATGGGTATGGGTCATGGACTTTGGGTTTTACCCAACTACATTTAATGTATCTAGTTAATGGGTCAAGTACTTAGATTCTTACCCATTACAATATATGTATATATATATATATACCATTATGTAAACACTAGCTGTTATACATATGCATTTATATAAAATGTAAACACTATTACTTGTTTAGCTTTTTGTATGAAAACGTAAGTGTGTTAGTAAACTATTGGCTCAAACTATTTACGTATTTTATTTGTTTCGTTAAAATGATTTTACGTTTGTTATCGACAAAAAATTAGAAGATCGTAAAATATAAATAAACGTTTTTACGGCTTATTTGTATTAACATCATAGTTTAGGGTCTTTAAAATCATATTAGTAAAGTCTAAGATTAAATACGACATTTATCAAAGTTGAGGGTCAAATGTGCACATTATCAAAGTCTAGGGTTTCAAGTGACAAATAAATAAACTTCAAGGCTTACTATTATAAATCTTATAGTTTAAGGTGTAAAATGCCAATTTATAAAGGTCAAGGGTTTGCATGAGACGACATTCTAAGGATGAGGGTTAAAAGTAAAAAGTATCAGAATATTAATCATGCAACCACTTTAGTCAATTCGTACAATAGTCTTTTTTTTATAACTCGACATGCCAACTTCACCCTCGCTCGCGGTTCAAACGACTAACCAATGCGACTCGGAAAACACACCTAGTGATTACCCCCGACTCATTTTCCCCGAAACACTTTCAACACACCGTACAACTTATCCATTAAACCCGCGATCGCCCTCAAACTTACCCATTTTACCCTTTGTGTTGCGAGAAACAAAACCAAACCAAGCGTACCCTTTTTACCCTTGCTCGCCCATATGGTTAACATTTTCGACAAAGTAATCACGTAATATGATTAACCCCCGACTCAACTATCCCGACACGCTTTCAAAATACAAAAGGACTCAACCGTTATTCCCGCGATTACCCTTGAACTTGCCCCCACAAGACCATGCTAAGAGATAAACGCCCTCCAACTGATAAAAGCTTAGCTTTCCATCGAGAAATCTTTGATTCGAACTTCTGAACTATACGTTTCCAATAGTCACATCGCCCCATGTTGTAACACCCCCAATTTCGTGATACGCAGCGGAATTCAAACTGGGTGTTACTTCATGGCACAACAGTCATAACAATAGAAAACGGACTCTAATAGAGTCGTTTTAAAAGATTTATCATTCGATTTATATAAATATCAGAGTTTACAAAAATGAGGTCCCAAATGGTTCCAAGTTTACAAAATACATTAAATGGGTTTTCGAATGATAATAAAATTTATAGCCTTCTTGAGTATCCGTGCTCCCCCGTGCCAGCCTCGTACATTATGGACCTGAAATACATGCTTAAAACTGTCAACACAAAGGTTGAGTGAAATTCATAGAGATTAGGAAATCAGTTGAACACATAATGTTTGTAGTGTGAGCTATAGACTCACACCAATGGTTTGAAAACCAAAACAGTTATTATTAGACTAAGCATCATGCAATCAAGGCGTTAACGTGTTCCAAAATTAATTGGAGAAAATGTCGGTGCGTGCCCTATCAGGTAAAATTGCCGTTTTTACCAATGTTACTCAAATATAGTGCGTTTGTTTACCGGACCTGGTCAACACAAACGGGATTCGTCAATCCTAATAGATCTATTCACAATATTCGCGCCCACTCTCACATAGTGATTAATGATTCATGATTAAGGGACTTAAGTTTAGCAAATGCGGTAACTTAGTGCTAATAACAATCAGATAAGTATATAGTTTGAAAGCAATGTGTTCGGTTTAAAATAAATCATGTATCTCCCCCAAGGGTTTGTAAAACAATTAAGTAATAGAAAGTGGGGCTATGAACTCACCTCAGAGTAAATGATATCAAATGTATAATGAGAATGATGGATATGCCGTGAGAACTTCTACGACCAACCTAGAATAGGATGTTGCGACTTAGGTTTGAAATAATGATGCGAAAAAAATAACAAAACTATATACGTCTCTATGTTGATCATGATGTAGTACATGATTTTTGTGTATGTCATTTATAGAAATGGTCTAGTTGTGAAAACATGTTTAGTTTATACATATCGTACTACCGTTCGGGCCATCATAATTCAGAGGTCATGTAGTAAACGTTCGTGGAGCTAGGACACTTTAAATCGTAAATCCAGCAACTCGTTGATACATTTTACTCAAATGAAACCCCTCATATGAAGCTCCCTAGTTTTGTAGCACTTTAATAGATAAGACATGTTTTGTTTATATTTCATAAGTATAAAAAATGTCCATATGGTTTGCAAACATAAGTTACATGTTTGTTTGGTTATGATTAGGATATGATAATGGTTATCACAAGTATCGTTATAATTTATGTCACAAGTGTTTAAAGAAAAGTTTACGAGTTTTCTAAATTGTAAAGTTGGTTATTACAAGTATAGTTTCATGGTTTATCGAGGGAGTAGATCCAAATTGTATTGTATACGTTTAGGTTTGTCAAGGCTAAGGCCTTTGGTTTACGGTCTTGGCTTAAGAAGCCTTGAGGCTTTAGCCATGGCCTTGCCGTGGCTTTGGTCTTGACCATCATGGTCTTGAGACTCAGCCTTGACCTTAGCCGTAGCCGTGGTCTTGGCTTATGGCCATTAGGCCTCTTGGTTTGCTTTTAGTTGTGACAAAAGTATAGTTATGAGACCATATAAAGGGCAACATCTGTTTTTGAAAGATAATGGCTTGTTTATGCGTTTTCAAGGTCCGAGCTTCTTTGCTATTTAAGGAAAACGTCATTCCGGACAACTTTCATGTTTTAACTTTTTGATGATTCGGACCATAAGTACCACTTTTTACACGACCAGACCCTAAACAGCTTCTACTTGGCAGTTTTGGCGTTTTAGTTTCGCTAACTTCTTTTGCCTATAACTTTTGACTCGTTTGTCCGTTTCGGGTGATTCAAGTTGCTATGTTTACCTTTTTATATTGTATACCATATTATGTAAGTTAGAAAGTCCATAGGTTACTGATTTTAATGGTCTCAAATGTGTAGAATATGACTAGTTTACTAGTTTGTTACTTTTATGACAATATGTAAATTAAAACATGTGATTGAGTATATGTACATCATGAATCAACATAGTAACTACATATATAGCATGAAATAGTTAATATTATGAATAATAAAGATGAGATGATAGTGGTGATAAGTTGCTTACAACTTTTGGCTTTCAATAAGAAAGGAGTAACTTAGTAAGGATAGGACTTTGATTGATCGCTTAAGACTTTGGATTGAGCTAGCTTTCCACACCTTGGCACCCTTGCAAACTTGAAGAGTTGGTGATGAAGTACTAAGTGACTTGAGTGGATTTAAACTCAAGAAGATCACTTAAACTTGCTAGAGATTTGATGTAGTAGCTTGATCTTTGGAACTTCCTTGCATAAACTTGGTGTTTATAGATCAAATGATGGAAGATGTGTATGATTTGTGATATGAACGACCAAGAACAGAATATGAGGGTTCTTAGGATGCATTTTACTTGCTATTTATAGGAGGGTAAGTTTGGTTAACCATATATTGGGTTAATTATTAACCATGGTTAAGTTAGGACATTTGTAATGATCTAAATGAACCATGGTTAGGATGATGCCACCAAAATGATGACTCCCCCCAATAAGTCAGCCAAATAGAGATAAGATGACTTAGGTGGATAGTTTTGGTTTTATCTTGAGTTTAGAGCATGATTTGGTTCCGTTAAATGCCACCCGTAAGTTGTTAAGCCATAAAACGTAAAACCGGGTATCGTAAAAATACGAAACTTGTAGGAATGATGAAACTCATCATTATACTCCATATAAAAATATAAAATGGGTGATAAGTCTCATTGGGTGCAAAAACGCTGCTTAAAGCTGGAAATACGGGTCAAAAAAGCGTAATTCGCAGTTTATCGGAAAAGAACGAAATTTCAGGGAAACGACCGTGAATTTATTTAGAGTAGACTAAAATTAGTCTAAAAGTGATATGAGATTTTAAAATGTGGTTTTCGTCATACGCGGGATAACTTTACAGTTATTCGTGAAGTTTAAAAGTTACGTGATTTAAGCAAAAATGTAGAACGTACAAGGTTAATTCCTTTATGGTCAAAGGAGGAGAGAAATATGTTTGACTTTTCCAAAAAATGTAAAAGTGTCAAAAACATATTAGAAACACAGTGCAGGAATCGTTAAGTCTAGATGTAAGTAGAATTGTTTAAAACGTAAGTTTAGTTTCGTTCAGCGCAGGGTTTATTTGGTAAAATAAAAATAAATCTTAAAAGTTCTCAAATTAATTATGAGTGATCTCAAAATTTATCTGATGTGAGGAAAATTATCAGAGTTGATTTTCGTTATGCGCGTGATGTTTAAACGGTGGACCGACCAAAATGAAACTTTATAACGATGTTTTCTTAATAACTTTTGCGAAAATGATCTAACGATTGTCGAACTCTCAGGTCATTACTAAAATAATTTATCTTACGAGAATATGAAATAAAATTTAACGGGATGAATAGTGAAAGTGAATAGTAACTTTTCAAAAATATGAAAAGTAACCCGAAAAATGCGCGTTGTTACACATGTTGCATCCAACAGGCACTCCTAAATACATCATTGGAAGCTTTGCAATCCCACAACCAAGGACAAGAGCCATGTTAGAAACTTCGTCATCAGGAACATTGACACTTAAAAGCTTGCTTTTATGCACATTAATCTTTAGGCCAGACACCATATAAAAACACCGAAGGAGACATATCAGATTATAAGCATTGGAATGGGACCAATCGCTTACAAAAATAGCATCGTCAACGTATAATAAATGAGAAACGTTTATGCTACCGTGGCCAATAGAGGTGCCTTTGAACAACCCCGTGTTTACTGCCTTAGAAACCATGGCATGTAATCCCTCCATAGCAAGAATAAAAAGGAATGGAGACATTGGATCTCCTTGACGAAGGCCCTTTGACAACTCGAATTCAGAGGTAGGAGAGCCGTTAACCAAGATAGAAGCCCTAGAATTCTTTAAGCACCCAACGATCCACATACACCATTTATTACCGAAACCTAGTTGTTCCATAATCACATCAAGGTAATCCCATCTCAACGAATCAAACGCCTTCTCGAAATCAACTTTGAAAACCATAAGAAGAGTTCTCGAAATCAACTTTGAAAACCATCAAGGTAATCCCATCTTAACTAAAAGTTTACCAATAATTTTATATTGGCATCCAATTAAACTAATAGGCCTAAAATCCGACACAAATTTCGCATCTCCGGCTTTAGGAATTAATGAAATGAAAGAAGAGTTGCAACCTTTGGGGAAACACGCCGATTAAAAAAACTCTCGAACGAACCGCACCACATCATTTTGAATGACCTTCCAAAATAATATGAATTGATTATATTAAAAGGAGGGGCAAATGATAAAAAAATGCATCAAACTTGACACTTTTTATGATTGTATGTAGCCAACTATTTTTTTTCTTATTGTGTGTACTGAACTTTCAAAATTCGATTATTGTGTGTATTTTGTGACCATTTTACCCTTAATTTTTTTCAAATTTCAAAGGGTAAAATGGTCATTTTACACGGCAGAACAGTCACAAAATACACATAATGATCAAAATTTGAAAGTTCAGTACATACAATAAGAAAAAAAATAGTTGGCTACACACAATCACATAAAGTGTCAAGTTCGATGCATTTTTTTGTCATTTACCCTAAAAGGAGTACCATGTTTCACGACAAAAGAAGGGACATGTGAATTCAATATTGTGATGGCCCATTTTAAGTAAATTGGTTACCACAAAGACTATTTTAAGTAAATAACTATTTTGTTTATGTTTCCAATTCTCATTCTCAATTAAAAAAAAAAAAAAAAAAAAAAAACCCTAACTTTGCCTCCGACAAACCACATGGCTCAATCCTCCGACAGTAGTCGTAGGACAATCACAGTTTTTGGAAATCCCCGTGAAATTATCAATTTGGTGTTCAATTCGAAAGAAATCAAGATAGAGCATAATCGTTCGGAAAGTGTATCTCTAGGTTACTATCCAGAAAAGGATCAAGAATTGTCCAAACTACAATTAGAAATCGAGGAGCTAGGTTTATTTGAAGAAAAGGTTAAACTTTTATTAAATCCTAAATTTGTCAATTATTAGCTTTGCTTCTATATAAATTTTATCAATTTAAATGTTTATTTATTTATTTTATTTATTTTTTTACAGTATTTTTTTTTATCTATATGGTAGATTGCAATAACAGCATAGATGGGTTTGCTCTTCTTTTGTCTTTGCCTATAATTAAGCGTTTTTACAAACGGTTGTATCCGTACATAGCAACGAAATTTTCTAACGGCTTTACTTAGTTTATATACTTTTTCATTTGAATGTATAAAGGGGTATTAAAGGGGGTAAATTAGATAATTAACTTTAATTTTAGAATAATTAAGTTTTCTTTCAATTAGTTTTTATAGTTTTTAATCTTTCCTTTTCAATTACAATATTTCTTTATTTAAGTTTTTCAACATTTCAACATTGAACAATTTCACTTTTACTATACACCCTGTATAGATAGTAGGTTTACAAGTGAAGAATGAGAGAAAATATATGTAACTAACTTTCTTGCCTAATTTGTAACTGACATCAAAATGGTTCATATCGAATCCATCCCCCTTAAAATCTACTTATCCTCAATTAGAAGTAGTGACTGATATCCAACCAGCACAAAGCCAAACAACATATAACCCAATTTGACACTCATATCTTCTTCTCTGTCCCGAATAATCTTCTTCAATTTCCCCTTGAATGCCCCAACACACAAGTCAATAGCTTCACTGGTTTGGATCATGACCATAGCCATTGCTATAAGAGCACCTTGATGAACAAGACCATCAACATCTAATGTCATTGGTTCCAGCAAAGATATAACCTCACTTAAACCAGTACCAACGCATGAAATTCCTGCAGTCATAGCAGCCCCATAACGTACATGTGGATGGTATGACTCATATAGGATTGACACAATCTGTGAGGTCTGTTCCGGTTCAGAGTACATGACAAATCCAATAGCTAACACAACAGCTCTCCTTACCTCATTCCTCATTATTCACATCTGAAACAACCAAGTATAGCAGCTTTTCTATTCCCTTGTTATTTCCTGTTCCGCTGTAAGCCAATGCTATTGTCTTCATCCCTTCATGAACCACGAGGGCAATACCCAACACCAACCCCTGTTTCATCTTCATGTCCTGATTTATGAGCCCACGTTAGCATTACCCCTTCCACCGTTTCGTCTACAGTTCCAGCCTTCAATAGTCCCATGCTCATACCAGTAGATTCACCATCAACAACAGTACCGTGATGTGTTCCTAGAGCTGGCAAACCTAGACCAAAACAAGCACCATGATGGATAACCTCTCTTGTAGTCATTTTTAGGATCTCGAGTAGGAAAGTTTTGATGCTCTCCCCATGGTTTGCATGAACCAGACTCATGCTCTCCCCATTGTTTGCATGAACCAGACCAAAAGAATAGAGGATCCTAGTGTCAAAATGGTGGTACCTATCACCAGCTCCATTCAGTTGAAAGTAAATTCCCATCAGTGATCTTCCTTCTTCCATGCGACCACTGAATATAAGATCCAATCCTGCAGCTCCACACCTAACACAACACTCGTGCCTCTTTGCTCCTTGTCCTTCCTTTTTCCTCTTTAGCCATTTCCATATGTCGAACTTTATCTTTCCATGCTTAAATTTGTAATTAGTGTCATCTGTTTTCTTCCTCTTAGGCCATTTCCATATGTCAAACTTCAAGTGACCAAGACCTTCTCTGTTCTTTGTAGCATTTTCATTTCCATTCTTTGAAATACTTTCCAGCTTACATGAATCTTTAGTCCTTAAAACTCATGACCAATTCATTGTTTGACAACTCGTGTGCAAACCAAGTAGTTGCTTTCTCTAAGTTTCCTTTCTTACTGAAAGAATTTTGAGCATCATAATCATAAGAAGCTTCCTCACAACCTTTATCCTGATCTCTCTTTTCTTTCCTGGCGTCATCTTGTTTCCTATTATACCCTTCTTCAATTTCTCTTGTTTTGTCATCATCACTTCTACACAGGAAATTGCTCACAACTACATCACAAGCAGGAACATGACCACTTTTATTCTTAACTTTCCGACCTTCAAAATACTTCCAATCCCAACCTATATCCAACAAGTTTACACCCTTCTGTACACGACCCATACTTGAAAACTTTTTATGCTCCTTAGCACCCATAACAGTAGGTTATCAAAATCTGATTGCGCTTGATTGTATTTACTCGACAGAATCAAGTCAAATAAAACAACCAGGGTGTACAAATCGATGATTATTCGGACTCACCGACTGGTTATGAAATGGCATTGATAGCCTCTACTCGTGTCCTAGCCCGTCGGAGAGCTAGATTTGCCTCAATTGTTTGTCTCTTTCCTTCAGCTTTTCTCAAAGCAGCTTCCGCAACAAGGGTTTTTCACCATCTTTGTTCATAACAACATCAAAAACACCTGAACACGATCTGTTGTCATCTTGTTTATCATCTAAAGACCTCACATTGCTTTTATCTAATTCAATTCCTTTTGGACTATCAATAATCTCACCCATCAGATTCCAAATTACCTAAACTTGTTCTTCTCTTATTTTCCTTAATCTCATCATCTCCTTTACAAAACTCTTCATAACTCTTGAACCCAATTTTTTCAATCCCCTAATTGTTCACCATCATACTCTGCTGCACTTTCTACTATTCTGCTGTCATCCATCTCACTTACCCCTAACTCAGTTTTGTTCCCCATACCTTCAGTTTCATTTTTTCTATCTCCACTTCTTTTGAACTATTAATCTTTGAAGAAAAGTACATTGGTATATGAGAGTTTGTGTTTTTCTTCTTTTTGAATGCAATAGCCGCTTCTTGCAAATTAGCCAACAACTATGCCTCGCGAAGAGTTTTTGGATTGAAAACTCTAATCTCTCTTTCAACTTCTGGTTTGAACCCCTCAATGAAGAATCTAATAGCAAATGAATCACCTAAACCCATTCTATCAACAAATGATTTAAACAATTCATAATATTCTTTAATCAAACCCTCTTGTTTAGGTTTTCTGATCTTTGGCATTTCATCGAACACGTCATGTACATGACTTTTATCATCAATTTTTGTTTTGTTTTTCGCATTTCTTTTTCCAGTAATTGCTTCACTATCACCATTAAACTGTGGAAATTCAACTTTTGATAAACGTGCATATTGTAATTGTGGTGTGCTGTTCCACCATTCATTTCTTCCCTCTGTGCACCTAAAGCTGTTTGCTGCAAGCTAATACCTTCAATCTTCTCCATTAACTCTGCATTAGCTTCTCTGACTAATCTTGTTACTAACTGTACCAAGTTATCATCTATAGTGGCCATAGCGCTGGTACTACCATTCACTGCATTTGTATTCACCATTGTTTGCAGTCTAAACAGCTCAATCACAATATTCCACCAGAAGCAAAAGAACTCACCGGAATCTCAACAACTCGCTGGAAAACTCGCGAAAACGATAACGGAGTGCTAGAAACGACGCTCTGATACCAATTGATGATTCAATTCCTAATTTCAGTAAAGAATGTAGAATTGACAATCATATAACCAGAAATTCTAATGAGAAGAATAGGATTTGAAGTTATAGATTAGTGTGTGTTTTATGGTGTTTTTAGTGTGTGGACTGAGAGAGAATTAAGAGAAGGAAAAGTTGTTATTTTCATTGATTGATGGAAACGAAGTACATTGGTGGGTATTTATACAGGTTTACAAGTGAAGAATGAGAGAAAGTATCTGTAACTAACTTTCTTGCCTAATTTGTAACTAACATCAAAATGGTTCGTATCACACATCCCCCCAATACCTTGCTCAGACGCGGATTGGGTATGTTTTTGTTGGATTAGCTTATGATTTTAAGCTTACAAGTTAGGTTTAAGATAGCTAAAAAGACCTTTAGATACTCATGATACAATTTAACAATTGCATAAAGCCGTTGATAGAACATTATTTTTTATGGTTAAAAAGTTTAACTGGCGTAGTTAAAAAAATAAAACTTATAAAGATTTCCTAGATAGAAACACCAAAATTCTAAATCACCATCGTATAATAATTATAACAACCAATCACTCTTACCAAACAATATCTTCTAATAGTATTGCATAATCGCTTCAAATTGATGAAGGATAACCTTGACATCTTTATTAAGTGGCTTCACATTAAATGAAATTGATGCGAATGAGTTGGTGAGTAAACAGAGAAAAGAACCAGTGGGTATCACTCAGTTTTATGGCTCGATATGATGGAATTCAACAAGCGGCTAAAATATAAAGATTATTGTTAAAAACTGACGGTATTATTATATTCTGACATGACATCCCTCATATAAGCCCAAGTTTCCTAAAAAAACCACCTTTTAAAACCTCTTATATAAGCTCATAAGCCCAAGCTTATAAGCTTATCCAAACACTAAAAATAGGGGCTTATTTCAGTTATATAACCTAATAAGCTTATAAGCCCTCCGAAACAGCTAAACAGAAAAACCCGCTTAGAATTTTGGTTAACCTTGGTGTGGTTCTAATATTTTCTCTATTTTGCTGTTGTTTGTTTCCTATAATATAGCTCAATAATGATATAAGTGTGCTTATGGACGAGCTCAATGAGATAAACTGTCTTCTAGGAAGAACGGTAAGTATTGAGTCATCTGCTATTAGTCAATTATGCATTCTTTTACCATGTAGTATGACCCAGGGTATGCTCTATTTTGGTTATTATGTAGGATTATGAGCTCAAGAATGCTGGTGAAACAATAACGTATGCAGCTAAGTGCATCTTTGAGGATAATATCACTAAGCAAATACTCGAGACTCTCATAAAAGAAGACGACGATCAGCTGAAGCAAGCTCAACTAGAGGTGTCATGATCAGTTCTTCTGTATCTTATTTCTTTTTGCTTAAAGCATACAATAATCATGCTACAAAGCATCAATTATTGATTTTGGCATTTATGGCTTTTTCAGATTGCAAAGCTACAAGATGACAATAGATTAGCCGAGTCAGAGTCTTCTGTATCCGGTGTTCTTGAGGAAAAGATACAAGGGTTGATGCTGCAAATACAAATTATCCAGGTATATGTTGTGGTGGATTTTAACTTTTGTGGTGTACTGTATATATGACATCACGCCTTTCAATCTCGAAATTAATTTTCTATCGTTTATCAGGAGAAAAATAAAGATATGGAGATATTGAATTGCCAAAAGGTTGATGAGGTGAAGAGGCTTACACAAACTGTAATTGGGCTTGAACCTGTTCTTTCTGGTGGTGAAGGGAAATTTCATGAGACAGATGTAAAAGTACATTTCTAATCTCTTGCAGCAACCTACAACATCATAATCCGTTTTTTAATAAACACATAGGAAGAACAGAAAACTCTTCAACTTTTCTGACTTGCCAATCTCAAACTTTGACTAAGGTACTCTTTTGATAACAGGGTAAGAAAAAGCAGTTGCAGGATAAGCTAGCTACCAAGCGTGGTGGAAGACGACAGCACAGTCAAAAGTAGCTTTCATTTGATAGTGACAAGATGGGCGGTAGGTTGTGTCCTGTAAAGGTTTAGAACAGGTCTTGTTTGGTATTTGCTTGAAAGGGGCTGTTTGTCTTGGCCTGCAAACTTTTCTGAATCTGTGAAACTGCTTAAATTATGAATGGCCCAACTCTACTTTATTTTAGTGATATTTCAGTTATCCAATGCTTTTATTGATTTACCATAAATGGGAAAAGAATGATTTTGGTTACCTTGGTGTGGGAGACCAACATGTCCTGTGATTACGAGGTGAGATCCCTCACATTCATGTATTCTCTAAAGAACAAACAAGAAGATTCCAACCATCCATCCACCTTCCATCAATGATCAATGGTTGAGATGAAAGCCAAAAATTACAAACAAAGGCACGTTAGTAATTTCAGCTGTCTTCCTTAAAAGCAAAAAAAAAGATCCCAAGCCATCTCATTTAATACATCAACTTCTTTCTCATCAATAAAACTTAGATCTACTTTCTCTCTCATCACTCATCGGAATCACCATTTAACCATCGTCGGAATCATCAATAAAACCGTCAGTCATCAATAAAACCGTCGGAATCATCAGAATGACATCAAGACTTTCGGAATGACACGAATCAAAATAAAACCACCGGAAATCAAGATGTAAGTGCCGTCATTTCCGCCGTTCCTCTTCTTCCGATTCACCTGAAAACAACGTCGCCGTCTAATATGGGTGAAAATCAACATTGTTAACAAACAATGTTATAGATGAAAGTCACTTAATCAAAGTTCCACTAGATGATGTAGTTACAGAAGATGTTTTAGATGATTTACCAGAGGATAAAGATAAAGATGATGTTGTAACAGAAATTAATGGTAAAATCCTTTGAGATTCTATATTATGAGATTCTATATTTAATGGAACTTTCATGCTGGAGCAAGAACTAGCATGAAAGTCGATCTTTACAACACTTTGTGTTAGGATTCAGAAAATCCTTTAGTTAAAGAGTCGGTCACCTCAAGTATATATACTCGTTAGAAAGCTCGTAGTCGTAGTCATTCAGATTAAGTAAGTAGGTTATTTAGTAACACCGTGGAGGACGGACGAGACTTTACACACTGTATGCCTGATCTACAGCCCATAGAAGGGCGTGTCTAGTTTGTACCTATAAATACCCTTTGCCCTCCAAGGCAAATGGTGGAGCTTTCATAATATCATTTTTCTTTGTCTCTCTAGAGTTCCCATTCTCTCTCACTTTCTCTCTCTAAAACTATAAACCATTCGATTCATATTAAGCTTATGATGTGTTTGTGAAAACCAAGATCAAGAGCCATGGTTTGATCATCCATCTTTCATGTTATTGGTTTTATAGTTTTAGTTGGGTTATAAGTTTTTGCTTGGTTATACGCGTGGGTTTCATAGTATACGCGTGGGTTTTGCGTATACTATTTTGATAAGGTTAAAGCTTTAGTTTTTACACTTTAAAACTCAAGATTCTCATGGGTTAAGGTTTATTGAGTGTTAAAATTTTACTTTTTCGCAAAAAGTTTCAAACTTTACGGGTTTTTATAAGTTTTTAAGCTTGGTTTGCTTTGGGTGTACTTTCCTACGCATAAGAATAAAAAGTGGTTTGGATCTTCAAGTTTTAAACTTTATTGCTGTTTTGGTGATTTTGATGTTGTTTCATCATTAATATCTGGTTTACAAAACGTTGTTGGGCATAAAAATTCAGTTTTGGTGTTTTTGGTACTTCCTACGCCTAAGAAAACCCTAATCTTACGCTTAAGTTGTTTTCTACGCGTAAGCTGGTTTCTACGCGTAAACTGTTTCCTACGCATAAGGTTGTTCTTCATCTGATCGTCAAGGCTATTGGTTTACTCAGTATTTTCTTGCTTGGATAAGCCTGAAAACACTTCGACTTTGGGTATATTTTACACTGGTATAAGTGTAAAGGATTTTTTGGGCAAAACCCTAGTTTTACGCCTAAGCTAAATTCTTACGCGTAGAATTCTCTTTGCCTAAGCATTTCTTACGCCTAAGCTTGTCTTACGCATAAGCAAATCTTACGCATAAGGATTCTACTACTAAGCCTTTGGTTTACGCCTAAGCTAAGTTTTCCTCAAGTCTAGGGGTAAGCTATTCCTACGCGTAAGTTCTTTGTAACGCGTAAATTGGGTATTACGCGTAAGGTACTTTCAACGCATAAGCTAGTTTCTACGCTTAAGGATCTACGCCTAAGTATTGTAATCATGTCTTCCGTTGCTGATGATGTTCAAGTTGCAGGATCAGATACCCGTCCTCACATGCTTGATAGAACCGATTATGATTCCTGGTCTCAAAGAATCAGACTGTATTGCTTAGGACAGGAAAATGGGGTCAACATCCTTAAATCAATTGATGAAGGACCATATCAAATTGGAACTACAAGAGATATCCTTGAAACCGCTGCTGATGGTTCTGTTGTATTGGGATTGGATATCCTTGAAACCGCTGCTGATGGTTCTGTTGTATTGGGATTGGATAGACCAAAGATGTATGATGAGCTTGATGATAAGGAGAAGAAAAGATACGATGCTGACATCAGGGCTTCAAACATTATACTCCAAGGTCTACCAAAAGACATTTACAAGCTGATCAATCACAACACTGAAAGCAAAGGCAATCTGGGATAATGTTAAGATGCTTCTCTCTGGTTCAGAACTGACTAAGGAAGATAGGGAGTCTCAGTTGTACGATGATTTTGAGAACTTCAAAATGAACCCATGGGAAAGTGTGACTGAATACTATGTCAGATTCCACAAGCTTGTGAATGATATGAGGAATATCAAAATGACTATGCCAAATATTCAGCTCAACTCAAAGTTTGTGAACAACATGAATCCCGAATGGCATAAATTTGTCACTGCAGTCAAACTGAACAAAGGATTGAGGAATACCAATTATGAGCAACTGTATGCTTACTTACTTCAAAATGAGAAACATGCTGTGTTTGAACGAATGATCTTGGAAAAGTTCAAGACAAATTATGGAGATGCAAGCTCATCTAATGATTCAACTGCATTCTATACTAATGTAGGAATTACCACCAAAGCATCACAAGTGATACCAACTGGAAACGGCAATTACAAACTCATTCCAGATCCAGGGTACAAGCCTCCAGATTGTGACGCATTCATGGAACACCTTGTCAATCAACTTGCTCTAATGGTTAAACAAAACTTGAACTTCACCCCATACACTAACAATCACCTCAGAACTGCTTCTAATCTTTACAATCATGCTACTGTTAAAGAAGGAAAGATAGTGGTGCAAAACGTACAAGGAAGACAAACTGCATACCCTCCATACAATGAGCAGGGGAATGTAGGTGCTGGTTATGGGAATGCTGGTGTAGGTGGAGGATATGTGGGCAATCAGAATCGTGGAAGGAACATGGCTCAGGGTCAAGAAAAGCCAATCAAGTGCTACAACTGTGGTGGAGATGGACACATAGCTAGGAACTGCACTCGTCCAAAACGTCCACAAAATGCAGAATACTTCAGGGACAAAATGCTACTTGTTCAAGCTCAAGATAGTGGAGCTGCATTAAATGAGGAGGAATTGATATTTCTTGTTGAGGGAAATGCCAAAACTTATGATGCTGATATGGATGAACAGCCGGTACAGGGTATGGGGCAGAACAATCCCAATGCTTTTCAAGTTGCAGACTGTGATGCATTTGACTCTAATGTCGATGATGAACCAACTGCCCAGACCATCTTCATGGCTAGCATTTCACCAATGGTCTCTCCTAAAGTCTCCTCACCACAACAGGCCAGTCCCTCCAAGGAATCGATCATATCAGAGGTATTAAAATTATATGATGAGATTGATGGGCAAAAGATTCAAAACAAAGTACAATCAACTGAAATCATTGAATCAGATATTGAAAATATGGGTAATAGCAATGTTTTCCCATATGATCAATATGTGAAAAAAGATGAAAGTGAAACTGTACCAAGTGATGTATCTTCTGCAGTCAATGATGACTATATCTTTGATGATTACACTGCACATGCTCCTGATGATGCCATATCCTCTGAACTAAATGCCTATAAGGAACAAGTTGCCATATATGAACAGCGTGCTAAGTTTGAACGGACCACTCGTGAGTAGGAGATGGATAACCAAATACGTACAGTTATTAGAAAAAGTAATTCTAGGGAAGAAACGTTAAAACAAGAGTTAAAATCCTTACAAGAAGAGCTCAATAAAACTGTTAAGCAAAAGAAAGAACTTCATGAAAATGTAAAAGTGCTTAATCAGGAATTCTTTGCTAAGGAATCAAAACTTTTAAATGACTTTTCCAACCTAAAAACGTTGAAAAACAAACTTGAGAACAAACTGTACGTACAAGGGAACACCATTCAGACTGCTCACGTGATCACTAAGCATAGAGTCTTAAGTGATAAGCATAGTATTCCCCTTATTGAGGATGCTAATCCCGAATATGGTAAAAAGGCTATAGCTGCTCATAAGGTAGTTTATGATGGTAATGAGATCCTGCAGCCTAGGCAAACACCATCATGTATAGGAGGTACTGAAGAGGATAGAAAATTAGAAGATGCTTCTAAGGAGAAAATGGCAAAGAAGTTAAATGATCCTTGGTGTGTAAAGCATAATATAACGATTAAACCCCATGATTACACTAAGGAGAATTGGATTTCCTTGAACAAGTTTAGTCCTCAAACGCAATTAACTCCTGAACAAGTTTTTTGGAAGAAAGACATGGATAAGCAAAAGGCTGATAACCTTATTGAAAAGAACCCTCCCCTTAGGAAATTGCCTCCAGCTACTGTGTATCCTCCAAATACACCGATGCATTTAGTGCCAAGAACTCTTCCCACTCAAAGCAAGACCTTAATCAGCCTATATGTACTTTACCAACTATTCGTTGATTTTGAGAAAAATTATAAGAAGAGAATCACACCTGTGGAAAACTAGAAGGGGGGGGGGGTTGAATAGTTTTGCCAATTAAAACTTCCTTTTAAACTATTTAGATTGACTTATGTCAATCTATTTGGATGTGTGTGTTGGATGTTGATAAACAAACATATATGAGTATGTAATGAAAAGATAAAAGTAAGTAGCACAAAACCACAACGAGAGTATTTATAGTGGTTCGGCTACAAGGACACCTTCCTTGCCCTACTCCACTCCCCGAGTCACCTACTCGATAGTTCGTAAACACTACACCAATCTCCTTATGGCGGAGAAGCCTTCACAACGTCGCCTACCCTTTTTCCGGTGCTAGGCTAACCACCGGGTTCTTTCACTCCAAGGTGAATCATACCTACACAACGTCGCCTACCCTTTATAAGGTACTAGGCTAAGTACCTAGTTCTTTCACACCAAGGTGAACCACACCTACACAACGTCGCCTACCCTTTATTAGGTACTAGGCTAAGCACCTAGTTCCATTGCAATGGACGAACTACTACCCAACACTACACCAACGACTAATCCCAAAGGAGATCAACTCCTTTCTACAACATCATCAAGGGTATCAATATCCTTGGATCTAGTACTAATCTATCTTATACATCGAAACATGTTGGGAATTACAATTGAGTTGATAAGACAAAATGGTATGAAAGATGAAGGACTATTTATGACAAGGAGGACAACTTCAAAGAAAAGAATATTCAGAAGATCAATTTACTTGTTAAAGAAGATATTATGTATATTCACATTTATCTCTTTGTAAACCCTAGCATTCTCTAATATATAAAGAGATGCAGGGTACGTAGGTTTAATAAGTGTCAAACCATGTAAACATCAGACAAAGGTGTGTGTGTGTGTGTGTCTAGGGCGTGAGTTTATGAACGCCTAGACTATTGTGTTAGTCGACTAGTTGGTCAGCCTCAAGGATCATGGATCCCTGTTAGAGTGTAACCGTCTTTGAGTTGATCGTCTAGGATTGGGGCTGTAGATGTGTTTTGTAGAACACATGATGATGACGAAGAAACCTTTAGCAATAACAATAATGTTTAGTTTATCCGTTGTGCATTTATTTATTATTGTTATTGTTATCCCTAGATGAGCTTAAACGATTATTAACATGTGGTATCAGAAAAATTCGTTGAAGATGAGCTTAAACGATTATTGTTATCTAGGATTTTGCAAGGTTTCTTGAAGAGGAAGAAAAATTCGCAACTAGTTAAAAAATTTGTAATGTTTCTGCAGCACAGTTTTCAAGAGGCGATAACTTTTTCGTGAACCGTTGGATCGGGCTGAAATTTTGGCTGGAGCTTCTCTATATACTCATCTAACTTTTCACCAGAGGGATCGTTGATCTGAGGTCTCAGTCAAAAGATATACGTGCCTGAAAACTGCTGCAGACACCATCATGTAAGTTGAATTTTTCAAGTTTTTAGTGACACCAAAAAGTGTCACTAAAGACCAAAAAGTGATTACAATTAGACGATACTTAAAAAAAAAAAAAAAAAAAAAAAAAAAAAAAAAAAAGGACGATACTATCTATTGATTACAATTAGGGTTTTCACAAACCTTAATAGATACATATATAGTGAATGATTTGAATGTTAAGGTTTGTAACAAACCCTAGATGCTGTTCGTTTGTTAATGTTGGAGTTGGGTTCGTTCCAGAAGTATCCTCGCTGATGCTCGTTCAATGCTTACTACACTTGCTGGAACTCGTGCTCAACACAAATCTTTAAACGTACTGCTGGAACTTATGCTTAAAGTCGCTATTGTTATGTTTCGATCGACCTACTGGAATCTGCTGATAGGTTAACGAAACCACTGATAGCTATGCTCATCCACTGCTAGTTATTTGTTACCACTGATAGTACTTTGATTTCCACTGCTGCACGTTGGTAACCACGGCTAGTTTTCTCAAAACCACTGCTACCTTTACATCGTTTCCACTGCTACTTAACTTGTTACCTCTTCTGCGTTCTACTCAACTGCTCGTTTGGCTTCTACTGATTAACATTGATTTGTGACAGTTGGTGTATTTTATTCAAGCAGGTTGTACTAAAGTTTATGGGTTGTCGTGGCTTTTCACTTCATGTTGTCTATTGCATGGGTTAAAAGATGATTATTGGTTTTATGGCACGAATTACAAACAGTAAGGGGAAGTCATGCAGATTATTTGTATTGTTTGATATTGAGTGTCATATGGCAGGTTATGGTTTTTGAGAATGATACACACACATGGGATTTGGCTCACACACACAAGAGGATTTTGGTTTTTTAACAGGTTCATGGCTCATTCTTATTGTCATAGTTGATTACGAAGAAAGGCGTTTATCACCTATTTGAAGATGAAGTGGAATTATTTGGATTTGTGTTTTATCATATCTTTTAGCAGGAGGTAACTTGTTTGTGCGTTCATGTGACAATGAATTGACAAAACACTTGAAGGAGTTACGTTATTATGCTCAGTGATTATTGTCAAGGGATTGCGGTCTCCCTATACACCATGATTGGGTATATGTTCGATGTCATCTTTAGTGCAAGATATAAGACACAGGTTTGGGTTGTTCTACTTCAGCATCAAGTTGGTTATACTTGGTTTTCTTCACAAGTAATCATTACATGGAGCCTACAGATTTGAAGAATCAAGAAAATGGTTAACATATGGGTTTCAGGGGAAGCTTAATGTTAAAATGTTTAACCATTTGCATGCATCATTCGAGGTGAAGGTTTTTACAACTGCTAGTTGTTATTACTACTGCTAATTTTGATTTCTACTGTTTCAAATTCATTTAAAGATGCGGAAAACTTAATGGTGGGTAATTTGAGACATTGGAAGGATGGATTGGACGTATGATATTGATTTGTAGTTGTGAAGATCATGGTTGCTCACTTATGACCCCTAATTGAAGATGACAAAAAGGGGAAGAATATTTACATTGAAGATTGCAACTTGAAGATTCTTGGTGATTGCATGTTTAAGGGGAAGTTCGTTTATCTTTCATTCATATTAGCTTCCGGGGAAGTTCATGCTTATGTGGTTTTGTCATTATCAACTAGGGGAAGATTTTTGGGAATTACAATTGAGTTGATAAGACAAAATAGTATGAAAGATGAAGGACTATTTATGACAAGGAGGACAACTTCAAAGAAAAGAATATTCAGAAGATCAATTTACTTGTTAAAGAAGATATTCTGTATATTCACATTTATCTCTTTGTAAACCCTAGCATTCTCTAATATATAAAGAGATGCAGGGTACGTAGGTTTAATAAGTGTCAAACCATGTAAACATCAGACAAAGGGGTGTGTGTGTGTGTCTAGGGCGTGAGTTTGTGAACGCCTAGACTATTATGTTAGTCGACTAGTTGGTCAGCCTCAAGGATCATGGATCCCTGTTAGAGTGTAACCGTCTTAGAGTTGATCGTCTAGGATTGGGACTGTAGATGTGTTTTGTAGAACACATGATGATGACGAAGAAACCTTTAGCAATAACAATAATGTTTAGTTTATCCGCTGTGCATTTATTTATTATTGTTATTGTTATCCCTAGATGAGCTTAAACGATTATTAACAAAACACATCATATCGAATGTACATCTAAGGCACCTTTCACTAATGCCTTTAACTAGATCTTCAATACACCCTTCACTAATGTCTTGTGTCTTGACTTCTAAGCACCCTTCACTAATGCTTCTAGTCTTGACTTCTAAGCACCCACCACAAGTGCTTATGATATGGACGATAGATACCCTTCACTAATATCTTCGTCTTGACACTTGAGACACCTTTCACAAATGTCTTCAACACTTCTTAGAAAAGAAAAACAATCATCAACAAGAAGACTTCAGTAGTCTTGATGATGAGGAGGCATGGCAACTCATGGACTTGAGCTTGCTCGACTTCAAAGGTGGTGATCTTGCCTTTAAGAGGAACTTAGAAGATCACACAAAAACAAAACTACAAACATAGATCTCTTGGATCTGAGGTTAGATAGTTTTTAATTCTATGGGAAAGTATGTTAGAAAGGGGTGAGAAACAATGAAGAAATGGCTCACTATTTATAGAGTAAAAATTCTATTGTTCCCCGGATCCCACGGATCCCTTCCACAAGGGATCCGTCTAGCGTAAAGCTAGGGATCCGTGGGACGCTCCTCTTTACCCATGGGTATTTTGGTTATGGGTCATGGGTGATGGGTTGATCCATGAGTCTTTAGCTAGATACAATGTATCTCTTGAGTGCAATGCACCTAGTCACATGGTTATGGGTCAATACCATGGGTTATGGATATTATCCATATATGATATAAGCATGATGTCATGCAATGGGTTATGGGTCAAGCTCCATGGGTCATGGGCTTTGGGTTGTACCCAACTACATTCAATGTATTTGCCCAATGGGTTATGATACTTAAGTTTCTACCCATTTATATTACCCAATATACTACATACTAGTTATGTGTATATTTTACCAAAATATGTAAACACTAGTTGTTGTACATATGTAATATTAAATCATAAAATCACTTATACTTGTTTTAGTGTTTTATGTGAAAATGTGAATATGTTAGAAACTATTAGTTCAAACCATTTACGCATTTTATTTGTTTCGTTAAAATGATTTTACGTTTGTTATCGACAAAACATTAGAAAATCGTAAAATATAAATAAACGTTTTTACGGCTTATTTGTATTAACAATCTCCCCATTTTTGTTGATGACAAAACATAAGATTATTTTAAGGAAAAGCTAAAATTCGTAAAAGTTTGAATTTGTACTTTTTAATTTCTTCTCCCCCTTTTTGTCGAAACAAAAAGAGCTTCGAAAGGAAACTAATACATTGTTTTTGGAAAAACATGTGAAAGAAATAAAAGGAAATAGAGAGCAAGTAACGGGAAAGGATCTCGTCTTTACTCCCCTTTGACGAGTCCATCCCTATGTAAGGGCGTCAAGAAAGTAATACTAAGCTAGTTTGTTTGCAACTAAGTTTGCAAAAGATTTCGTCTAAGTGACGAATGTGCTCCCCCTTGATGATTGCAATTTTTCAAAGGGATGTCAAGAAATGTAATCCTAATATTGCAAGTAATTTGCAATGTATTGCTTTGATACAAAGCTCCCCTAGCTTTAGGATGTCAAAGTCTTCATGTGTAAATTGAATAACTACAAAACAAAGATTAGAAAACAAGTATAATGCACAATTTCTTGCATATGTGATCCAAGTTAGTAGAAAAATAGTTTTCTGTATCACGGATCCCACGGTTCCCTCCTAGTAGGGATCCGTCTAGGTAAATTAGTGGGATCCGTCTGGCTGATGAATAAATTCAGCAAATGGTGGTATAACAAATAATGTTATCACAAAAGTGAGATATGAATACAACGTAATCATATACTAAGAAAAATAGCAAGTAGCATGTAATTTCATTTAATAAAACTAGAGTTATGATATACGCGACTCTAAAAAAATACATGACTAGGAATTTCTAGATCAACTATCGCTTGATGCTAGGACACCACTAAAATCTTCTAGCTCAAGTTTTGTTTAGGTTTAATCTCGTCGAAACGTTCGAGGAGATGATAGAACATGAAACGTTGGTCTTCTCGTACTTCATGTATCAAACTTTCAACATGTTGACAATGATAGCAATCTTTGTCATGGCTAGGTAGTGGTGGTGGAAGAAATGAAATGGCTTGATGCGAAGGATCAAGTGAAGCGGCTTGTGGAGCTTCAAACGACGGAGGGATTGGTGGAGGCGCATTTGAGAATGGCTCGACCAAGAATGATGGTGGTGGTAGAGAAGTGTCAACTTCCATATGGTCGGGTGGTTGACTTTGATGATTTCTCATAATCCAAATGGGATTATATGATGGAAACGGTGAAAAGGAAGCCAGAGCAAATGTTGACTCAACACCTTGATTTTGTACCATTATTCCTCCTAATGAGGAGAATGTTGTCGGCGGAGGAGGATGAGACGGCCTAGGAGGCAAATCCTTTAAATTGTAGAGGTGTGGTGATGATAGTGGAGATGTAAAAGAAATAGCTCTAGGAACCAATGGTGATGGTTTAGTGGAGATGATAGTGTTTGGCCTAGGAGGTATGGTGGTGTTTGGCATAGGTAGTTTTGTGGGTACTATCCTTTTAGGAATTGGTTTGATTAGTTGAGAAGATATCCTTGCATTAGTTGGCTTGACCGGAGATGATTCGGTTGAAGAAATTTCGTGTACAACACGAGCAATTTTCTTGGGTGGTTCTTTGGTGGATAAGTTACTACTTGGAGTTTTCCTCATGATGAGATGATTTCAAGAAGTTTTGTAAGGGTTTCTTAAGTGCTGAAAATTAGGATGAAGGTGATGACTATGGAAGTCCTAACAATGTGGTTTATAAAGTACATTTGGCAAGTACATTTAAGCCTTAAGCCACTAAGATTCATTGGAATGTGATGATTAACATGCACAAGAGTCAACTTCAGAGTTTGTACTGATCTAGGAACTCATTTACGATGAGATGGAGTGTTTGAGTTAGAAAGATGAGTTGAAATGATTGTTTTAGCAAGGTTTGACATACTCTGTCATCCGGATCCCACGGTTCCCTCCTCATAGGGATCAGTCTAGGCTAATCCTAGGGATCTGACTCTCAGCAGCTATGAAAGAATAAAAATGATGTTTCTAATGTCAAAGATCTATACCATCTTGTGTGTTTCAATCCTCCTAAGTGTTTTAAATGAAGGGGTGCTTGAGTACTTGAAGGTAATGAGTGATGTAGCTAATGATTGCCTTTTATGGAAGAAATTAGAACTTTCATGAGTACCAATGAATGAACAAGGATGACACTAAAGATTTTGAGAGTGTCAAGTGAAGCTAAATGATCCTAGAGATCAGATAGTGACTTAGATTAATCATTTGGAAAATATCCTAAAGGCGTAAGACGGAAAAACTATAATTTGATCAATTTTGACGTAAGGATGATTATGATCAATTTTGCTATAAGAGGTTTCCAACGTTTAGATATGAGGGATCATGTGAAAAATGATGTGTGAGCTTGAGAGCGGAAGAGTAATGGATTAAAGTGAAACGATAGATCTACAAGCGTCTTTGAGTGCGATCTAGGTGAGTTATGTGTGAGTAGGAAGGATCTACTTATCTTGATAAGGACTTAATTTGCCTTAAGACATTATGTCAAGCTTAGTGTGAGGTGTTCTAAGGACATGTTTGAAATACAATGCTTGCAATTGCATCTTCTGTTAGCCGAATCCCACGGTTCCCTAAGTGTAGGGATCCGTCTAGCACAAACTTTGGGATCCGTCCATCTACTAAGCAGAACCTTTACTAAAGGTATGCAATGATCTTGACAATGCTTTATAATCCAAGGTTAGTTTAAAGAGGTTCTAACACTAAGATATCAAATGTAAGGTGTTTTATTTCATGAAGGAAATTGGATTACATTGATAAAGCACGAGTACAAAAGGATTGATCCTATTTGAAATACTACTAAGTTCCTTGAGCGTTGTCGCTAGAAGGATCATCAAGTGGTTGATGAGTGTTGGTGGAATCAAGAATGAAGAACGTCTTCATGAGAGATATGTTTAGCGGTTCCATCATCTTGTTCACAAGTACGTACAATGGACTTTGAAAATGAGGATGAAAGTGCATAACGTTGTGATAAAGACGCGTCAAGAACATTCCATAAGGGATGAGTTTATTCTTGGAGCTTTGAAGATTTACAATTCGCCTTGCAAAGAAATAGACGAGATTGTATGGTTGTTGTGTTAGAAAACAGTACAACATGTAAGAACAACAAGCGGGAAGGATTTCTCGATTTCCCCTAAGACTCCAAACATTCTCATGCAGGATGAGTGCAAGAGGATTGTACTCTTCTCGGATGTCCCGTGTGAAGATAATGTTTGGATCGGAGTAATATGGTCGAGGTTTGCATATTATGCGATTTAAATCTTCCGGGGAGGGTATGTGTGAACAATATGGACTATTTTCTTCACGAACGTTGAAGAGAGAATCAAGAGACCAATCTTCGGTGAAGGCACATTGTCCATGATTTGAAATCCGGAGGATGTGAGCAAAATGCCCAAGGGTTAAAACAAATTTTTGGTTTTTGATATAAAACCAAAGAGATAGAGAGCGATCCTCGTTACGAACGAGTTCAAATTGACGAAAGAATTCCATTATGAACCTTGGACATATCTTCTCGTTGATTTCAAGAAGACATTCTAGTCCTATGGCTCGGAAGGAGGTATTGATACCTTCTTCGAATTGTAGAGAGGTGTCTACAATACGTCCTTCGTGGAAGTGACGGTTTTCGAGATTATTGAACCCACGGACATGATTGCCAGGTATGTTGGGCTCAAGGGAGATGTTCGGAGTGTAGACGCTAGTGAGTGAAAAATCAAACTCATATTCATGTGTCATAGTTGAATCCTATAGAAACGATGAGTTAATAGAAAGTGATGTTTGTGGTCAACCAATGTTTATCTAACGTTTTTACTAGATTTTTATTAACACTGGTTTTTAACAACAATGACATTTAACTCACTTATGGTTTTGACATTCTAGTGGAGTATTACTTTTAGAAGAAAAGTGGTTTTTAATTTCCATGAAAAACTGTTCTCCAATAGGACGGATCCCACGGTTCCTTTTCAAAAGAGATCCGGCTAGTATATCTTCCGGGATCCGTAGATATGTAGTTACAGAAACAGATTTTACGATGAAAAGTATAGGTTTTTATATCTCATAGTTTTATATCAAGATATGTGTTTTAGCCTACATTTTTGTTTAACATGCATACATGTCTTCTAATGTATCACGAGAGAATGAAATAAAACAAAGAGAAATGATAAACACATTGTGATAACAATAACCTAGATAACTAGACTATTAGTAATATTTCATTTCAATACTAAGAATGATACAAAGGATTGGGTATATAACCCCAATGTAGATTAACAACACAAAGTAAATGTCTCCGTATGTGAACTTCATCATAGGGAACACAAGTGCGATGAGTGTTAAGACGATGAGCACGAAGACGATGTAAACCATGTTAAAGATGCTTCTTCTTGGTTTCGGTTGAGATGAAATGGAGAGGAGGATGAAGTTTTGAGTGAGAGGGAGTTTTTGAAATTGGAAGATTTGAAAAAGTGGTGATTTGATAAAGTGGGCGTCGAATGGTTTATTTATAGGGAAGGAGAATTTTGAAATTTGTGTTTTGTTTTATTATTGGATTAAAACAAATAAAACACAAGTTTTATATACTACGACTTTAGACGATAAAAGTAACACGTATGTGAGAAAAAGGCTTCCTAATGAAGCTTCATGTAATACATGTATATGCACAAAAGATAATCATATAAATACCTAAATAGGTATACTTAATTATCAAGCAAATGTCATTTAAGAGATAAGAAGAAGATCATACCTCCAGCGCACTTAGGAATGTCTTTATAAATGACACAACAAATGTCACTTAGACGATTCCGGCTCCTTTGTGTTTAAGATACCTTCTTAAGGAAGGTATTCTTGTTACCAAGCGATTCCTATAGCTTAGTGGGTATGAGCTTTGACTAATCATCATGACAAAGAAGATTAGTGCATTTTAAATAGGAAATATATATTAAGAAATGTTGTCATCTAATCAACATCCAAACAAAGAGTTTTAAAAGACATGGTGTTTGTTTTTATGAAAAACCTTCTTTGTAGTTTTCAATTAACTATGGATCGTATCAAGTTTTTAAAGTACAATATACTTCAAGGAACTTGGTAACGAAACTCTGATGCCAATTGTGGAAAACTAGAAGGGGGGTTGAATAGTTTTGCCAATTAAAACTTCCTTTTAAACTATTTGGATCGACTTACGTCAATCTATTTGGATGTGTGTGTTGGATGTTGATAAACAAACATATATGAATATCTAATGAAAAGATAAGAGTAAGAAGCACAAAACCACAACGCGAGTATTTATAGTGGTTCAGCTACAAGGACACCTTCCTTGCCCTACTCCACTCCCCGAGTCACCTACTCGAGAGTTCGTAAACACTACACCAATCTCCTTATGGCGGAGAAGCCTTCACAACGTCGCCTACCCTTTTTCCGGTGCTAGGCTAACCACCGGGTTCTTTCACTCCAAGGTGAACCACACCTACACAACGTCGCCTACCCTTTATAAGGTACTAGGCTAAGTACCTAGTTCTTTCACACCAAGGTGAACCACACCTACACAACGTCGCCTACCCTTTATTAGGTACTAGGCTAAGCACCTAGTTCCATTGCAATTGACGAACTACTACCCAACACTACACCAACGACTAATCCCAAAGGAGATCAACTCCTTTCTACAACATCATCAAGGATATCAATATCCTTGGATCTAGTACTAATCTATCTTGTACATCGAAACACATCATATCGAATGTACATCTAAGGCACCTTTCACTAATGCCTTTAACTAGATCTTCAAGACATCCTTCACTAATGTCTTGTGTCTTGACTTCTAATCACCCTTCACTAATGCTTCTAGTCTTGACTTCTAAGCACCCACCACAAGTGCTTATGATATGGACGATAGATACCCTTCACTAATATCTTCGTCTTGACACTTGAGACACCTTTCACAAATGTCTTCAACACTTCTTAGAAAAGAAAAACAATCATCAACAAGAAGACTTCAGTAGTCTTGATGATGAGGAGGCATGGCAACTCATGGACTTGAGCTTGCTCGACTTCAAAGGTGGTGATCTTGCCTTTAAGAGGAACCTAGAAGATCACACAAAAATAAAACTACAAACATAGATCTCTTGGATCTGAGGTTAGAGAGTTTTTAACTCTAGGGGAAAGTATGTTAGAAAGGGGTGAGAAACAATGAAGAAATGGCTCAGTATTTATAGAGGAAAAATTCTATTGTTCCCCGGATCCCACGGATCCCTTCCACAAGGAATCCGTATAGCGTAAAGCTAGGGATCCATGGGACGCTCCTCTTTACCCATGTGTATTTTGGTTATGGGTCATGGGTTGATCCATGGGTCTTTAGCTAGATACAATGTATCTCTTGAGTGCAATGCACCTAGTCACATGGGTATGGGTCAATACCATGGGTTATGGATATTATCCATATATGATATAAGCATGATGTCATGCAATGGGTTATGGGTCAAGCTCCATGGGTCATGGGCTTTGGGTTGTACCCAACTACATTCAATGTATTTGCCCAATGGGTTATGATACTTAAGTTTCTACCCATTTATATTACCCAATATACTACATACTAGTTATGTGTATATTTTACCCAAATATGTAAACACTAGTTGTTGTACATATGTAATATTAAATCATAAAATCACTTATACTTGTTTTAGTGTTTTATGTGAATATGTTAGAAACTATTAGTTCAAACCATTTACGTATTTTATTTGTTTCGTTAAAATGATTTTACGTTTGTTATCGACAAAACATTAGAAGATCGTAAATCATAAATAAACGTTTTTACGGCTTATTTGTATTAACAACACCTACAGGGATAACTGAAGGGGAAAGGGGTTTTGAGCAAACTAAAGAATGCTATTTAACTGAGGTCATGCCTTTCTTTAAACAACTAGAAAATCAATTTGAGAGTCTTCAAAAGGGAATAAACATTGAGATTATATAAATGAAAAAGGAGTTTAATGAAATGGAAGTAGAGGTCAAAGATTATGAACGTGAGCTTAAAAGTAATGAGATTGAGAGAAAAAAATCTGCACATCTTAAATGATAACTTGATTTCTGGATGTGTTGCTCAAGATGTATTCTACACTGTTACGCATTATTCCATTACTGCTTCTCAATTTCATGAAATGTCTGTTGCATTGAAAGTATCCCAGGATCGTATCATTGAGCTTGAGACAAATAATTCAAAATTGCATGATAAAATCATAAATGACGATCATGATAACTTGGTCAAACATTATTCTAAATTGGAAATTGAACATCTTGCTTTGCAATTAAAATATCAACATCTGAAAGAAAATGTTAAAACCTCAAATTTCAAGACATCTTCAGATGCTCCTGAGTTTGATGCAGTTTTTGAAATTAGAAAACGTGATGAACAGATTCGAGCTCATTGTAACACGATCAAAATATTGAAATTCCAAATTTCATAATTGAAAGGTGAAAGGAATGAAGTGACAGGCTCCCGTATGCCTCCTCCTTTAGATTCTCAGAATTTCCAACTTCAAAACATTATTGATAACTTGCAAAAGGAAAATGATTGTTTTAAAGCTCAAATTTCAAAGGTTAAAGATCAAAACAAAGAGTTATGTGGTTCATTCAGAATTAATCATGATAAACACATTTAAAATATAACTTCTTTACTTAACGATATTGAGAATCTGAAGCATGAGGTGAAAGGAAAATTGCCAATCCCTAATTGCAAATATTCTGCTCCAAAGGTTCCTGCTTGTGATAAGTATCCTATTGATATGTTATATATTCCTCCCCCTCTTAGGAATAATGAACTGGCACATAAACATATCTCTCACAACTTAAGGATAGTTTAAAGGGCCTCCGTGAGATTGTAGAGGATGATAGAATACAAAAGCCTTTTGACAGTGCAATCACTTATGCCTGCATGGATGCCAAACGATCTCAGGAACTCTTAGAGTATGTAATTGTCACAAGTCCTAAATCTAGTAATAGGCGAGATAGAGTATTCATGCCCAGTTCAATGCCTAAAGTCAAACATGTGACCTTTAATGTGCCTCATAAAGTCTCAGATCCCAGCACTTCTAAATCACTAATGCAAAGAGTAGTATCACAAACTAATATTCCCGTCGTTCCTTCTACAGGAGTAATCAGCGACACTAAGGTTAGCGGGTCAAAGCCTTCAGGCTATAAAATGCGAGATAGGACCATGTGAGCCAAGAGTGTTGAAGAGAAGAAAGTAGAAGAACACCCTAGGAAGAATAAGTTTGTACTGAATAAAATGAATCGTGTTGATTCTAGTATTAGCTATAAGCGTACTGTAATTAATTCGAATTCTGCTAATACTTGCAAAACGTGTAATGAATGTTTGGTTTCTGACACTAATCATGAATGCATTGTGAATGAGGTGAATGATGCTGTTAAATCTTCAGTAAAATGTGTTAAAATGCTAAACAAGTTAAGGATGTCTGGAAGCCTATATGGAAAAGGTCTAGTAACAATTGGAAACCTACCAGAAGAAAATTTAGAAATTTGGGCTATCAATGGAAACCAAAGGCCGGAAATTCAAATTAAATGAATTGTGCCCTAAGATGTCTAGATCTATGCCCTCCAAGAAATGGAAGCCTATTGGTAGAATCATACCTTTAAGAAGTTGTCACACTTCAAATAGGTCCACTATCACTACTAGTCTTGCCTCCACAAGTAAAGATGTCATAGATTCTAGAAATGCTGTAGGTATATCAATTGCATGTACTAACCAACCGAAACCCATTATTCCATGGGGATCCAATGCTTCCAGTTATCCACAAGTGTCTGTGTTCAAATGCAGGTCGTTCAAATCGTCCTCTGGTATTTGGACTCAGGCTGTTCAAAGCATATGACTGGAGATCGCTCGCGGCTCATGAACTTTGTGAGTAAATTCATCGGGACTGTTAGATTCGGGAACGACCATTTTGGAGCAATTATGGGTTACGGAGATTATGTTGTTGGAGACAGTGTGATTTCCAGGGTTTATTATGTTGAAGGTCTTGGTCATAATTTGTTCTCTGTTGGTCAATTCTGTGACTCTGATCTAGAAGTAGCCTTCAGAAAACATACTTGCTTCATTAGAGAACTCGATGGTGTTGTACTTTTAAAAGGAACACGTGGAACTAATCTTTACACCATCTCTATCGAAGACATGATGAAGTCTTCTCCAATCTGCTTGTTGTCAAAGGCTTCTAAAACAAAGTCATGGTTATGGCATCGATGACTCAATCATTTGAACTTCAGAACCATAAATGATCTTTCTAGAAAGGATCTCGTAAGAGGTTTGCCCAGATTGAAATATGAGAAAGATCATCTTTGTTCAGCATGCCAACTGGGAAAAAGCAATAAATACGCCCATAAACCCAAACCTACAAACTCAATTATGGAAGTTCTCCATACTCTTCATATGTATTTGTGCGGACCAATGAGAGTGCAAACGATAAAAGGGAAGAAATATGTGTTAGTCGTTGTTGATGACTACTCTCGGTTTACTTGGGTTAAGTTTTTGAGATCAAAGGATGAAACTCCAGATATCATCATCAAACTTATTAAACAGCTGCAAGTTCGACTCAATAAAACGGTCAGGATTATCCGAACAGATAATGGAACTGAGTTTGTAAACAATGTACTAAGCCAGTTCTACGAAAGCATTGGAATCAGCCATCAAAGAAGTGTTCCACGTACTCCTCAACAAAACGGTGTTGTTGAAAGACGAAATTGGACTCTCGTCGAAGCTGCAAGGACAATGTTAATTTACTCAAAGGTTCTAATGTTTCTCTGGGCGGAAGCCATTGCTACTGCATGCTATACCCAAAACTGTTCCCTTATTCACACCTCTCATGGAAAAACCCCTTACGAACTTGTCCACAACCGAAAACCAGATCTCTCTTTCCTTCGTGTATTTGGTGCTTTATGTTATCCAACAAATGTAGGTCAAGACTTAGGAAAATTAAGAGCTAAAGCGGACATTGGAGTTTTTGTCCACTATGCACCAAACCGGAAGGGTTACCGAATCTACAACAAAAGAACCCGAGACATCATGGAAACTATTCACGTTACGTTTGATGATCTGTCTGAGCAAATGGCTCCAGGACAATCCAGTTCTGGACCCGCACCTTAATTTTTGTCAATAAGTCCAATCAGTTCTTCTCTTGTCCATAATCAATCACCTGCAGTTCCATATGTACCTCCTTTTGAAGAAGATTTGAAGAAACTGTTTGATCTGATGTTTGATGAATACTTTGAACCTCTTGTCAATGATCAATCTACACCATCAACAATGGCGGCTCCTAATTCAGTCTACACAGATAATCCATCTGTTCCTTGTCACTAACTCTAGAAGTGCCAGTTGCAAATCATTCATCATCATCTTCGAATCCTCAAACTTCGAGTGTACATCATGGTATTGCAGATGCCAACTATGATGGAGATAACCCTTTTGCTACACCAGAAGATGCTCCATTTGAAAATATATTTGCTCCTGAACCATCATCAGAACCATCTTCTTCAGGAGATCAAAACTCTACTACATCAGTTCCTCATCACCAACCACATGAACATCTCAGAAAATGGACACATGATCATCCATTGGACAACATTATTGGAAATCCATCTCGTCCGGTATCCACTTGTAAACAACTTGCCACAGATGCCTTATGGTGCTTCTTCAATTCTGTATTATCAAAGATCAAACATAAAGATGTCAAAACAGCTATGTCTAAGGACAGCTGGTTTAGTGCTATGCAAGAAGAAACCCATGAGTCTGATCGTCTTGATGTATGGGAATTAATACCTACTCCAGACTATGCTATGATTATTGCACTTAAGTGGATCTTCAAAGTGAAACTTGATGAACACGGTGATGTTCTGAAAAATAAGGCAAGACTTGTGGCTAAAGGATACCGACAAGAGGAGGGAATTGACTTTGAAGAATCATTTGCTCTGGTTGCACGAATTGAGGCTATCAGAATCTTCCTGGCTAATGATGCTAGCAAGAATATGGTGGTTTATCAAATGGACGTAAAGACTGCTTTTCTTAATGGAGATCTGAAAGAGATAGTATACGTCAGTCAACCAGAAGGTTTTGTGAATCCAGAGCATCCTACTCATGTCTATTGCTTGAAGAAGGCCCTTTACGGACTGAAGCAAGCTCCTAGGGCATGGTACGATACGCTATGAAAGTTTCTTCTATCAAATGGATTCAGCAAAGGAGCAGTTGATCCTACATTGTTCACCAGAAAGTCAGGCAATCACTTAATTCATGTTCAAATCTATGTTGATGATATTATTTTTGCCTCGACTGACCCTAAGGAATGTGACCATTTTTCAAAGGAGATGAGCTCCAAATTTCAAATGTCTATGATGGGACAAATGTCATTTTTCTTGGAATTACAAATTTTACAAAGTCCCGGAGGCATTTTTATCAATCAATCTAAATATGCAAATGATATTTTAAAGAAATTTGGAGTTAATATTAGTGACCCTGTTGACACTCCCATGGTGGAGCGTACAAAACTGGACTAGGACCACTCAGGGATCATGGTTGATCAAACAAAATATTGAAGTATGATTGGATCCCTGATGTACCTCACAGCTAGTAGACCTGATATTCTGTTCGCTGTGTGCATGTGTGCTAGATACCAGGCTAAGCCTACCAAAAAGCACCTTGAAGCGGTTAAACGGGTCTTTCGGTATCTTCAAGGAACCATTAACATGGGACTTTGGTACCCCGAAGGACACCGGTATGTCACTAACAGCCTATACAGATGCTGACCATGCAGGTTGTCAAGATACTCGTCGAAGTACGTCAGGAGGTGCTCAGTTTTTGGGTGATAAGCTTGTGAGCTGGTCTTCAAAGAAACAAATGAGTACTTCCATATCCTTTGCAGAGGCTGAATACATAGCCATGTCATCTTGTTGTGCTCAAATCTTATGGATGAGATCTCAATTATCTGACTATTGCTTTGTATTCAACAAAGTTCATCTGTACTGTGATAACAAAAGTGCCATTGCTCTCTGCTGCAACAATGTTCAACATTCAAGAGCAAAGCACATTGACATTCGACATCGCTTCATCAGGGAACAAGTTGAAAACGGTGTGGTCGAATTGTATTTCATAAGGTCTGAATATCAGCTAGCAGACATCTTCACCAAAGCTCTTTCTCGAGAACGTTTTGAGTTTATCCTACCACGACTTGGCTTGAAGGGCCTTCAACCGAAAACTCTCAAACGTCTTCAGGAGGAGGACGAGGAGTAAAGGTGTTTGTCTCTATCTATTCTTGGTATATATCTTATCAAAAAGCAAAATACAAAATTTTAAAACCTCAAAAAGAAAATAAAAAATATAAAATTTCAAAAATCCATAAAAATTAGAAAATTTTGAAAAAGTCCAAAAATATTTTTATATTTCTTGTTATCCGGTTTCGATAACATCTATGGACTTAGAATTTCCTTTCAAAGAATGGTATGGGTCTTTAGATGAAGTTCGAACGGATGTAATAAATGTTTTATTTTAAAAAAAAGGATGGAGAAAAATGATGGCTTATTGTCATTTCAGGAAGTAACCCGTTTTTAAAAGAAAGAACATAGCCATGCTTTATCTAAATTTTAAAATCTCATGCTCTGATTCTAACAACAAAAGTTTCCACAGATCATTTGTCGCCAAAAAGACATATGTTTCCAAACCAAATATTTTTCCTTCTAAAAAGATTCTTCTGAAAAATATTTGTCAACCACTGAAAACAAAATTGCTTTGAAAATAACACGGATTCTATTTTTTTTGTGAATCATCTGGGCTTATCATTTGTCAAAATCTCTATCACTTAATCAACAACTTAGGTCATTGATTGAGGGGGAGAATGATTTCAATCAAATCAAAAAGGTTATCTTTCAAACAATTGGCACGAAATCGAGCAAGGTCTACATTTGGTTAATCAAAAGGAAATTTTGTTTACAATTGTATCCAGACCTTGGCTAATATTGTGTTTTCATAAGATACTTAAGTATGTTTCACTATTTGAGTTTAAAGTCTTAGAATTTGATCCTTATCAGTCAAAAGTTTTAAAAGCAAGTCACAATTCTCCTCAAAATCCTTCAAAATCAATTTAAATCAATAGAGATCACAAGTCTCAAAGGATCTGAAAATTGTGATCGGGGGAGAATTTATGATTTAAATTGGATATAAACTGATAATTCTTTAAGTGGTTTTATAAATATAATAACAAGCTCTTCTCCCTACATGTGCCATACGATTTCAAATTTTCCATGCACAGGTTAAGGGGGAGCATATATCTCAAACTAAAATGGATTGAAACGTGACTGAGTGTCTCAAAGTGCAGGTTCCCGCTAATTTGTGCAAAACCCTTTCGAATCTCGATGCACATATCAAGGGGGAGCAATCTTAAGAAAACCTCATCCTTCCCAAAATTGTTTTATCCAAAGTATTTATAATACTAGATGTGATTAGGAAGTGATGATGATTATTTTAGAATATGTCAATCAAAGATTGGATCTTTCACTCTTAATCTAAGATTTCAAAAGTCCTCTTGCCTCCATGTGCTAAAATGATTTCAAATACTTGAAGCACATGTTGAGGGGGAGCATTTCTAAAAGTATCAAAAACAATTAAGGTACATAACTCTTTGGTATTTCATCACAAGTACCTTGATTGATTTTCAATTGATTTCGAGGCGGAATAAACTATACCAAAAGACCGACCAATTTACTTTATGCATGGAGATATAAGGATGGTTAGGTTAGGTATTCGTTCCCACGATCCCGCCAGAGCCGGAGGGATCTACCCAGGGACAAACCACTAGATAGTGTAAAAGTCTTTAGGAATATTGAAAAAGGAGAAAAATGAGAATATGGGAATAGTGTCGACTGAGACAGAGCTAGTACTGGAATAAACCCAACAAGGTTCTAATTATGAAGTCACGGTAAGCACTGAAGGGGTTGAAGAATGAAAAAGAAATGAATGTGAAAAGGGTGAAAAGAAATAGCCCTCCATTAATTCAACCTTAGGGCAGAAACCGGGTTCATACATATGCTACTGGTGTCTACTAAGGTAACACTAGTATTGAAGACAAGATGTCATGGACCCAGTGACGCACTGCACTACAACTTCCCAAGCTACTCAAGTTCCTCTTAAAAGGACTTGTTTCATTCTCACGGGGAACCTACATAATCTATCGACTTTCTCTTAGAGATTGTTGATATTGAAGAAAGAGAGCCTCTCCCTATGCTCCAGCATAGGAAACCAATGTGCACAATCGAGTCTAGAGCCACGAGATCATCAATAAATCTCACTAGGACACAATCTATGAAGACTCATTGTTTCACACAATGTGGAAAGTGAGAATATATATTAAGAGTCCTACGCATTATCCTTGTGATTCTGCCAGAACATCCGAGTGATATGATAAATATTCATGATGAAGATGGAAATCCTTCTAGAGCCAACATCAAACAAGCTCTTGGTGGGTGACATGTGAGATCTTTTCATAAGATCAAGCTTGTAACAACTAGATAGAAATGATGGGGCGATTCAATCTTGAATCAACCTTGGTCCAGGAAATGGATTGACGGATACATTTGAAAAACCGGTTGTTGTGCTTAAAAATTCTTTTCTCTAGCACTTCTACTGTGTAATAATCTTTCAAAATTAAAAGGGTATTTATGATTGAAATTTGATTTTTCTCATAAAACCTTCATCGTATTGCAAAACCATTTCTTCAAGAAATACACGATTGTTTTCCAAATCATTTTTCATCAATCAGTGTAACAACTCGTAATTTCAGGTCATTTCTCAAAAATGTACTATTCATCTCGGGAATTTACTATTCATCATTTTACTATTCATCATTTTTTAAGTCGATTTGATATTCTGAGAACGTATTTCAAAATTTTACTATTCATGAAACACTATTCATTCTCGGAGAAAAATTACTATTCATGCTTCACTATTCATCATTTTTCGTAAACTAGGTTTACGGGTATCAAATACGCGTAACCTTGAGGGTTTAGCTGCGTATTCATGAAAAATCATTGAGGACATTTCATATAGACTAGATTTAGTCTACATATCATCAGTAACATCATCATCATATTAGTTCATGCATGGATTTGCATATTTCATTAACGTTTAGTTATTTATTAAATAAACGCTATCGCATAATCAATTATTTTGAATATTTGATCCGACACTTCCAAAAATTATCCTGATATATTTTTATACTCATTTTAAGACTATAAAATTTATATTATTAGTTTACCCGATGTTTTCAATTTATTTTGTATATAAATTGTTAAGTATAAATATTTACGACGGTTTTCGTAAATTCAACTCGATAATTATTTATTCACTCAATTCTTGTAAGAAATGTATTTTTATAATTTTTATGACTTCGATATATTTTATTTTATTTCGTTAAAATCTATTTCTAGCTAACGCTACACTAAATACCTATTTATACCTACAAACTACACCTTATACATAACAAATAATACATTTAACTACAAAATACATCAAATCCACCCCCCCCCCTAAATACCCTATGGCCGGCCACCCCTTGTCACAATGAGTAACCAATTTGATCTTTTCTACTTAAAGTGTACACCTACACATTTTATGTATAGATATTTGTTTCAAGCAAGAGTTCTAATAAAGTAAAACACATACAATACACATTCAAAGGTGAAAAAAATGGAAACTCTCTCATCTACTCTCTAAGTTTCGGCCAAGGCCAAAAACCAAGAAGAAATCAAAGGATTTTCAAGATCAAGTTATTTTATAAACACTAGTATACTCTCTTTTAAGGTTTTGCAATAAAAACCTAGAGTATTTAGGAAAACCTTGTTCCATAAACCTCATCATCATACTAGTAAGCATTTCATGATCATTTTTAATCTTTCATATTCATACTCAAGTTATTTTTATCATGCTTGAAAGAAAACATGCAAGTTATATGTGTGTCTATACCACTTTTAATGTTTTTAGTACTTATAATTGGTATATATCATCCTATAATTAATCCCTTGAAACATATCATTTTAGATGATGTTTAGGAACCCATGACACCCTAAGAAGGTGTATGGTAGGTTTAGAATAGATTTGGTGTTGATTTGAAGTGATTGAAATAAGTATTACGCAAGGAAAATCATTTTCGACAACATTAAATAGTGGTCTGTTAGTTTTTGTAAAATCTGGAAAATTCGACAGGTTATAAAATATTTTGGGCTAGATATTCAGAAAATATACTTTAAAACGAAACCGTGGTCGCTTTAACGGGTTAAAACGGATTTATAATGAAGAAGTTATGCTATTTTCAAGTTTAACGACGAAAACTACATTTTCCGGAAAACTGCATGCTGTCCAGAATTATTAAGGGTCAAAAATGAGTTTTAAGCGTTATCTATATGAGTCGATTTATCAAAAATATATTAGTATACATTAACACGGAGCTAAGGATATATAAAACTTAGAAAGCGGATTTATAACGACTAAATTACACGCGTTTAAATAAGGTTGTCGTAACTATTATTCACAAGTATAAAACACTTGCATATATATTTTCTATTAGCCAAACTAGTTGTCGCTAGTGACCATGTTTGGGGTCGTTTTTCACATCGATAGAATACTTTTTAGAAAACGATGTCTTCTAGTAAAAGTGAGTTCACCTAGCCTATTTTCCAAAATGTTCAACCGTTCGTCAAACGGAGTTGTAACGAATAAAATACGGTCACTCAAACTTTGCCGAAAAATAACCTTAAACAATATTTTTAGTCCAAGTACCCTACTTCACCTATATTTTTCTTCATGATCGAGACCTATATGATCAAAAGTTAAATGCTATGACTTTTAGATAATGTGACAAGCTTTCCAAAACCATTGAGTTTGTTTCCTAACACTCGATATTCACTATTTTACGACTAGCTTTTCGAGGCAATTTAGTCACTTTCATGAATTGTCAAATTATATTGTTTTACGACGAAAAGCTATAATTTCTTGATAAATAACTAAACGACTATCGTAGGATGTTGTTTAAAGTAAGTACTTGTAAAGTATTTTATAACATGATGAGATGTCATAAACATATATTTCGACGATAAACTTCATTTTCAAAAAGGTACAAGTGGTATGGATATCATATGAGTTTGCCTGCACAACATTGTTTCATGACTTACATTAGAACATATCATTCATATTAGGTTGCAGATAGAGATTGCACCTCATTTCAGTGTATCCATTTTTGTCATCATAATCATTGCATCAGGTGAGTTCCATAGCCCCATTTTCAATTGTTTTTATACTACTTTTGGGGGAGATACATGCTCAACTACTTGCTTTATTTTAACTTCTACATGCTACTGTGAGTTTCGTAGCCCCTACTTTTATATGTTTTGAACTATTTTGGGGGAGATACATGCTTAAGTATTTTTCACAAGTACTTTAGATTTTTAAGGATACTTCTATCATGATCACCATTATTTCAAAACCGAATGTTGTACTATATCAATTGTTCTTGTTGCGTGCTATAGTTCTACGTCGAATAATGTGCTATATCAGTTGACTACTGATACATTGAGTCATGTACTATTGATTATGTGCTATGGTTCTACGTCGAGTTAGGTACTATTGTGAATTCATTTGACATCATGTGGTTGAACATAAACTATACACATTTTTGCAGTGGGTTGTAAACACATAAGTTGTAAGTTTTGTATGGGCGGAACTTGGAACTGAGTGGATTTGCAATGCCTTTGCTGCATGAACGTTCTTTAAAGGTTTTCTTCATGACAACACAAACTCTATGAACTCACTCAACCTTTGTGTTGACACTTTTAGCATGTTTTATGTCAGGTATCTAAGGCATACACTTCATGGCATGCATACGGACTTATCATAGAGTCGCGGTGACGACGTGTCTCACATGGATTTTATGCACTTTAAAACATCGTTTGGATTGTGACAAACTTATTTCCGTACATGTTGACTTTCATTTGGGACCTATCTTTTGTAAACTCTGAATGTTTTATTAAATCAAACGATGTGTTTTCCAAACGACACTTTAGGTCGTTCAATATAACTGTAACTGTGATGCTATGGCAGTCATCCCCCTGGTATTCCATTCCACTGCAAAACAGGTAATTTGGGGGTGTGACAATCAGTGAATCTCAATTCGCTGGTTCACTCACTCCATGTTGTCTTCTTTGAGACGTTCCGGTTTGAGAACGGCTTGATTAGCTGCGAAACCCTGTCAAGGAGGTTCTTCAGAACCCTACCTGATCACAGGCAGTACTTGTACTGATCAACGGGGAACCGTGGGCCGTGCACCTCAATTCAACGAAAGTGATCAAGGACACTTTCGTGCACTTTATTGCTAACTATTGTTTGCAGGTACACATAACGGTTGCTGCTGATCAGAATTGAGAAGTCAATCTATTGCCACATGCTCACACATCACACTACATCGAAAGAAATCATGATAAGTACATATCTTCATCAACTGAGTCTGATATTTTCAACTCCATGCTTCTGCTACGCTGCTGCAAATATCATGAATCAACAAAAGCTTCCGCAACTCTGATAAGAAGATGTCATGAACCAAAATGTGAGCATGTCGGTCCATAAGTCACAACGTCACATAATGGCGATACTCCAAAGGATGAGTAAGAGATTTGATTTGGCTGATGATCTCAATGCTGGGTCAAAACTCATTATCACGTGGATCAGTTAAAGACCTCCACTAGAATGAACAAAACATGCAAATCATGAAGAATCAAAGACTACGAGCTACAAAGCAAAGAACTTATACAAGAAACCAAGAACATAAAAATGGAATATCTGTTTGTAATCAATGTAAACTGAGGTGACCTCCCTTAGGGGGAGATTGTTAGGATTCAGAGAAATCCTTTAGTTAAAGAGTCGGTCACCTCAAGTATATATACTCATTAGAAAGCTCGTAGTCGTAGTCATTCAGATTAAGTAAGTAGGTTATTTAGTAACACCGTGGAGGACGGACAGGTCTTTACCCACTGTATGCCTGATCCACAGCCCATAGAAGGGCGTGTCTAGTTTGTACCTATAAATACCCTTTGCCCTCCAAGGCAAAGGGTGAAGCTTTCATAATATCATTTTTCTTTGTCTCTCTAGAGTTCCCATTCTCTCTCACTTTCTCTCTCTAAAACTATAAACCATTCGATTCATATTAAGCTTATGATGTGTTTGTGAAAACCAAGATGTTACACTTTGCTTTATATAAATAGGAAGTAGATATTCACTTGAGATTCTGTTTTAGTTGTGTAATGTTATGAGAAAAGTTTAAATCCTATGGGATTTGCATTTTACTTTTTATAAACTGGAAGTAGAAAATCCCTTGAGATTCTGTTTTAGTTGTGTAATGTTAAGAGAAAAGTGTAAATCCCATGGGATTTACATTTTGCTTTATATAAACTGGTAGTAGAAAATCCCTTGAGATTCTGTTTTTGTTGTGTAATGTTATGAAAAAAGTGTAAATCCCGTGGGATTTACACTTTGCTTTATGTAAATTGTAAGTAGAAAATCACTTGAGATTCAGTTTTAGTTGTGTAATGTTATGAGAAAAATGTAAATCCCACGGGATTTGCATTTTGCTTTATGTAAACTGGAAATAGAAAATCCCTTGAGATTCTATTTTTGTTGTGTAATGTTATGAGAAAAGTGTAAATCCCATAGGATTTACATTTTGCTTTATATAAACTAGAAGTAGAAATCACTTGAGATTGAGTTTTAGTTGTGTAATGTTATGAGAAAAGTGTAAATCACATGTTTTTAGTTATCTTAATCCCTTGAGATTCTACTTTTTATAAAAAGATTCTATGAGATCACCAAGACCAACTTTATATGAACACACTAAGACACCGGGCAGATCGATATATTGGGAGCCTCATGTAGAAGGAATTTGTGTACTAGTTGAGGGGAAATACTATGACACTATAAAGGAAGCTATGAAAAATCACTTAAGTTACTTATATTCTTGTTTTTTGTTAGTTCTTTTTCTTCTTTACTGGAATATATAAATGATTCGCAAAGAAAATTCTTGTTTACTTTGAGTCTGTCTTGTTTACTTTTAATATATCATGTTCGTTACTTATATTCTTTCAATAACTTGATCACATGAGTAATCTGTATGAATCACATGGGATAAAGGATGAATCACAAGTGATTAATCAAAGAATCACATGGGATTTTGTATGAATCACATAAAAGATACTACTGCTCTTACTTGACAAAATATCATATACCATCAATAACTTGATCACATGGGTAATCTATATGAATCCCATAGGATTCTATATGAATCACAAGGGATCATTGAGAATCATGGGATTAGGGATGAATCACAAGTGATTCATCAAAGAATCCCATGGGATTATGTATGCATCACATAAAGATACTTGACTAGAAAATATCATATAAAGACAGATTTATAAGAAACTACACTACCGTTACTTGACAAAAAAATCATAAAAGATTAGTTACGTACTCATGTTCTACCATGGACATAAAATGATCTACCATGGACAAACTGATCTAGCATAAGGACAAGCTGAACAATTATAAATTGTTCTACCACTCACTTGTTTTCAATGACCACAAAAAAACATCCAACTTTACAAAAGATGATCTTCTTCTCGAATGCTTAGTTGCGCTCACATGCCTCCCTATTCCTAAATACTTCAACAATTACAAGCATCTTTTCACAACAAGAAATTTTATCAAACTCCTTTGCTAATTAAAGCATCTTACGCGCATGCTCATTAAGCTCGTATAACAACATCTTTGTGGCATACTTGAATCTCAATCGCCTCAACATGTCAGACTACCCTTCCAACTCGGCAACCAGCCCACAATCCCATTTCCCAGCATCTTCATCGGTGTAAGATACCGTATGTAACATAGTGAAAATACCGCAATTTCAAAAAAATTTCTTAGTCCTCCACTTCAGCTTTAGGATTTTTGGCTTGACTTTACCAATGTTGGTATGTTTTTTGTGACCATATAGCTTCAGATGACGGGCAAACAAAGTTTTCTACAAAATTATTATAAAAAAAGAGCATGAATTACTAGAATTCTAGGAATATGTCAATTGGGATTCAACATGAATCACATGATATTCACATGAGATTATGTCTCAGTCACAAAGGATTCATCTAGAATCACATGTGATTCTGTATGAATCACAATGGATTCCTCTAAAATCACAAGGGATTCATCTAGAATTACATGGGATTCTGTATGAATCACAAGAGATTCATCAAAAAATCACATGGGATTCTGTGTAAAACACTTAATAACAGAAAATTAAATACTTACAAGAACTTCACATGCTTCTTTATACTTTGAATCATACGTTGTGTAACACCCCCAAAATTTCATAATCTCAGCCGAAGACTAATTTGGGGTATTACGGGGAGGATCACAGTTATAATCATAGAAAACAACTTAAAAGAGAGGTTTTTAAAAGTCATTAATTATTTAATTCAAATGCAAAAGCGTTTCTAATGTTTAGCAAAATAAAAATGACAATAGTGTTTGTGATGACTGATAAATTGTTTACACCAATGACTCTTGGTCAATATGCCCACTCCGTGCCTTCATTTCCTGCTTCAATTACCTGAGATAAACATGCTAAAAAGTCAACAAAATTGTTGAGTGAATCCATAGTGTTTGTAATAATAATCATTTGAACACAAGGTGTAATCATTCAAATAAATCAATATGTATATTACCATAAGTCTCATGAACTCAACATTAACGTGTGTGTTAATATAAAGGGTGCCCTCGGTGTAGGAGCTTGCCATTCTCCTAGTATAAGTCAAATAGTGTGCATTTGGCTATCAATCTGGCTAACACAAGGTTATCTATCCAGCTAGCTCAAATGGGTTGTCAATTCCCAATATATCTATTCACAGTATTCGCGTTCACTCGCAAGTGACTAAAGTTCATGATAAAAGGGGCTTCGTAAAGGGGTAACAAAGTGTCTTATGCAATAACATTCAGGATAACATACATAAAATAGTTGTGTTCTATTTGTAGCATGTATCTCCCCACGGGTTTGAAAAACATATAAAATGTGGGACTATGAACTCACCTTGGTTGGGGGTAGGTGTAGATAAACAAATGATATCAAGTGCAACTCGGAAACGGCTCCAACACACAACCTGAATAATAGGGAAAACTCAGATTTTTTGTGGTTTGGGTGGTTTTCAAATGCTTAAAGTTCAAAAACAATATTATAAACATTATTAGCTCATCTCTGTGTGTTTTTATATTTGGTGGAGCAGTCTCTACAAAAGTTTGTAAACGATAAGTTTAAAATAATTGTTGTCCATCTCCTTAGTATAGGCTTCATGTATCATCAGTGTGGGTATGTAATTTTATAGTGTTGTTGGGTGTATTATCAATTTACGAGAAATCTGCATTTTGACATTTACGAGGAATATTTACATTTTTAGTCCCTGTACTTTGGTAAAATTACACTTTCAACCCATCTTTTCATATGTGTCAATTAAATTTAAGGTTTTCTGAATATTCACCCTTTTACCTTTAAATTATCAAAATTATAGTTTTGGCACATGTTTATAGGAATTTACACTTTTAGTCCTTAAACTTTAAATAGGTTACATTTTTGGTATATATATATTTCAAAATGACAAAATTTCACCATTTGTTGAGAAATATTACCTTTCTATCTGTAGTTTTCGAAGTGTGGCAGTTTTGGATTCTATTTTGGTTTAAATTACTATTTTAGTCCTTTAACATTATAAACTTTGCATTTCTAGTCCTTATACATGAAAATCATTCATTTTAGGTCCAATTCTTTCCAAAGTGACATGTTTGACCCAAAAGTACTTTTATAATTAATTTATAACCTCAGTTAACTCATTTGACGGTTTATACCCTTAATTTATAAAAGTGACAGTTTTGGTCCTTGTGTTTATATATATATTGCAAAAATAGTCCTTACATTTCCAAATTCACACATTTACCCCAAAATCATTTCTATTATTAGTTTATAACTTCAGATTCTCATTTTGACATTTTGAACCCTCATTTTCCAATAGTCACAGTTTTGGCCTCTCAACTTTACAAAAATTGCACTTTTAGTCCAAATTACACATTTAGCTTATGATTCCATTTCTTTTAGTTTATTTCATTCCCATAAGCTTGTGAAGCTTTTAAAATAGCTTATTTAGGGGCGTTAAGAGCTTATTTCTTCTATTGGGCCTTAACGAGTAAAACTAAGGCCCAATAGCATTTTTGGAGGTCTAATGGACTTGGGGCTTTGGCGTTTGCTTTATGAGCTTATTATTAATCAATATCAATTTTTAAAATATCTTATGTAGTGCTTATTATGCGTGTACTTATTTAGTGCTTATCGGGCATTAGGCCCGTTAAGTGTTTTTAAAGGGTTTGCGAGTAGCTTAAGCTTTTAGCTTATAGATTGTATTAGCTGAGCTTGTTAGGGTAATTTATTAGCTCATCCTGTTAGTTTAGTGTATAAGGAATCAAGTTGTGCAATTTTTTTAGTTTAGTACACGTGTGGATTTTATTTTACAAGGCCGTTCTTCATGACAAAATCCATTTTATGTAAAGAGTTATACTTAACAGTTTTTGTGAAATGTTTCATGTGACACAAGGACCATGTGATGTTAGATGATTATATGTTAGTGTGAGTGTGTAACAAGTATACAACTCCATTTTTAGGTATGCTAGGAATCAAGTGGGTGCACTTGTGAGGTTTATTGATATAACACCCTAAAAATTGGAATAAAATTTTATTAAGATTTTGGATTATATCTTAAGTTGAATAAATGAATAAGTAATACAAAAACTATATGTTAAGAAATAAAATACAAAAATTAAAACCCAAACAAACCCAAGCCCAACCCAAATTTTGTAAACCCATATAAGACAAAAAGAAAAAAAATCGGTCCATCCCTCCCCCTCCAAAATGTTTTACAGAAAACAAAAGGGAGAGAAGGAGAAAACCCTAGCCTCCATTGTTTTTTTTAAAGAAAACTCAAGGAACCAAAATCAAATCTTATTTTCGAAGCATAGTAAGGGTAAGCAATCTTTTCTCCTCCTTTCCTATGATTAATTATGTAACTCACAAGATTGAATTAGGGTTTATCAAAATCTCAGTAATTAGGTATGTTTGTTCATTAAAACATAATTAGGGATATGTTAGAGGTTTAATCTTGCGTTGGTTAGGGTTAGATGTTCTTAAAATCGGAATTATGATGCTGTCCAGAATTTGGGTTGAATTCAAAGGGGTCTAAATTGATGATTCTTGCATGTTTTTGAGCGATTATTTAACCTAAATGTAAGTACTTTTTGGGTACATTTTTAATATGTAAGCCTTGTAGCAATTGGAGACCTGTAGCTATGATTTTTATATTTTACAAGTTAAGGTGTCAAATCTGGGAAAGCTGAGTAAACTTTTGGGTTGGGGTATTTGATTTTTCATGAACAAACCATAAGGAGTTTTGACCTCTGCTTCTCCAGTTTTGATATTTAGGATATGTGTGACCCTTGGGAATTTTGGTTGGATTTTTGGAGTTGTTTAAATGGGTGTGTCATGTTCAAACTTTTGGAGTCTCTGTTTCTGGGTATTTTCTGAACAGGTCGGGAAAGATGATTTTTCAATTCATACTTAAGCTTAGTAATAAAATCCCCAAAAATTCATGAAGTAACCTAACTAATAAGGGAACACCTGGGAATTTTCCTAATTTTATTTGAGTTCAGTTAATAGTCATGAAAATTCGTCCAATACAGGTCCAGAATTGATGTTTAAAACCTAATATGTAATACAAGCATAACAATAAGTATATGGCCAATAAATCTAAGAATAACTTTCGATATGTAAATATAAATGATATACGAACCGTAACCCGTGTAGATTCATTGAAGAAGACGTGACGTTATATCATTGTGTTCATTCATTCGTTTTCTTTCCTTTCATTGGCTAGAAAATACTTGACTAGAAAATATCATATAAAGACAGATTTATAAGAAACTACACTACCGTTACTTGACAAAAAAATCATAAAAGATTAGTTACGTACTCATGTTCTACCATGGACATAAAATGATCTACCATGGACAAACTGATCTAGCATAAGGACAAGCTGAACAATTATAAATTGTTCTACCACTCACTTGTTTTCAATGACCACAAAAAAACATCCAACTTTACAAAAGATGATCTTCTTCTCGAATGCTTAGTTGCGCTCACATGCCTCCCTATTCCTAAATACTTCAACAATTACAAGCATCTTTTCACAACAAGAAATTTTATCAAACTCCTTTGCTAATTAAAGCATCTTACGCGCATGCTCATTAAGCTCGTATAACAACATCTTTGTGGCATACTTGAATCTCAATCGCCTCAACATGTCAGACTACCCTTCCAACTCGGCAACCAGCCCACAATCCCATTTCCCAGCATCTTCATCGGTGTAAGATACCGTATGTAACATAGTGAAAATACCGCAATTTCAAAAAATTTCTTAGTCCTCCACTTCAGCTTTAGGATTTTTGGCTTGACTTTACCAATGTTGGTATGTTTTTTGTGACCATATAGCTTCAGATGACGGGCAAACAAAGTTTTCTACAAAATTATTATAAAAAAGAGCATGAATTACTAGAATTCTAGGAATATGTCAATTGGGATTCAACATGAATCACATGATATTCACATGAGATTATGTCTCAGTCACAAAGGATTCATCTAGAATCACATGTGATTCTGTATGAATCACAATGGATTCCTCTAAAATCACAAGGGATTCATCTAGAATTACATGGGATTCTGTATGAATCACAAGAGATTCATCAAAAAATCACATGGGATTCTGTGTAAAACACTTAATAACAGAAAATTAAATACTTACAAGAACTTCACATGCTTCTTTATACTTTGAATCATACGTTGTGTAACACCCCCAAAATTTCATAATCTCAGCCGAAGACTAATTTGGGGTATTACGGGGAGGATCACAGTTATAATCATAGAAAACAACTTAAAAGAGAGGTTTTTAAAAGTCATTAATTATTTAATTCAAATGCAAAAGCGTTTCTAATGTTTAGCAAAATAAAAATGACAATAGTGTTTGTGATGACTGATAAATTGTTTACACCAATGACTCTTGGTCAATATGCCCACTCCGTGCCTTCATTTCCTGCTTCAATTACCTGAGATAAACATGCTAAAAAGTCAACAAAATTGTTGAGTGAATCCATAGTGTTTGTAATAATAATCATTTGAACACAAGGTGTAATCATTCAAATAAATCAATATGTATATTACCATAAGTCTCATGAACTCAACATTAACGTGTGTGTTAATATAAAGGGTGCCCTCGGTGTAGGAGCTTGCCATTCTCCTAGTATAAGTCAAATAGTGTGCATTTGGCTATCAATCTGGCTAACACAAGGTTATCTATCCAGCTAGCTCAAATGGGTTGTCAATTCCCAATATATCTATTCACAGTATTCGCGTTCACTCGCAAGTGACTAAAGTTCATGATAAAAGGGGCTTCGTAAAGGGGTAACAAAGTGTCTTATGCAATAACATTCAGGATAACATACATAAAATAGTTGTGTTCTATTTGTAGCATGTATCTCCCCACGGGTTTGAAAAACATATAAAATGTGGGACTATGAACTCACCTTGGTTGGGGGTAGGTGTAGATAAACAAATGATATCAAGTGCAACTCGGAAACGGCTCCAACACACAACCTGAATAATAGGGAAAACTCAGATTTTTTGTGGTTTGGGTGGTTTTCAAATGCTTAAAGTTCAAAAACAATATTATAAACATTATTAGCTCATCTCTGTGTGTTTTTATATTTGGTGGAGCAGTCTCTACAAAAGTTTGTAAACGATAAGTTTAAAATAATTGTTGTCCATCTCCTTAGTATAGGCTTCATGTATCATCAGTGTGGGTATGTAATTTTATAGTGTTGTTGGGTGTATTATCAATTTACGAGAAATCTGCATTTTGACATTTACGAGGAATATTTACATTTTTAGTCCCTGTACTTTGGTAAAATTACACTTTCAACCCATCTTTTCATATGTGTCAATTAAATTTAAGGTTTTCTGAATATTCACCCTTTTACCTTTAAATTATCAAAATTATAGTTTTGGCACATGTTTATAGGAATTTACACTTTTAGTCCTTAAACTTTAAATAGGTTACATTTTTGGTATATATATATTTCAAAATGACAAAATTTCACCATTTGTTGAGAAATATTACCTTTCTATCTGTAGTTTTCGAAGTGTGGCAGTTTTGGATTCTATTTTGGTTTAAATTACTATTTTAGTCCTTTAACATTATAAACTTTGCATTTCTAGTCCTTATACATGAAAATCATTCATTTTAGGTCCAATTCTTTCCAAAGTGACATGTTTGACCCAAAAGTACTTTTATAATTAATTTATAACCTCAGTTAACTCATTTGACGGTTTATACCCTTAATTTATAAAAGTGACAGTTTTGGTCCTTGTGTTTATATATATATTGCAAAAATAGTCCTTACATTTCCAAATTCACACATTTACCCCAAAATCATTTCTATTATTAGTTTATAACTTCAGATTCTCATTTTGACATTTTGAACCCTCATTTTCCAATAGTCACAGTTTTGGCCTCTCAACTTTACAAAAATTGCACTTTTAGTCCAAATTACACATTTAGCTTATGATTCCATTTCTTTTAGTTTATTTCATTCCCATAAGCTTGTGAAGCTTTTAAAATAGCTTATTTAGGGGCGTTAAGAGCTTATTTCTTCTATTGGGCCTTAACGAGTAAAACTAAGGCCCAATAGCATTTTTGGAGGTCTAATGGACTTGGGGCTTTGGCGTTTGCTTTATGAGCTTATTATTAATCAATATCAATTTTTAAAATATCTTATGTAGTGCTTATTATGCGTGTACTTATTTAGTGCTTATCGGGCATTAGGCCCGTTAAGTGTTTTTAAAGGGTTTGCGAGTAGCTTAAGCTTTTAGCTTATAGATTGTATTAGCTGAGCTTGTTAGGGTAATTTATTAGCTCATCCTGTTAGTTTAGTGTATAAGGAATCAAGTTGTGCAATTTTTTTAGTTTAGTACACGTGTGGATTTTATTTTACAAGGCCGTTCTTCATGACAAAATCCATTTTATGTAAAGAGTTATACTTAACAGTTTTTGTGAAATGTTTCATGTGACACAAGGACCATGTGATGTTAGATGATTATATGTTAGTGTGAGTGTGTAACAAGTATACAACTCCATTTTTAGGTATGCTAGGAATCAAGTGGGTGCACTTGTGAGGTTTATTGATATAACACCCTAAAAATTGGAATAAAATTTTATTAAGATTTTGGATTATATCTTAAGTTGAATAAATGAATAAGTAATACAAAAACTATATGTTAAGAAATAAAATACAAAAATTAAAACCCAAACAAACCCAAGCCCAACCCAAATTTTGTAAACCCATATAAGACAAAAAGAAAAAAAATCGGTCCATCCCTCCCCCTCCAAAATGTTTTACAGAAAACAAAAGGGAGAGAAGGAGAAAACCCTAGCCTCCATTGTTTTTTTTAAAGAAAACTCAAGGAACCAAAAATCAAATCTTATTTTCGAAGCATAGTAAGGGTAAGCAATCTTTTCTCCTCCTTTCCTATGATTAATTATGTAACTCACAAGATTGAATTAGGGTTTATCAAAATCTCAGTAATTAGGTATGTTTGTTCATTAAAACATAATTAGGGATATGTTAGAGGTTTAATCTTGCGTTGGTTAGGGTTAGATGTTCTTAAAATCGGAATTATGATGCTGTCCAGAATTTGGGTTGAATTCAAAGGGGTCTAAATTGATGATTCTTGCATGTTTTTGAGCGATTATTTAACCTAAATGTAAGTACTTTTTGGGTACATTTTTAATATGTAAGCCTTGTAGCAATTGGAGACCTGTAGCTATGATTTTTATATTTTACAAGTTAAGGTGTCAAATCTGGGAAAGCTGAGTAAACTTTTGGGTTGGGGTATTTGATTTTTCATGAACAAACCATAAGGAGTTTTGACCTCTGCTTCTCCAGTTTTGATATTTAGGATATGTGTGACCCTTGGGAATTTTGGTTGGATTTTTGGAGTTGTTTAAATGGGTGTGTCATGTTCAAACTTTTGGAGTCTCTGTTTCTGGGTATTTTCTGAACAGGTCGGGAAAGATGATTTTTCAATTCATACTTAAGCTTAGTAATAAAATCCCCAAAAATTCATGAAGTAACCTAACTAATAAGGGAACACCTGGGAATTTTCCTAATTTTATTTGAGTTCAGTTAATAGTCATGAAAATTCGTCCAATACAGGTCCAGAATTGATGTTTAAAACCTAATATGTAATACAAGCATAACAATAAGTATATGGCCAATAAATCTAAGAATAACTTTCGATATGTAAATATAAATGATATACGAACCGTAACCCGTGTAGATTCATTGAAGAAGACGTGACGTTATATCATTGTGTTCATTCATTCGTTTTCTTTCCTTTCATTGGCTAGAAAATACTTGACTAGAAAATATCATATAAAGACAGATTTATAAGAAACTACACTACTGTTACTTGACAAAAAAATCATAAAAGATTAGTTACGTACTCCTGTTCTACCATGGACATAAAATGATCTACCATGGACAAACTGATCTAGCATAAGGACAAACTAAACAATTATAAATTGTTCTACCATTCACATGTTTTCAATGACCACAAAAAAACATCCAACTTCACAAAAGATGATCTTCTTCTTGAATGCTTAGTTGGGCTCACATGCCTCCCTATTCCTAAATACTTCAACAATTACAAACATCTTTTCACAACAAGAAATTTTATCAAACTCCTTTGCTAATTAAAGCATCTTACCCGCATGCTCATTAAGCTTGTATAACAACATCTTTGTGGCATACTTGAATCTCAATCGCCTCAACATGTCAGACTACCCTTCCAACTCGGCAACCAGCCCACAATCCCATTTCCCAGCAGCTTCATCGGTGTAAGATTCCGTATGTAACATAGTGAAAATACCGCAATCTCGAAAAATTTTCTTAGTCCTCCACTTCAGCTTTAGGATTTTTGGCTTGACTTTATCAATGTTAGTATGTTTTTTGTGACCATATAGCTTCAGATGATGGGCAAACAAAGTTTTCTACAAAATTATTATAAAAAAAGAGCATGAATTACTAGAATTCTAGGAATATGTCAATTGGGATTCAGCATGAATCACGTGATATTCACATGGGATCACATGAGATTCTGTCTCAGTCACAAAGGATTCATCTAGAATCACATGTGATTCTGTATGAATCACAATGAATTCCTCTAAAATCACAAGGGATTCATCTAGAATTACATGGGATTCTGTATGAATCACAAGGGATTCATCAAACAATCACATGGGATTCTGTGTAAAACACTTAATAACAGAAAATTAAATACTTACAAGAACTTCACATGCTTCTTTATACTTTGAATCATACGTTGTGTAACACCCCCAAAATTTCATAATCTCAGCCGAAGACTAATTTGGGGTATTACGGGGAGGATCACAGTTATAATCATAGAAAACAACTTAAAAGAGAGGTTTTTAAAAGTCATTAATTATTTAATTGAAATGCAAAATCGTTTCCAATGTTTAGCAAAATAAAAATGACAATAGTGTTTGTGATGACTGATAAATTGTTTACACCAATGACTCTTGGTCAAAATGCCCACTCCGTGCCTTCATTTCCTGCTTGAATTACCTGAGATAAACATGCTAAAAATTCAACAAAATTGTTGAGTGAATCCATAGTGTTTGTAATAATAATCATTTGAACATAAGGTGTAATCATTCAAATAAATCAATATGTATATTACCATAAGTCTCATGAACTCAACATTAACGTGTGTGTTAATATAAAGGGTGCCCTCGGTGTAGGAGCTTGCCATTCTCCTAGTATAAATCAAATAGTGTGCATTTGGCTATCAATCTGGCTAACACAAGGTTATCTATCCAGCTAACTCAAATGGGTTGTCAATTCCCAATATATCTATTCACAGTATTCGTGTTCACTCGCAAGTGACTAAGGTTCATGATAAGAGGGGCTTCGTAAAGGGGCAACAAAGTGTCTTATGCAATAACATTCAGGATAACATACATAAAATAGTTGTGTTCTATTTGTAGCATGTATCTCCCCACAGGTTTGTAAAACATATAAAATGTGAGACTATGAACTCACCTTGGTTGGGGGTAGGTGTAGATAAACAAATGATATCAAGTGCAACTCGGAAACGGCTCCAACACACAACCTGAATGGGAAAACTCAGATTTTTTGTGGTTTGGGTGGTTTTCAAATGCTTAAAGTTCAAAAACAATATTATAAACATTATTTGCTCATCTTCGTGTGTTTTTATATTTGGTGGATGCAGTCTCTACAAAAGTTTGTAAACGACAAGTTTAAAATAATTGTTGGCCATCTCCTTAGTATAGGCTTCATGTATCATCAGTGTGGGTATGTAATTTTATAGTATTGTTGGGTGTATTATCAATTTACGAGAAATCTGCATTTTGACATTTACGAGGAATATTTACATTTTTAGTCCCTGTACTTTGGTAAAATTACACTTTCAACCCATCTTTTCATATGTGTCAATTAAATTTAAGGTTTTCTGAATATTCACTTTTTTACCTTTAATATATCAAAATTATAGTTTTGGTACATGTTTATAGGAATTTACACTTTTAGTCCTTAAACTTTAAATAGGTTACATTTTTGGTATATATATATTTCAAAATGACAAAAATTCACCATTTGTTGAGAAATATTACCTTTTTATCTATAGTTTTCTAAGTGTGGCAGTTTTGGATTCTATTTTGGTTTAAATTACTAGTTTAGTCCTTTAACATTATAAACTTTGCATTTCTAGTCCTTATACATGAAAATCATTCATTTTAGGTCCAATTCTTTCCAAAGTGACATGTTTGACCCAAAAGTACTTTTATAATTAATTTATAACCTCAGTTAACTCATTTGATAGTTTATACCCTTAATTTATAAAAGTGACAGTTTTGGTCCTTGTGTTTATATATATTGCAAAAATAGTCCTTACATTTCCAAATTCACACAGTTACCTCAAAATCATTTATATTATTAGTTTATAACTTCAGATTTTCAGTTTGACATTTTGAACCCTCATTTTCTAATAGTGACAGTTTTGGCCTCTCAACTTTACAAAAAATGCACTTTTAGTCCAAATTATACATTTAGCTTATGATTCCATTTCTTTTAGTTTATTTCATTCCCTGAAGCTTTTGAAGCTTTTAAAATAGCTTATTTAGGGGCGTTAAGAGCTTATTTCTTCTATTGGGCCTTAACGAGTAAAACTAAGGCCCAATAGCATTTTTGGAGGTCTAATGGACTTGGGGCTTTGGCGTTTGCTTTATGAGCTTATTATTAATAAATATCAATTTTTAAAATAGCTTATGTAGTGCTTATTATGCGTGTGCTTATTTAGTGCTTAACAGGCTTTAGGCCCGTTAAGTGTTTTTAAAGGGTTTGCGAGTAGCTTAAGCTTTTAGCTTATAGATTGTATTAGCTGAGCTTGTTAGGGTAGTTTATTAGCTCATCCTGTTAGTTTAGTGTATCAGGAATCAAGTTGTGCAATTTTTTTAGTTTAGTGTACGTGTGGATTTTATTTTACAAGGCCATTCTTCATGACAAAATCCATTTTATGTAGAGAGTTATACTTAACAGTTTTTGTGAAATGTTTCATGTGACACGAGGACCATGTGATGTTAGATGATTATATGTTAGTGTGAGTGTGTAACAAGTATACAACTCCATTTTTAGGTATGCTAGGAATCAAGTGGGTGCACTTGTGAGGTTTATTGATATAACACCCTAAAAATTGGAATAAAATTTTATTAAGATTTTGGATTATATCATAAGTTGAATAAATGAATAAGTAATATAAAAACTATATGTTAAGAAATAAAATACAAAAATTAAAACCCAAACAAACCCAAGCCCAACCCAAATTTTGTAAACCCATATTAGACAAAAAGAAAAAAAAAATCGGTCCATCCCACCCCCTCCAAAACGTTTTACAGGAAAAAAAAGGGAGAGAAGGAGAAAACCCTAGCCTCCATTGTTGTTTTTCAAGAAAACTCGAGGAACCAAAAATCAAATCTTATTTTCGAAGCATAGTAAGGGTGAGCAATCTTTTCTCCTCCTTTCCTAAGATTAATTATGTAACTCACAAGATTAAATTAGGGTTAATCAAAATCACAATAATTAGGTATGTTTGATCATTAAAACATAATTAGGGATGTGTTAGAGGTTTAATCTTGCGTTGGTTAGGGTTAGATGTTTTAAAATCGGAATTACAATGATGTCCAGAATTTGGGTTGAATTCAAAGGGGTCTAAATTGATGATTCTTGCATGTTTTTGAGCGATTATTTAACCTAAATGTAAGTACTTTTTTGTTTATATTTTTAATATGTAAGCCTTGTTGCAATTGGAGACTTGTAGCCATGCTTTTTATATTTTACAAGTTAAGGTATCAAATCTGGGAAAGCTGAGTAAACTTTTGGGTTGGGGTATTTGATTTTTCATGAACAAACCATAAGGCGTTTTGACCTCTCCTTCTTCAGTTCTGATATTTAGGATATGTGTGACCCCTGGGAATTTTGGTTGGCTTTTTTGAGTTGTTTAAATGGGTGTGTCATGTTCAAACTTTTGGAGTCTCTGTTTCCGGTTACTCTCTGGACAGGTCGGGAAAGATGATTTTCCAATTCATACTTAAGCTCAGTAAAAAATTCCCCAAAAATTCATGAAGTAACCTAACTAATAAGGGAACACCTGGGAATTTTCCTAATTTTATTTGAGTTCAGTTAATAGTCATGAAAATTCATCCAATACAGGTCCAGAATTGATGTTTAAAACCTAATATGTAATACAAGCATAACAATAAGTATATGGCCAATTCATCCAATTCAGTTACTCGTTTGACTATTCATTCACTCAGACTCCTTGTCTAGTCCATCCAAAAACTATGTGGTGTTACAGTTATTTGATTTTACTATGCTTTCATTCCATGTGGGTACCAAACTTATACTATCGAGTTATTATTTCCTTTGTTATGGTGCTATGACATGAATATGAAATTCAGCTATTACCGGGTTGATGTATGTTTTCTTGATATATCTGTCTTTCATGCTTATACACCTGTTTGTATTTCTCGGTTGCTTATTAGTTTGTTCAACATGATAATCGATATCTACCGGACTAGTTGGTCTGCCATGCTTACATTCAATTCTATGATTCTTTGCTAATAGAAATTGATTTAACTTATGTTTGTACCTATTGTCTTGCTTAGTTTGCCATGCTATAATCTTGCTTAGGGGGTGTTTGGGAGTGCTTATTGAAAATAGATTATGCGTTTTGAAAATGAATAATCAGATAATCAGCTGTTACAAAACGTGATTTTAAAACATGGTGTTTGGATGTGATTAGCAATAATCAGATAATTAGTTTTTGAAGTGTTTGGCAAACCAAATTATTTAACAACTTAATTACTAAAATTACCAAAAAGGACATTTCTATAACTATTATACTTAAGTATTCTTGTTGAATTTAATTGTCACAATTATTTAATATCACCAATAGATGTAACATGCATGATTCAGTGATAATATTCTTATCATCGTCGAATTTGAAATGCCCAGTAAAGCTATTATTAGTAATTTTTACAACAATAATAAATTAAAGAAATATAAAAAGAAAATTAAAACAAAAAGGTATAGAATGAATGGATACAAAAAAGACTGAGCAACCGCACAAACAAAACCCATTTGCAAGGGTGATTTGGTAATTAATACGAAAAGAGTAAAATCACGTTATCAAAAAGTAGGGGTGGACCAGCAGTACCAAACCGGCGTTTTGGAGGCTGTAAAACGCAGATAATCCATTCTTACATTTTCTTTGCCAAACACCTAAAACGGATTATTCACGATTTCAAAACTCAATAATCAGATAATCCATATTGAAACGCAATCCCAAACACCTTTTTAGTTTTACTACTGATGATGCTACTTGGTATGATGATTGTACAACTTATCTTTGTTGGTTATCTGTCTGGAGTAATTGTCATGCTTGAGCTATATTATTTTGTTTATAGCCTGCTTATAGAGTATAGTTTAGTTATATGTATGTGATTTGTTGCTTTGCTTGTTTTGAATGTAGTTTACAAACTATTTGTTGATTTTGAGAAAACATGTAAAAAGAGAATCACACAAACAGGAATTACTGAAGGGGAAAGGGGATTTGAGCAAACTAAAGCACGTTATATAACTGAGGTCATTCCATTCTTTAACCAACTAAAAGAATAATTCGAGGGTATTCAAAAGGCCATAGATACAGAAGTTAACAAAATTAAAAATATATTTAATGAAATGGAAAATGAGGTTAAAATATATGAATGTGAGCTTAAAGGTAATGAGATTGAGAGGAAGAATATTCACATCCTTAATGAGAATTTGATTTTTAGATGTATTGCTCAAAATGTGTTTTATACTGTCACGAATTATTCAAGATTGTGTCAATGAGCTTGAAACCAAAAATTCAAAATTGCATGAAAAAATAGAAAAGGATGATCATGATAACATGGTCAGGCATTTTTCTAAATTAGAAGTTGAATATCTTGATTTACAATTAAAATATCAACATCTTGAAGAAAGAATCAAAACTTCAAATGCCAAGACATTTTCGGATGCTCCTGAGTTTGATGCATATTTTGAAATAAACTCTCGTGATGAACGGATTCAAGCTCACTGCAACACGATCCGAAAATTGAAAGCTCAGATTTCAGAATTGAAGGGTAATAAGAGTGAAGTGACTGGCTCCCACATGCCTCCTCCTTTAGATTCTCAGAATTCTCAAAATTTCCATCTTCAAAATATCATTGATGTATTGAAACATGAAAATGAGTGTTTTTTAGCTGAAAATGAAAAGGTTAAACTGCATTTCAAAGAGTTATATAAATCAATTAAGGTTACTCGTGACAAGAACAATGAAAAGATAACGTCTTTGCAAAAAGAAATTGAGAATCTGAAGAATCAAGTAAAAGGGAAAATGCCAATCACTAGTGGTGATTATGTTGCACCAAATGTGCCTGCTTGTACTAAATATGTTGTAAATGTGAAGTATAATCCCCCTCATCTTGGGAATAATGAATTTTCATTTCAAACATATCTTTCGTCCCTTAAGGATATTTTAGAGAGTCTCCGTGAGATTGTTGAAGATGATAAAATAGAGAAACCACTTGATAATGCGGTTGGGCATGCATGCTTATATGCCAAACGATCTCAGGAACTCTTAGAATGTATAATTGCAACATGTCCTAAATCTGGTACTAGGCGAGATAGAATAGTTACACCCATTTCCATGCCTAAAGTCAAGCATGTGATCTTTGATGTGCCTCCTAAAGTCTCAGATCCTAGCAAATCTAGACCAGAAAAGCAAAAAGTAGTAAAACCAAATAATATTCCCGCCGTTCCTTCTACAGGAGTAATCAGTAACACTAAGGCTAGCGGGTCAAATCCTTCAGGCAATACAAAGCAAGATAGGACCACGCGAGCCAAGAGTGATCAAGAGAAGAACGTAGAAGACCACCCTAGGAATAATAAGTTTGAGTTGAATAAAATGAATCATGTTGATTCTAGTACTAGCTATAAGCGTACTGTAATTAATTCGAATTCTGCTACTATTTGCATAACATGTAATGAATGTTTGGTTTCTGGTAATCATTATGAATGTGTTGTGAATGATTTGAGAAATGTTGTTAAATCTTCAGTTAAAAATGTTAGGATGGCTAAACAGGGTAAGGAAGTCTGGAAGCCTACAGGGAAAAGGTTTAGTAATTATTGGAAGCCTACATGGAAAAAGTTTAGAATGTGGGTTATCAGTGGAAACCTACTGGCCATAAATTCAAAATTAAAGAACTTTTCCCTAAATTGTCTAGATCTATTCCCATTAAGAAATGGAAGCCCACTGATAGAATCATACCTTTAAGAAGCTGTCACACTTCAAATAGGTCCACTGCCACTACTAGTCTTGCTTCCACCACTAATGGTGTCATGGCTTCTAGAAATGTTGTAGGTATACAAATTGCATGTACTAACCAATCGAAACCCATTTTCTCATGGGGATCCAAACCTTCCAGTTATCCATACTTGTCTGTGTTCAAATGTAGGTCGTACAAATCGTCCTTTGGTATTTGGACTCATGCTGCTCAAAACATATGACTGGAGATCGCTCACGGCTCAAGAACTTCGTGAATAAGTTCATCGGGACTGTTAGATTTGGGAATGACCACTTTGGGGCAATTATGGGTTATGGATATTATGTGTTTGGTGATAGTGTGATCTCCCAGGTATATTATGTGGAAGGTCTTGGTCATAATTTGTTCTCTGTTGGTCAATTATGTGATTCTGATCTTGAAGTGGCCTTCAGAAAGCACTCTTGCTTCGTTAGAGAATTAGATGGTGTTGAACTTCTAAAGGGAACTCGTGGCACTAATTTCTACGCCATCTCTATCGAAGACATGATGAAATCTTCTCCAATTTGCTTGTTGTCTAAGGCATCTAAGAACAAGTCATGGTTATGGCATCGTCGTCTCAATCACTTGAACTTCGGCTCCATCATTGATCTTTCTAGAAAGGACCTCGTAAGAGGCTTGCCACGGTTAAAATACGAAAAATATCGTCTTTGTTCAGCATGCCAATTTGGCAAAAGCACAAAGTATGTCCACAACCCCAAACATGCCAATACCATTATGGAAGTTCTTTATACCCTTCACATGGATTTGTGCGGACCCATAAGAGTACAAACTATAAATGGGAAGAAGTATGTGTTAGTTGTTTTTGATGACTACTCTCGGTTTACTTGGGCTAAGTTTTTGAGATCACAGGATGAAACTCCAGAAGTCATCATAAAACTCATAAAACAATTTCAGGTTCGGCTTAATAAAATAGTTAGAAACATCCGAACAGACAATGAAACTGAATTACACCCCAACCCGACAAGGGTCAGAACGTCACATTATGGAGTCATATCAGAACATAATAATAAAATTTGCAAGCGGAAGTCTTATAAAATAAATCACCAAGTCATATAAACGAATGACTCAAAAGGAAAAATACAAAATCCAATATGTCAAAAAAATATGTAATATCAAAACAATTGATGAGTCCAATAAGATAAGGAAACTAAGGTCGGTTCACTCAAATGCTCCTACTCTCAGCCTATCAAGTCCAACATCCTACTAGGTACCTACCGCATGGAAAAGAAAGTGCGGCTGAGCTTAAAAAGCCTAGTGAACAGATATGACAAAATAAAAACTAAACAAAATAAAGATATGAAGGGAATCAAAGGAAACTGATATCAAAGTGATAGCAATGAACAAAATGAATCAATGAGGAACCTGTGGAACACAATATTAACAAATATCCAGAAAGGAAAGAAGTCAATGGAGACCAAAGCAAAGCAGCGCATCAACGAACATACATAAGTACACATACAATAACCAAACATATAAATACTGGACATAACGAATAGGAATTGATAAATAGCATCATAAGCAAAATAAGTAACCAAACAGTGTACAAGCATAGCAGTCAGCGTATCAACCAAACATAATTATGGCAACACAAATAAATCAGATAATTAGAATACATATAAGCCAAGCTGAATTATATAAGCAAGCGGAAGCAACTAAATTGAATGTAAGCATAGCAATCACACAAGTCAGATAACCCACAGTTAATAAACAGAATAAGTATCATAACCAGCGAAAACACTAGCAGCAGTATAAGCATGATAGCCACATGTATCAGGTAGGAATACCAAACGAACATCATAATTGAATATATTAACTAAACAAGGACATAGCATGGCAAGCTAAAAAAATCAACTAGACATGTAACATAAGTTGAACCATTTCCATCATCAAACAGTAGGATAAACAGAAGTGTAAACATGGCAGATCAACAAGTCAGGTAAACATCAATTACTAATCCAAACCAATATCGTAAGCAACGGAAAAATACCAACCAAAAGTACAAGAATGGTAGTCACAAATAGCAAGTAGGAATACTAAATGATAATCATAGCCCACAAAATAACCGAACGAGATATAATATGGTAAACGGATGAGTCGAATAATTACATACTAGAATGGCAAACGGGTGAATCAATTAGTCACATAATAGCATGGTAACATATAGTCACATATTACTCATATAATAGCAGGGTAAACATGTAGTCACATAAATCATATAATAGCAGGGTAAACGGATAGTCACATAAATCATATAATAGCAGGGTAAACGGATGAGGTGGTAATCTGAAGTATAAGCTTGGTAGTCAACCAAAATGGAGTGAGAGTATGACAAATAAAATGAACTGGAGTATAGTATGGTAGTTGGATGAATCACACAATGATACTGAATGAATGAGTAATTAACGAAAAACTAAAAATGAGAAATACAAAATATGGTGCATTGTGGAATAACAGAAGGTACAATATAGGTGTATCAAAAGTGTAAAGGTTTTCAGCGATCTACCACGAGCCCAAACAAATCAAATCATATCATATCATAAGTAACCACGGAGTAGCTAGCTCCCAAAATGTGAATTCATATATAAGTCCAAAATCATCAATACAACAAACCATATTGCACCAAACTTCATAGAATTCATATATAAGTCATAACAACACTAAAACTACAGAAGGTATAGCAATATACTTCAAGGATTAATAAAAAAGATCAATAATGGCATCATAACCTCATCATTTCATGTAGGAATCAATTTACAAGCCCTAAACATATAACCATCGTAATCAATCCATACCAATTCATATTAACAAGCCATCAATCATAAAAGACCATGTTAAAGTATATATTAGTTCCATCAATCTCATCATATCTCATGTACATTGCATAACATGAATTCAAGAGAAGCAAAGTGCAAAACATGTACATATCAAGTCATATAAAATCATAGAATGTCATATAAACACTAATCATGTTTTCCAAACACCCTTAATCCTACTTGTTCCATAACCCATAAATTTATTACATGCAAGCAAGTAAATGATCATGTTAGGATAACTATTAATGTTTAAATACTTAAATGAAGTCATAATAAGGCATTTAACACAAACAGATAGCAATGTACAGTTAAAACAGATTTAATAACAAGACGACATATTTTTAGGGTTTCTAAATATGTTTACACACAATTAAGGTTTCAATAAGCATTTAATCCATTTAATTAACACACATAAGTCACATATAGCCTAAATTAAGTATTCAAATTCAATTTCATAGGCTTAGGCATCAAACACCAAAATAACACATTTGAACACTCAAAGTCAATTTACTGGTTTTATAACGAAATTAAGCCCAATAAACGAATTTTAAAAACTTATCATAAGTCCAAACTAAAAATCAACAAAATTCTCATAGAAGCCCATATGTCTTAAGAGTTTACTTGAATTTTAACTCCTTTTCAAAAATCGTTTTATGATAACATACCCAGATTCGGATCTGCTGAAACACCTCAAAAGTTTCCAATTAGCAACCCAACTTCGACCATTCATAAAATTATACCAAAATTCCAGGAAGTACTAAACATATGAAATATGACTCCTGTAAATTGGGAGCCTCTAATTCGACATGGTTTGAAAATGAAAAATCATAAATCGCGACTGAAATAAATTTTTGCAAACACAGCTTTGACACTTGAACTCCCAAAAATCAAAAAACACTTTCCCTACCTCTAAAAATTATGAAACTTAATATCCAGATAGCCAACATCCTAAATTCAATTTTAGCCTCAAGAATCTTGCAAAAACACGTTTTTATCATATACTTATAATCCTTACAACACAATACAAAATTCTGAGCAGAAACTAAACATAATCCAATTAATCATAATTCACATAATTAATTGAGTTAACTACATTTTGGGTCCTTGTGGTTGTACCTGGATTTCACTTTTGGTCCATTTGTTCAAAAAGTTGCAATTTTAGTCCAAAATGCATAGTTTGGTTTCACTTTTGGTCCATTTTTCTAACGAAGTTAGTTCAGTTAGTTCAGTTAGTTAAGTCGAATTGTAAAGTGGCAACATTAGTCCTTTAACCTAACGGTCGTTTGCAATGTTAGTCCTTTATACCAAAGATCTTTTGCAACATTTGCAACGTTAGTCCTTTCAGTTAGTTAGTCCTTTAAAAAAAAATTCTAAAAAAAATTCGAAAAAAATGTTTTTTTGTCGAAATTTTTTTTTAAGATAAAAAATTTCAAAATTTTTTTTAATTTTTTTTTCTAATAAAATTTTCTTAAAAATAATTCGGAAAAAAAATTTAGAAAAAAAATTTCTATTTTTTTTTTCTAAAATAAAATTCGAAAAAAATTTCGAAATATATTCTAAAAAAAACTTTTTTTTTCCGAAAAAATTTCTAAAAAAATTTCTAAAAAAATCTAAAATTTTTAAAAATGTATATACATTGAAAAAACGTATATACATTGCAAAAATGTGTGTAAAATGTATACACGTTTTAAAAAAAATATACCAAAGATCACACACACTTTTACACACATTTTTTTATTAGAATTTTTTTTAAAAAAAAATTAGAAATTCTTTTAGCATTGCCATTTTTTAGAAATTTTTTTAGCATTGACATTTGCGATTTTTTGATATGGACTAAAAAATTTCTAAAAAAAATGTACTAAAACTATCATTTTGATATGGTTTTAGTCTATTTTTTAGAAACTTTTTAGAAAAGTGAAACTAGTACAAATTTTTTTAGAAAAGTGAAACCAAACTATCATTTTGATTTAAAAAAAATTGATATGGTTTTAGTCCATTTTGATATGGGTTAGTACAAAATTTCTAAAAAAACATGTCTAAAATTTTTTTGATATAGTTTTAGTCCATTTCTAGGGAAAAAAAAATAGATTTTTTTTTCTAAAAAAAATCTCAAATTATTTTTTTCGGAAAAAAAGTTTTTTTTAGAATATTTTTCGAAATTTTTTTTTAGAATTTTATTTTAGAAAAAAAAATTAGAAATTTTTTTCTAATTTTTTTTTTAGGAAAAAAAGTTTTTTTTGTCTAAAAACTTTTTTTTAGAATTTTTTAAGAAAATTTTTTTTTTTGATAAATAAAAATTCGAATTATTTTTTTTGAAAAAAAAATTCGAATTATTTTTTTTGAAAAAAAAAAATTCGACAAAAAAACATTTATTAGAATTTTTTTAGAATTTTTTTTTTAAAGCACTAACTAACAGAAAGGACTAACGTTGCAAACGATCTTTGGTATAAATGACTAACGTTGTTAACGACCGTTAGGTTAAAGGACTAATGTTGCCACTTTACAATTCGACTTAACTAACTGAACTAACTTCGTTAGAAAAATGGACCAAAAGTGGAACCAAACTATGCATTTTGGATTAAAATAGAAACTTTTTGAACAAATGGACCAAAAATGAAATCCAGGTACAACCACAAGGACCAAAAATGTAGTTAACTCTAATTAATTCGATCTCATATTCTTACATAATTTTATAGGTTCTTTGTATATACTTATGGGTCGATTTAATAAAGAAACAAGGATTCGGAATACCTCTTGACAATTCTAACGAGGCACAAACAAGCCCTAATCGAATCAAGAACACACCAAATGATCTACCAAACGAACACCTTCTTTTTGATCTTCTTCTTCACTCTTGTCGAATAAAAAAAAAATAAGGTTCTTGTCGTTTTGTTTCTTGTCGCCAATATGATATGGGAGGATAGGTTTTAGGGTTTTCTAGTGGAAGTGGATATATGGTTATATCAAAAAGAAAAAAAAAATAGGGAAGAGATCGTGAGTTTAGGGAGGTGCCAGGAAGATTTGATACTTTCCATCTTTGCCAAATTCATACTTATCTCGTTACAAAATGTTGTGTAACTTTGATTTATTTACTTCGACCTAGCAACCCATTTATAAACGTGTCATATGATATAACCTGTAGTTCGTTTATGAATTGATGTGTTATCTAAGTTCATATTATAAGTAGTGATAACATAGTGTTAGTATTCCATACTTCATATTATATTGTAAGTCTTATAATGTGTACCTTAGGGATTACATATAATTACTTAGGCAAAATTTTAATTGGTTCCAAATTTTAGGTTACAGGAGTTTAGGGTTTTACAATTTGTGAACAAAGAACTAAGTCAGTTTTATGAAAGCATTGGAATCAGTCATCAAAGAAGTGTTCCACTCACTCCTCAACAGAACGGTGTAGTTGAAAGGTAAAATCGAACTCTAGTGGAAGCTTCAAGAACTATGCTAATATTTTCAAAGGCTCCAATGTTTCTCTGGGCGGAAGCCATTGCCACTGCATGGTCAAGATTTGGGAAAGTTGAAAGCTAAGGCTGATATTGGATTTTTTGTTGGTTATGCACCTAATCGGAAGGGTTACCGAATCTACAACAAAAGAACCTGAGACATTATGGAAATTATTCACATTACGTTTGAGAGCTGACTGAGCAAATGGCTCCTGGACAATCCAATTCTGGACCCGCATCTCAACTTTTGACACCTGGACCCATTAGTTCAGGTCTTGTACATAATCCTTCTCCTGCAGTTCTAATGTGGGCCTAAGTGTTGATGAACAGGCTATGATGTTTCTGGAGGCCCAAGATCGTGTGACAAAATGGGCCTCACTAAAATGGGCATAACTTGGGCTACTGGGCTCCGTTTTAGGCGAATCACCAGTCAAATCGAAGCTTGGAACGAGGAGCACGTGGTGGGAAACTGACCGGAACTTTCGAGCCCCCGAAACACTCTATTTTATGAGTTATTTGCATTTTAGTGTTTTTTTGGGTTTTTTTGGACTTTGTTTATGCAATAACTTTCAGCCCGTTTGTCTTTTAGGGCCCGTTTATGTTTTGCAGTCCTATTTAAGACTTCCTTTGTAATGTGGAATAATCAGTTCTAAGAAATACCAAAAGTCTATTTTTGGCAGCTTTTTGCTAAGAATTATCCTAGTAATCGGTATTCTGTGAATCGATTATTGGAAGAGTTGTTCCTGGCATTCGTGTGAATTAACAGGATCAATTTGTGTTATCTTATTTAGACTACATCAAGTTCCTAATGTACCACCCTCAGAACAAGATTTGAAGAAATTGTTTGATCCAATGTTTGATGAATACTATGAGCCTCCAGCAGATGCTAATCCCACACCACCAACTGTAGCTGCTCCTAATCCAACCTATACAAATGGTCCACCTGTTTCAATGTCTTTATCTCGAGAAGCACCATTAGGCGATCATTCATCATCATCTTCGAATCCTCAATCATCTTCGGTGCATCAAGGAAATGCAGCTGCTAATTCTTTTGGAGATAACCCGTTTGCAACTCCCAAAGATGCTCCGTTTGAAAACATATTTACCCCTGAACCCACTCCTGAAACATCTTCACCAGGGGATCCTAACTCTGCTACATCAGTTCCTTACCAACAACCACACGAACATCTCCGAAAATGGACACATGATTATCCATTGGATAATATCTTTGGGAATCCTTCTCATCCGGTATCCACTCTAAAACAACTTGCCACTGATGCCTTATGGTGGTTCTTCAACTCTGGACTATCAAAGATCGAACCAAAAGATGTCAAAACAGCAATGTCTGAAGACAGCTGGTTTAATGCTATGCAAGATGAAATCCATGAGTTCGATCATCTTGATGTGTGGGAATTGGTGCTTGCTCCAGATTGTACTATGATTATTTCTCTCAAATGGATCTTCAAAGTAAAACTTGATGAGCACGGTGATGTTCTGAAGAATAAGGCGAGGCTTGTGGCTAAAGGATATCGACAAGAGGAGGGTATTGACTTTGAGGAATCATTTGCTCCGGTTGCACGAATTGAGGCTATTAGAATCTTCCTGGCCAATGTCTCTAGCAAGAATATGGTAGTTTATCAGATGGATGTAAAGACTGCTTTTCTTAATGGAGATCTCAAAGAAGTGGTCTATGTTAGTCAACTCGAAGGTTTTGTGGATCCGAAACATCCTACCCATGTCTACCGCTTGAAGAAGGCCCTCTACGGCTTAAAGCAAGCTCCTAGGGTATGGTACGATACGCTGTCAAAGTTCCTTTTGGCAAACGGATTCTACAAAGGAGCAGTTGATCCTACATTGTTCACCAGAAATTCAGGCAAACATTTAATTCATGTTCGAATCTATGTTGATGATATCATATTTGCCTCGACCGACCCTAATGAATGTGACCGATTCTCAAAAGAGATGGGCTCTAAATTTCAAATGTCAATGATGGGACAAATGTCATTTTTCTTAGGATTACAAATTTCACAAAATCCCTGAGGCATTTTCATTAATCAATTTTGTAGGACCACTACGAATATCAACCTTATCACTTTACCAAGCAAACCCAACACACGTAACCCAAGTTACGCGTATAAAACGTGAAACCCAAACACAAACATATGCGTAGAAATAAGATTAGAAAGATGGTGACTTGATGTTTATATAAAAACCGTGTATATGTTGTGAATAAGATATGCAAACAATAAGTTGTATATTCCTTGAGAGAGAAAATACACACACACACACACACACACTTTCAAGCACACCCCTCAAATGACCATTTGAGGGGTATTTATAGTACAAGAGGCATAAACCCTAAAGGCTTTAGCTCGGGCTTTCTTTGGGCTTTCGTGGACTTGGATTGGAGTACACTTAATAAAAGGCTAGCTTAACATAACTATTAGCCATTTAGCTTAGCCCAATCCATGAGCCCGTTGACTATTCTATCACGATATCTAACACACGTTACAAAGTTCCTAATCGTGAATGACCATCACTTCTAATAAAACTATTAAGGCTAACAATCTCCCCCTAAGGGGTGGTCATTCAAATGATGCTCCACTTGATTAGGTCTCTACTTTTCTTGAGCTAGGACTTTGTGTGTAGATATTGAATAGTCTTGATTCTTTGTTCCTTCATGCTTTGTGATCAGATAATGTGGTTGTCTGCCGTTGTCAACTTCGTTGGTTAGGTATCTCCACGTATTTCTCCACCATGCTCACACTTCTATTTGACTTTGAGTTTCCAATGATAAAGTTCTCGAGTCTTTACACTTTGGAGATTCTTTGACATAGACGAAGAATCATCTTTAACTTTGAGTTGCCTTTGATTTTGATGAGAACTTTCATGTGTTGTTGGTATGATCATGTGGCGAGTCTGCACGATCCATCCGCTCCGGAGCTTCCATAAGAAGAAAACATAAAAACAGGTTAGTAATAAGCGGATTCCGGCACTTACAAGTTTGAATTTCGAGGGTGTTAACAGCATAGTGTGAAAACACGTCTCTAATTCTTACAAGGGCCGTTCCTGAACTGGAGTCCCACAAGAAAGATAACGCGATATACCAAAGTACATCTACAGTTCAGATGAGTCGCTGAGGTACACCGAAGCATCACCCCACGACTGTAGACCGTTTGAGACACACTAAGCGTAATCCACGGGGAGTTACCAAAGTGACCTGCTGTCAGGGCTGCTTGATGTTGACCCTGGCAGGAGTTTCCATTCAATCATTGAAGATCACAGAAGTGAAACTTCTCATAAATGTTCTGGCAGATTGCTAAGATCTGCGTAGGACTCTAAAATATATCACTTGTGTCCTTATTGATGAACAACAAGCGATGTCATGTCAAGTGTTCCTATGAGATCTTTTGATGAATCTCGTCGCTCTAGACTCAATAGTGCATTTTGGTTTTTCCTGAGCGGAGACTAGGGAGAGGGTCTCCTTTTTCAATACCAACCAACTCTAAGAGAAGGTCAATAGATTATGTAGGGTTCCCAGCGAGAATGAAACAAATCCTTTTGAGAGGAATTGAGTGGCTAGAAGGTTTAGTGCAGTGCGTCACTGGGTCCATGACGTCTTGGTCTTCAATACCAGTGTCAACTAAGTGACAACCAGTAGCAGATGGATTGAACCCGGTTTCTGCCCTAAGGTTGAATATGGAGGGCTATTTCTTTTCACCCTTTTTCATTACATTTCTTTTTAATTCTTCAACCCCTTCTTTCTCCTTTCTCACATTACTCCTTTTTTCAATCATACCTAAGGACTTCTAATACTAACTATTTGTGATGTCATTGGGTAGATCCCTCCGGCTCTGGCGGATCATAGGACGAATTTCTTATCCTTAGTCACCTTATAACTCCATGACTGTCCTATTGTTGCCATAAAACCATTTTTTGAAAATCTCTCAAAGTGTTTATGATGGAAAACATGTTTGGAACACTCTGAGAGTTTTATATTTTCAGAAACACTCCCCCTTCACATGTGCTTATAAGTTTTGACAGAAATCTGCACATACAGGGTAGAGTTCGCACTTTTTGAATTGATCGACTTTAAATGAACTAGACCGATTCGAGACACGTTTACATCACTAGAGAACTAGCTTGAAATTATTGCCCGTCCTGGTCAAGTCCATAGAAAGTTTCTCGAGATGGTACATGATTCCTCGTCAATTCATTGGTTTCAACTGAGTCGAGCTCATTTGAGATTCAAACAACGATCATTAAACTTTTTGATCACATTTTAATCACGTCTCCTCCCCCTCAAAAATAGCATATTCGTGATATTTTTTATATCAACGGATGAAACAACATTTTAGAATCTGTTGGGGAGTCAAACGGATTTGATTTAAGCATGAATTTGGAACATTTTCTTTTATACTCCCCCTTTAATAAAGCATATTCAATTAAAGGGTTTTAGAGGGAGTTATCTTGAGCACAAAATATTTTGAAAGATTTTGAAAAAAAACTTTTTGAACAATCTTGAAAAGGTGCTCAAGATGATGATGATTTCTCACCATTTTTAAATGTAGTGCACTGAAACGTACACTTGTGATTTTCATTAAAAAGCACGAGTTTTGATTTGAAAAATAATCAAAAGTCATCATTTTAGTCCGGGTTTCGTACGGAAGAATACGAAAGCCATTATTTTGAGAAATTTTGAGAAATGACATGTTTTGAAAAACATTAAAGAACTCTCGCTCAAGCATCTGTACATGCCCGTATCATTGTTGAATGACATTTCTAGAAACGTACAGAATATCGATTATACGAGAGACATGTCGTGAGAAGAATATTTTTGGATTTTTGATTTTATACTGTTTTTGTATTTTTTGAAAGTTTTATATTTTTATATTTTGCTTTTGATGGTTTTTCAAATTTTGTATTTTGTTTTTCAAAAATATTTACAGCGAAGCTTTTTGGAAAATCATTTTCAAGAAGATTCGAGAAGACGTTCTAACTCCTCAGGGGTTAGGCTTCGCATTCCAATTCGTCGAACTAAATAGTCAAACCTTTCTTTTGGAAGGGCTTTAGTTAATAGATCGGCGAGTTGGTAATCAGTCTTCATGAAAAATAATTCAACAGTACCATTTTCGACGTACTCTTTGATGAAGTGATAGCGGACTCTGATATGCTTAGTCTTTGAGTGATGAACAGGATTGCATGATATGGCTATGGCACTTTTCGAGTCACAATACATAGGTATTTTATCAAAATTAAAGCCATAATCTGTGAGTTGTGTTCTCATCCATAGAACTTGAGCACAACATGCAGATAGAGACACATACTCAGCTTCGGCGGTTGATAGTGCAGTGCAATCTTGTTTCTTTGAAGACCAGCTTACTAACTTTTCACCCAAAAATTGTGCTCCTCCAGATGTACTTTTTGCTGTAACTTGGTCACCTGCGTGGTCCGCATCTGAAAAGGCAATTAGATCAAATCCGGATTCCTTCGGATACCAAAGTCCCATGTGAATGGATGTCTTCAGGTACCGAAAGATCCGTTTAACCTCTTTGAGGTGCAGTTCGGTAGGCTTTGCCTGAAACCGTGCTAATAAGCAAACAGCAAAATGAATATCTGGTCGACTAGCAGTGAGGTACATGAGAGAACCAATCATGCTCCGATATTTCTTCGGATCAATAGGTTTCCCAAACAAATCGGCTCCAATTTTTGGTGAAGTTACCATTGGTGTTCCGACAGAGTCACAATTATCCATACCATGATTTTTCAAAATCTCAGTTGTGTATTTAGCTTGATTTATAAAAATTCCACGAGGGGACTGATGTATTTGTAAACCAAGAAAGAATTTTAGTTCCCCCATCATGGACATTTCAAATTTGCTTTTCATGAGATTTTCAAAATGTTTTGAAAGATTCGGATTAGTGGACCCAAAGATGATGTCGTCCACATAAATCTGAACAATCAAAATGTCATTTTTGCATTTTTGTGTAAACAAGGTAGGATCAACTGTTCCTTTGGTGAAATTGTTTTGGATATGGAAAGAGGACAGTTCGTCATACCACGCTCTCGGAGCTTGTTTCAAACCATAGATTGCCTTTTTGAGTTTGAAGACGTAGTCTGGATGTTCCAAGTCGATGAAGCCTTCTGGCTGACTCATGTACACTACTTCTTTCAAAGTTCCATTCAAGAACGCGGTCTTAATGTCCATCTGATAAACCGTGATGTTTTTGTGAGCTACATAGGCTAAGAATATCCTGACTGCTTCAAGTCTAGCTACCGGCGCGAATGACTCTTCAAAGTCTATCCCTTCTTCCTGTCTGTATCCTTTGGCCACAAGACGAGCTTTGTTGCGAATTACAGTCATTTCTTCATCCCTTTTGTTCTTCCATAACCATTTGAGATCAATGATGCGAATGTCAATTGGTCTTGGAACCATTTCCCAAGAGTCATGAAGACGGTATTGGAGAAGTTCCTCCTGCATCGCTTCTATCCATGCGGGTTCTGCCATTGCCTCGCGAATGTTCTTTGGTTCGATATTGCTAATTGAGCAAAGGTAAATGCATAAGTCGCAATCGGTGGCAAGTTGACGTCTCGTCTGAATTGGCCTTGAAGGTTCACCAATAACTTGTTCAATTGGGTGGTCTTTTGTCCACTTTAGAGTAGAAGGATACCGTTGGTTAAATGTATGCGAGTTCGATGGTTCGCGTAAGCTTGAGGATGATTCAGCTGATTCCGTAGCAAACGGGTTTTCAAATAAGTCTTCATCTAACGTTGCATCGTTCTGATGTTGATGGAGTTGGTGCATTGGTTTCGACCGTTGTAGATGCATCTTCTGTTGGTGGTGGAGGATGATTTTGAGCGAGTGCAGCGGAATGATGGTTTGATGCATTTGTCGAAGTTCCACCATAGTATTCATCGAACATTAACTCGAAGAAATTTTCCCATTCTTGTGCTTTAGGATTATCAAACGAAGTTGATTGAACTCTTTGAGGTATGAGTCCTGAACTGATGTGTCCAGAAGTCTGTCGGTTTAGTGCGGGTTCTAGAGCGAGTCTCTCAGAAGCCATATGTGAAAGTTCATCAAACTTCACATTCATCGTCTCCATGATCCTCCTAGTTCTTCTGTTATACACCCTGAATGCCCTCGAGTTATCTGAATATCCAATGAAGATTCCAATATCACCTTTAGCTTTCAATTTACCTAGATCTTCTCTGTCGTTCGTCGGATAGCACAAAGCGCCAAACACGTGAAAGTAAGAGATATCAGGTTTTCTGTTGTTCACAAGCTTATATGGGGTTTTATTGAATCTAGGATGGATTAGGGATCGGTTCTGAGTGAAACAAGCAGTGGCAACAGCATCAGCCCATAGAAATAACGGTGCACTAGAATAAATTAGCATTGTGCGAGCAGCTTCCACAAGAGTTCTATTTCTTCTTTCAACTACCCCATTCTGCTGTGGAGTTCTAACAACTGATGTCTGATGTGTAATTCCAACATCTTCAAAATAAGTTCTTAACTCCTGATTAGTGAATTCTGTGTCGTTGTCTGTTCTTACAACTCTTACTGGAGCTTGAAGAAGTACTTGAATTCGTTTCAGAAAGGTGATGATGATGCCTGGTGCTTCGTCTTTTGATCTCAGAAACTTAACCCATGTATATCTTGAATAATCATCAACGATAACAAGAATATACTTTTTCCCGTTAATGCTTTCAACTCTCATTGGGCCACATAAGTCCATGTGCAACATATTCAACTTTGCTTCCGAACTAGGTATGGTTTTGGGTTTATATGATGCTCTTTTGCTTTTTCCTTGTTCGCATGATGGACATAAGTGATCCTTGGTGTATTTGAACTTTGGAAATCCATTGACGATGTTGTCTTTGGCAAGATTGTTGATGGTGTCAAAATTGAGATGGGATAACCGTCTGTGCCACAACCAGGACTGATTTCCAGATGCACATGTCATAAGACATATTGGTGATGAAGAGGCCATTTGATTGATGTCGATAGCATACAAGTTTGTATCACGATTCCCAGTTAAGAGATCAGTGCCATCCAAGTTTCTAACGAAGCAAGCATTTTTCCTAAAAGCAACCTCTAAATCTGCATCACAGAACTGCCTGACTGAAAACAAATAGTGTCCCAACCCTTGGACATAGTAAACCCGAGTGATCAAATAATTTCCAAAAGGTAGATCTCCATAACCCATGAGAGCTGCTACATGATCATTTCCGAAACGTACGGTTCCCATGAATTTCCAGACGAAATTGATCAGCAGCTTTAGATTCCCGGTCATGTGCTTGGAGCAACCCGAGTCGACGATCCAAAGACAAATTTCGATAACCTGCCAGTTACAAAAAAAGAATATTGTGGAAACCGTTTTGATTTTGGTTCCTTTGGGTTAGGGGTAAGATCCTGATCACACTCAGAGAGGTTTTCTACAGGGAAGTCTGGTTTTTCACTCATTGTACCATTCTGGAGTGTGAAAGTTCTACCTGTGGGTTTCCAAATATCATCCCTAAAGTATACACGTTGGTTCCTGTCAGTAGTGTAAAGCCTAAGTTTTGCAACTAGTGTTCCTACTTGTTTAGCGTAATTACTTTTTGGGACGTTCTTCTTAACAGGCTTATCATTCATATTCTTAGAAACACAATCATCTTGAACATTGAAAGATTTCTTGCAAGTTAAACAAAGAGATTCAACAGATTCATTAAACTTAGCAGAGTTCAAAGGTTCATTACATTCAGATGAAATGTCTTTCTTATTACAAAGCGGTAAATTCCTAGGGTGTTCTTCTACTTTCTTCTCTTTATTCAAGCGACTACTCTTAGAGGCATGCGAGACTCTATTGTTCCTTGTATTGCTCTTAGGCTTTAGTCTGCTGCTCCTAGAGGTGCTTCCTAGTCCTGTAGAAGGTAAGGCACACTCATTAGGATTCACAATCTTATCTAGAGAAGTGGTTTCAGCTTTCCTAGTCTCTTTAGAGTGCTTATCTAAACTTATGTCGTTTGTTCCATATGTTTTAGATGTGGAGGCAGACGCATTAGTGGTACTTATCTTAAAAAGTCCAGGTGCTAAAACTTTTGGTTTCTCGATAACCGCTTTTCCCTTATCAACATTTTGTTAAGGTAGGGCAGGTGGAGTGACTGGTTTTGATGAAACATTTTTTTCATTGACTTTTGGAGGAGGCATAGAAACAGACATTTTTGGTTTGGAAACCGGTTTAGGAACATTTGCTTTCTCCTCAGTCAATGGTTTTGTAATCACAGTATCCACTGCCTTTCCTTTTTGACTTTCCAGCTGAGCCCTCAAAAGATCATTTTTCGCTTTCATGTCATTGTAGTCACGCTCATACGACAGTTTGTCATACTTGCATTCCTCAGTTTTTCGATCAAGTTGTTTAAAATATGAGATATTTTCTTTTTCAAGTTTCTCAAGTGCTTTTTCATATTTTGAAACAATTTTGGAGGTCTCAGACTGGAGTCTTTCATGATCTTCAACAGAATATGTTTGCAAAATGATGGACATAATATCAGTGGTCAGAACATCTTCGAAGAGAGAATCATTTAAATTTTCCAAAACTTTGATTTGTTCAACACAGTCATTAGCTTGCTTTACCAGGGATTTATGGTCCTTGACAAAGTCAGTTGTTTCTTTCAAAAACGCTTGTTCAAAATGAATTACCCTTGCACTGATGGCATTCAGTTGAGGGGCAATTTGAGTTTCAAAAAGCTTTCTTTGTTCGATGTCAAAACTAGAGAACCAGTTGTTAGGTGTAATAGTGGTTTTAGTTTTAACAGTGTCTTGAAGATCCACAATTCTAGTTTTCACATTGTCTAAAATACTTCTCGCATCACTTGTGTTAAAAGGATTGTTTGAAGACATTTTTTCAATGTTCGAAAGAGAATTTGAGACAACAACTGGTTTTGAAACAGATTTTGAAGCAGGTGTTGACTCTTTGTTTGAAACACTTGTTGTGATGGGGAACTTTGACTTTTCTTTTTGATTAACAAAAGTAATTCCGTTAATTTTTTTCCATTTGTTATAATCAATAGGTTTGATTTCCGGATTCTTTTGTTTCATTTTTGATCTACTCTCCTCAGATAGTTCTAACGTTTCAAGAGAATCACGAACAATAATGGGTTCATGCAAAACATTTCCATTGTTTAACACATTCTGAGATTTCTGAGCTTTCTTGAGGAACGAAGAAGGGTCGTTACCAAGTGCCATTCTATTATTAGTATGAAAACGTGGATTTACTTGATTAGAAAGCATCTTGATTGTTTGAGCAGAATGACCCGTTTTGAGAAGCAAATTTTCCAAAGTTTGGATTTTCTCATTTTTATCAAGAATTTCATCAAGAAGAGAATCTTCTCGTTTTGAAAAATCAGTAATCAACTGCTTCTTTTCTTTTTCAAGATTAGAAAACATTTCTTTTTGTTTAGAAAGTTGGTTATTTAAATCAGAAATTTCCTTGTTTAAAGATTTAATTTTCAAGTTCAAATTCACATCAAGTGTGTTATACTTGATTTGCAATTCTTTTTCTTTAGAAACCAAATTTCGATAACCAATTCTAATTCTGATTCTTTTTTTTTCTGAAATTCAAAGGCTTTTGCGTTCTCCTTGTAACTCTCAAGCTCAGCGGTCAATTTAGCATTCGCGGCCTTAACATCGCGATTGACCTTTTTAACTTTCTCAATTTCAATGCCACAGTTGTTGATTAATGATTCAAAATAAGCACGTGTTTCCTCATCAGTCTCAGTATTTTGTGCCACACAGCCTCCACTAGGATCCACATCTGGAGTTTCAGAGTTAGTATTGCTACAACTCGGATTGTCCAGGTATGTATCATAAGTAGGTGCTGATGTCACAGAATGTTGTTCGTCATGAGTAGACACATCAAATATGACATTGTTATAGCATGGATCAATGATTGGTACCTCAGATACTGCGTTGGCGTCATAGACAGGAGGTGCATCAGAATCAGTGTCGTACTTAGTCTCCTGAAGATTTGCCATGAAGATGCAGTTTGCACTGAGTTCCTCGAGGTCTTCCAAATCATCCATATTAGCCATGAAGTCATGTTCCTCAGCACTCAATTGAAGTCCAGATTGTTCCTTTTGTACCAACATGATAGCTTTCTGAATATACGCAAGATCTTTCTTTTTCGGCTTAGTTGAACAATTCCTTGCCATGTGACCCAATCCTTGACAGTTATAACACGTAACCTGATTACCCTGATTCACATTTCCATAATTCCCAACGACTGGAGCTGCAACATTCCCATTCTGATTACCCACTGCTCTATTCCCAACATTCTGACCCATCTGATTACCCTGATTCGGAACCGCCTGATTACCCATGCGAAATCCAGTAGCATATCCCTGCTGATTCCCAATAACTCCAACCATTTGTCCTTGACGACCCATATTCACACCCGGCTGTGCAATTTGCCTGTTGCGAGTGTTTGATGAAATCCTTTGGTTGTTGTTAGTTGGTGTGGAATAGCGACCTCTGAATGCTTTGCCCAAGAATGCAAATGCTTGTGACAAAGCTTCTTCTGGTTCCATTTCAAGATCAGTGATTCCTTGTTCCTGGTAATGTTGTTGTTCAGGTGGATAGTTTTGTTGTTGAGGGATGTATTGCTGCAAGTTGTTGTTACTGGAAGATGATGAAGGTTGTTGTTGTGTATTCACTGGAGTTTGAGTCTTTGCAATGAGTGCCAATGGATCATGATTCTTTGCTAATCTTTCTTGCCTGACTTCATTCACTTCAGCTTGGTTTTGTTTCAGAAAATCGTTGAGTTGATCAAAGTTCACTTGATGTAAGTCTTTTGTTTGGTTGACAATAGTGACATATCGTCCCCATTCTTCTGGCAGATTGTTCAAGAACTTGATGTTGCTCACGATAGTTCTGGGTGTCAACTTGTTTCTGATCAGCTCATTCATTAAAGTGCAGAACCTTCCATAGTAGGATTCAATGGATTCTCCTGGAGTAGATGTAAACTTCTCCCAAGCAGTTAGCAACTTGTTCTCTGTGTCTTGTTGACCAATTTCTGTTCCATGACAAAGTCGTCTAATACGTTCCCACGTATCGAAAGCAGTTTCACAACTGTCTACAGCAGCAAAGATGTCTCTTGGTAAACCCAGTTGGATAATATGAATTGCCATGTCATCTGCTTCGACTTGTTTCTGATCCTCTTCAGAGTATTCCGAGTCTTTTTGAAGACGAAGAAATGGTGGGACGGGAGGTGTTGCATCAGCATTTCCAGGGTCTTGGACTTGTCGAGGTATGAAGGGTCCATCCTGAATGGATTTGATCATCAATTTTCCATTAGGTTTTGTCTTGATGTAACGAAGCATTCGACTTGTCCATTGAAGATAACCACCTTTTTCCAACATAGGAGGACGGTTTTCGGCACCGGCTGCATGAATGTCTTGTTGAGTTGCCATTGATGAAGGTATGATCTGATAAAGTTGATGTAGGATCGATTCAACGATAAAGGAGTTGTGGTTGATGAAGATTAAGCTCGGTTGAGGTGTTTCTGAAACTCGTACTCGTAAACTCGGTTCTTAAAAAATTTCGCCCAAAATTTGAAATTCACAATAAAAATCAATTCTAAGGACGTATGAAAATTTTGAGTTATGACAATTTTGACGCCAAATTTGACCCGAAAATTTTGAATTTAGGCCCAAAAATTTGAATTTTTGACCAAAATTTTCACAGTTAAAACAAAATTTGAATTTCGCGTAAAAATTGAACGTTTGGTCTTCAAAGAAGCAAATGAGTACTTCAATATCCTCTACAAAGGCTGAATACATTGCCATGTCATCGTGTTGTGCTCAAATCTTATGGATGAGATCCCAATTATCTGACTATGGCTTTGTATTCAACAAAATTCCTCTGTACTGTGATAACAAAAGTCCCATCGCTCTCTGCTGCAACAATGTCCAACACTCAAGAGCTAAGCACATTGACATTCGACATCACTTCATCAGGGAACAAGTAGAGAAAGGTATGGTTGAACTATATTTTGTGAGGATTGAATATCAGCTGGCAGATATCTTCACAAAAGCTCTTTCTAGAGATCGTTTTGAGTTTTTCCTCACACGACTTGGCTTGAAAAGTTTACAGCCGGAAACTCTCAAACATCTTCAAGAGGAAGATGAGGAGTAAAGGAGTTTCTTCACCCAATCTTTGTAAATAATCTTTCAAAAAGCAAAATACAAAAATATAAAACCAACAAAAAGAAAATATAAAATTATAAAATCTTCAAAAACCCACAAAAAATTGAAAAATTCAGAAAATACCAAAAATATTGTTTTCTCAAGGCTTGTCTTCTGGTATCGATAACATCTACGGTCTTAGAAATGTCATTCAAAAATGGCACGAGACTTTAGATGAAGTTCGAGCAGAAGGTGTAAATATTTTCTAAAATCATGTCTCAAAACGATGGCTTACTGTCATTTCAGGCAGTAACCCGGGATTAAAATGATGGCTTGCAGTTACTTCAGACTGTAACCCGCTTTTAAGGAAAGGACAGTGCTATGCTAAATTGATTTTAAAATATCAAGCTTTGATCCTAAAAACAAAAGTTCATAAGGAACATTTGTCGCCAAAAAGACGAATGTTTCTTCACAAATGTTTTTCATTCTAAAGATTCTTCTGAAAAATAATTTTCTTCAAAAGAAAACAAAATTGCTTTGAAAATAACTCGGACTTAATTTTGAAAATCAACTAGAATTATCTTTTGTCAAAATCTCTGTCACTCAATCAACAACTTTGGTCATTGATCGATGGGGAGAATGATTTCAAATATTTCAAAAAAAATGATAATTTCAAACAATTGACATCAAAAGGAGCATGCTCTATATTTTTGAATCAAAAAGAACATTTTGTCCACAATTGGACTATGAGCATGCTAACCTTGAGTTTTAATTCAGATGGTACAAAATCTGAACATTTTACATAGGGTGAAAGCTAAAGATACGCAACATATTTTTTCAAATAAACATGTCTAAGTAATGTACTTTGTAAATTGTCAAAGATACACAATATATTTTCAAATAATCTTCGATCTACTAATATGACCGGTTGGCAGCAGGCTCTGTTGTACAAATCGGCCTAGGCGGCCGATTAATCCCGGCATAATCGCTGATCGCTCACTAAGCGCCTTGATTTATCATAATCGGCCTATTTAATCGGTTTGGTCAAAAATCGCTTAAAAATCGGTCAACAAACCAATTAATCGGACAAAATCGGTCTAATCGGATTAATCGGACAAAAGGGCTTAAAAATTGTCAACAATATCGCTTAAAAATCGGTCAAAATCACTTAAAAATCGGTCAACGAACCGATTAATCGGACAAAATCGGTCAAAGGTCGCTTAAAAATGGTCAACAAACTGAGTAATATTTATGTTTGACTTTGAACTTTGAAAAATTATGTATTATGTATTTATGTCTATATTTGAACAATTGAAATATTTGAAATTTGATGCAATACGCTTATCCGATACATATAAAATAATATAATGTCTAAAATTACATTTTTGTGCATAAAAATTCCAATCCGATTAATCCCCGCCTAACCGATTAATCGCTAGGCCCTACCCAACCGCCTCACTAGCGCCTAGCGATTTTTACAACCTTGGCAGCAGGTTACCAGGTCACATTTGATTAAAAATTACACATTTGATCCCCCAAACTTGACCAAATTCGCGCAGTTAGTCCAATTTTAATAACGCTCGTTAAAAAAAATTTTAAAAAAAATAATAATAAATAATCTTAATATATATATATATATATATATATATATATATATATATATATATATATATATATATATATTTTAAACCTTTATGCGTAGAAAGAGCTTAGGCGTAGAAACAGGAAGTTACGAGTAGACGAGGCTTATGCGTAGGATCTTATGCGTAGGATCTTAGGCGTAGGATCTTATGCGTAGGTTTAAAGTTACGAGTAGAAAAAGTTATGCGTAAGATTTAGCTTATGCGTAAGGAAAACTTAGGCGTAAGAAAATTGCTTATGCGTAAAGTATTCTACGCGTAAGTCGAAACTTATGCGTAAGATTATGGTTTTGCCCAAAAATCCTTTACACTATCACAGTGTAAGAGATATCCAAAAGTCGAAGTGTTCCACAAACTTATCCAAGTGAGGGAAGCACTGAGTCACCGTTTAAGCTCGAAGAATCTGCACCAAAAAGTTATGAGTAGAACCTTATGCGTAGTTGACTTTCTTACGAGTAGAACTAGGGTTTTGACCTACTCGTAAAAAATTTCCAGTGATTCAACCAATTTCTCTTGCACAGATAGCCTTAAAAACACTCAAATAACACAAAAATGTTAACCTTTTTCACCCAAAGTGCTTAGAAAAGTTACGAGTAGAAAACTAGGGTTTTGACTTTTTGACTTCTACTCGTAAGAAATTTCCAACGATTCAAATGATTTCGCTTGCACAGATATCCTTAAAAATACTCGAATAACCCAAAAATGTTGACCTTTTTCACCCAAAGTGCTTAGAAAAGTTACGAGTAGAAATGACCAATGAACCAAAAACGAGTTCAAAATGAAGAAAAACACGTAAAGCTTCAAACTTTTTTCAAAAAACTGAAACTTTAGCACCAAATAAACCTTAGACCATAAGAATCTTGAAGATTTAAGTGCAAAAATAAAAGTTTTATGCGTGAATCTTTGAGAACGAAACTACGCGTAACCACTACACAAAAAAACTTCAACCAAACACTCCTAAACCATTGTTAGGCGATTGATACCAATTGTAGGACCACTACGAGTATCAACCTTATCACAAATACAAGCGAACCCAACACACGTAACAACAGTTACGCGTAGAACACGAACAAACCAAACACAAACATATGCGTAAAACAAAGAAGGAAAGATTAAGAGAGATGGTGACTTGATGTTTATATAAAACCGTGTATATGTTGTGGATAAGATATGCAAACAATAAGTTGTATATTCCTTGAGAGAGAAATACACACACACACACTTTCAAGCACACCCCTCAAATGACATACTTGAGGGGTATATATAGTACAAGAGAGAGGATGCCCTAAGGCTTGGCCATGGGCCGTATATGGGCTTCGTGGGATTGGATTGGACTTGGATTTGATATAAGGCTAGCTTGTCTTAACTTATAGCCATTTAGCTTAGCCCAATCCACGAGCCCGTTGACTATTCTATCACGATATCTAACACACGTTACAAAGTTCCTAAATGTGAATGACCATCACTTCTAATAAAAACTATTAAGGCTAACAAATTTAAATATACAAATGAAATTTTAAAGAAATTTGGATTTGATTCTTGTGACCCTGTTGACACTCCCATGGTGGAACGAACAAAACTGGATGAGGACCATTCGGGGATCCCGGTTGATCAAACTAATATCATAGTATGATTGGATCCCTAATATATCTCAATGCCAGTAGACCTGATATTCTGTTCGTTGTTTGCATGTGTGCTCGCTATCAGGCTAAGCCTAATAAAAAGCACCTTCAAGCGGTTAAACGAGTCTTTCGGTACCTCCAAGGAACCATTAACATGAGACTTTGGTATCCGAAGGACACCGGTACGTCACTAACAGCCTATGCAAATGCTGACCATGCAGGGTGTCAAGATACTCGTCGAAGTACTTCAGGAGGTGCTCAGTTTTTTGGTGATAATTAACTGAGCTGGTCTTTAAAGAAGCAAATGAGTACTTCAATATCCTCTACAAAGGCTGAATACATTGCCATGTCATCGTGTTGTGCTCAAATCTTATGGATGAGATCCCAATTATCTGACTATGGCTTTGTATTCAACAAAATTCCTCTGTACTGTGATAACAAAAGTCCCATCGCTCTCTGCTGCAACAATGTCCAACACTCAAGAGCTAAGCACATTGACATTCGACATCACTTCATCAGGGAACAAGTAGAGAAAGGTGTGGTTGAACTATATTTTGTGAGGATTGAATATCAGCTGGCAGATATCTTCACAAAAGCTCTTTCTAGAGATCGTTTTGAGTTTTTCCTCACACGACTTGGCTTGAAAAGTTTACAGCCGGAAACTCTCAAACATCTTCAAGAGGAAGATGAGGAGTAAAGGAGTTTCTTCACCCAATCTTTGTAAATAATCTTTCAAAAGGCAAAATACAAAAATATAAAACCAACAAAAAGAAAATATAAAATTATAAAATCTTCAAAAACCCACAAAAAATTGAAAAATTCAGAAAATACCAAAAATATTGTTTTCTCAAGGCTTGTCTTCTGGTATCGATAACATCTACGGTCTTAGAAATGTCATTCAAAAATGGCACGAGACTTTAGATGAAGTTCGAGCAGAAGGTGTAAATATTTTCTAAAATCATGTCTCAAAACGATGGCTTACTGTCATTTCAGGCAGTAACCCGGGATTAAAATGATGGCTTGCAGTTACTTCAGACTGTAACCCGCTTTTAAGGAAAGGACAGTGCTATGCTAAATCGATTTTAAAATATCAAGCTTTGATCCTAAAAACAAAAGTTCATAAGGAACATTTGTCGCCAAAAAGACGAATGTTTCTTCACAAATGTTTTTCATTCTAAAGATTCTTCTGAAAAATAATTTTCTTCAAAAGAAAACAAAATTGCTTTGAAAATAACTCGGACTTAATTTTGAAAATCAACTAGAATTATCTTTTGTCAAAATCTCTGTCACTCAATCAACAACTTTGGTCATTGATCGATGGGGAGAATGATTTCAAATATTTCAAAAAAAATGATAATTTCAAACAATTGACATCAAAAGGAGCATGCTCTATATTTTTGAATCAAAAAGAACATTTTGTCCACAATTGGACTATGAGCATGCTAACCTTGAGTTTTAATTCAGATGGTACAAAATCTGAACATTTTACATAGGGTGAAAGCTAAAGATACGCAACATATTTTTTCAAATAAACATGTCTAAGTAATGTACTTTGTAAATTGTCAAAGATACACAATATATTTTCAAATAATCTTCGATCTAGCTAATATGACCGGTTGGCAGCAGGCTCTGTTGTACAAATCGGCCTAGGCGGCCGATTAATCCCGGCATAATCGCTGATCGCTCACTAAGCGCCTTGATTTATCATAATCGGCCTATTTAATCGGTTTGGTCAAAAATCGCTTAAAAATCGGTCAACAAACCAATTAATCGGACAAAATCGGTCTAATCAGATTAATCGGACAAAAGGGCTTAAAAATTGTCAACAATATCGCTTAAAAATCGGTCAAAATCACTTAAAATCGATCAACGAACCGATTAATCGGACAAAATCGGTCAAAGGTCGCTTAAAAATGGTCAACAAACTGAGTAATATTTATGTTTGACTTTGAACTTTGAAGAATTATGTATTATGTATTTATGTCTATATTTGAACAATTGAAATATTTGAAATTTGATGCAATACGCTTATCCGATACATATAAAATAATATAATGTCTAAAATTACATTTTTGTGCATAAAAATTCCAATCCGATTAATCCCCGCCTAACCGATTAATCGCTAGGCCCTACCCAACCGCCTCACTAGCGCCTAGCGATTTTTACAACCTTGGCAGCAGGTTACCAGGTCACATTTGATTAAAAATTACACATTTGATCCCCCAAACTTGACCAAATTCGCGCAGTTAGTCCAATTTTAATAACGCTCGTTAAAAAAAATATAAAAAATATAAAAAATAAAAAAAAATCTTAAAATATATATATATATATATATATATATATATATATATATATATATATATATATATATATATATATATTTTAAACCTTTATGCGTAGAAAGAGCTTAGGCGTAGAAACAGGAAGTTACGAGTAGACGAGGCTTATGCGTAGGATCTTATGCGTAGGATCTTAGGCGTAGGATCTTATGCGTAGGTTTAAAGTTACGAGTAGAAAAAGTTATGCGTAAGATTTAGCTTATGCGTAAGGAAAATTTAGGCGTAAGAAAAATGCTTATGCGTAAAGTATTCTACGCGTAAGTCGAAACTTATGCGTAAGATTAGGGTTTTGCCCAAAAATCCTTTACACTATCACAGTGTAAGAGATATCCAAAAGTCGAAGTGTTCCACAAACTTATCCAAGTGAGGGAAGCACTGAGTCACCGTTTAAGCTCGAAGAATCTGCACCAAAAAGTTATGAGTAGAACCTTATGCGTAGTTGACTTTCTTACGAGTAGAACTAGGGTTTTGACCTACTCGTAAAAAATTTCCAGTGATTCAACCAATTTCTCTTGCACAGATAGCCTTAAAAACACTCAAATAACACAAAATGTTAACCTTTTTCACCCAAAGTGCTTAGAAAAGTTACGAGTAGAAAACTAGGGTTTTGACTTTTTGACTTCTACTCGTAAGAAATTTCCAACGATTCAAATGATTTCGCTTGCACAGATATCCTTAAAAATACTCGAATAACCCAAAAATGTTGACCTTTTTCACCCAAAGTGCTTAGAAAAGTTACGAGTAGAAATGACCAATGAACCAAAAACGAGTTCAAAATGAAGAAAAACACGTAAAGCTTCAAACTTTTTTCAAAAAGCTGAAACTTTAGCACCAAATAAACCTTAGACCATAAGAATCTTGAAGATTTAAGTGCAAAAATAAAAGTTTTATGCGTGAATCTTTGAGAATGAAACTACGCGTAACCACTACACAAAAAAACTTCAACCAAACACTCCTAAACCATTGTTAGGCGATTGATACCAATTGTAGGACCACTACGAGTATCAACCTTATCACAAATACAAGCGAACCCAACACACGTAACAACAGTTACGCGTAGAACACGAACAAACCAAACACAAACATATGCGTAAAACAAAGAAGGAAAGATTAAGAGAGATGGTGACTTGATGTTTATATAAAACCGTGTATATGTTGTGGATAAGATATGCAAACAATAAGTTGTATATTCCTTGAGAGAGAAATACACACACACACACTTTCAAGCACACCCCTCAAATGACATACTTGAGGGGTATATATAGTACAAGAGAGAGGATGCCCTAAGGCTTGGCCATGGGCCGTATATGGGCTTCGTGGGATTGGATTGGACTTGGATTTGATATAAGGCTAGCTTGTCTTAACTTATAGCCATTTAGCTTAGCCCAATCCACGAGCCCGTTGACTATTCTATCACGATATCTAACACACGTTACAAAGTTCCTAAATGTGAATGACCATCACTTCTAATAAAAACTATTAAGGCTAACAAATTTAAATATACAAATGAAATTTTAAAGAAATTTGGATTTGATTCTTGTGACCCTGTTGACACTCCTATGGTGGAACGAACAAAACTGGATGAGGACCATTCGGGGATCCCGGTTGATCAAACTAATATCATAGTATGATTGGATCCCTAATGTATCTCAATGCCAGTAGACCTGATATTCTGTTCGTTGTTTGCATGTGTGCTCGCTATCAGGCTAAGCCTAATAAAAAGCACCTTCAAGCGGTTAAACGGGTCTTTCGGTACCTCCAAGGAACCATTAACATGAGACTTTGGTATCCGAAGGACACCGGTACGTCACTAACAGCCTATGCAGATGCTGACCATGCAGGGTGTCAAGATACTCGTCGAAGTACTTCAGGAGGTGCTCAGTTTTTTGGTGATAATTAACTGAGCTGGTCTTCAAAGAAGCAAATGAGTACTTCAATATCCTCTACAAAGGCTGAATACATTGCCATGTCATCGTGTTGTGCTTAAATCTTATGGATGAGATCCCAATTATCTGACTATGGCTTTGTATTCAACAAAATTCCTCTGTACTGTGATAACAAAAGTCCCATCGCTCTCTGCTGCAACAATGTCCAACACTCAAGAGCTAAGCACATTGACATTCGACATCACTTCATCAGGGAACAAGTAGAGAAAGGTGTGGTTGAACTATATTTTGTGAGGATTGAATATCAGCTGGCAGATATCTTCACAAAAGCTCTTTCTAGAGATCGTTTTGAGTTTTTCCTCACACGACTTGGCTTGAAAAGTTTACAGCCGGAAACTCTCAAACATCTTCAAGAGGAAGATGAGGAGTAAAGGAGTTTCTTCACCCAATCTTTGTAAATAATCTTTCAAAAGGCAAAATACAAAAATATAAAACCAACAAAAAGAAAATATAAAATTATAAAATCTTCAAAAACCCACAAAAAATTGAAAAATTCAGAAAATACCAAAAATATTGTTTTCTCAAGGCTTGTCTTCTGGTATCGATAACATCTACGGTCTTAGAAATGTCATTCAAAAATGGCACGAGACTTTAGATGAAGTTCGAGCAGAAGGTGTAAATATTTTCTAAAATCATGTCTCAAAACGATGGCTTACTGTCATTTCAGGCAGTAACCCGGGATTAAAATGATGGCTTGCAGTTACTTCAGACTGTAACCCGCTTTTAAGGAAAGGACAGTGCTATGCTAAATCGATTTTAAAATATCAAGCTTTGATCCTAAAAACAAAAGTTCATAAGGAACATTTGTCGCCAAAAAGACGAATGTTTCTTCACAAATGTTTTTCATTCTAAAGATTCTTCTGAAAAATAATTTTCTTCAAAAGAAAACAAAATTGCTTTGAAAATAACTCGGACTTAATTTTGAAAATCAACTAGAATTATCTTTTGTCAAAATCTCTGTCACTCAATCAACAACTTTGGTCATTGATCGATGGGGAGAATGATTTCAAATATTTCAAAAAAAATGATAATTTCAAACAATTGACATCAAAAGGAGCATGCTCTATATTTTTGAATCAAAAAGAACATTTTGTCCACAATTGGACTATGAGCATGCTAACCTTGAGTTTTAATTCAGATGGTACAAAATCTGAACATTTTACATAGGGTGAAAGCTAAAGATACGCAACATATTTTTTCAAATAAACATGTCTAAGTAATGTACTTTGTAAATTGTCAAAGATACACAATATATTTTCAAATAATCTTCGATCTAGCTAATATGACCGGTTGGCAGCAGGCTCTGTTGTACAAATCGGCCTAGGCGGCCGATTAATCCCGGCATAATCGCTGATCGCTCACTAAGCGCCTTGATTTATCATAATCAGCCTATTTAATCGGTTTGGTCAAAAATCGCTTAAAAATCGGTCAACAAACCAATTAATCGGACAAAATCGGTCTAATCGGATTAATCGGACAAAAGGGCTTAAAAATTGTCAACAATATCGCTTAAAAATCGGTCAAAATCACTTAAAATCGATCAACGAACCGATTAATCGGACAAAATCGGTCAAAGGTCGCTTAAAAATGGTCAACAAACTGAGTAATATTTATGTTTGACTTTGAACTTTGAAGAATTATGTATTATGTATTTATGTCTATATTTGAACAATTGAAATATTTGAAATTTGATGCAATACGCTTATCCGATACATATAAAATAATATAATGTCTAAAATTACATTTTTGTGCATAAAAATTCCAATCCGATTAATCCCCGCCTAACCGATTAATCGCTAGGCCCTACCCAACCGCCTCACTAGCGCCTAGCGATTTTTACAACCTTGGCAGCAGGTTACCAGGTCACATTTGATTAAAAATTACACATTTGATCCCCCAAACTTGACCAAATTCGCGCAGTTAGTCCAATTTTAATAACGCTCGTTAAAAAAAATATAAAAAATATAAAAAATATAAAAAAAATCTTAAAATATATATATATATATATATATATATATATATATATATATATATATATATATATATATATATATATATATATATATATATATATTAAACCTTTATGCGTAGAAAGAGCTTAGGCGTAGAAACAGGAAGTTACGAGTAGACGAGGCTTATGCGTAGGATCTTAGGCGTAGGATTCCTTAGGCGTAGGATCTTATGCGTAGGTTTAAAGTTACGAGTAGAAAAAGTTATGCGTAAGATTTAGCTTATGCGTAAGGAAAACTTAGGCGTAAGAAAAATGCTTATGCGTAAAGTATTCTACGCGTAAGTCGAAACTTATGCGTAAGATTAGGGTTTTGCCCAAAAATCCTTTACACTATCACAGTGTAAGAGATATCCAAAAGTCGAAGTGTTCCACAAACTTATCCAAGTGAGGGAAGCACTGAGTCACCGTTTAAGCTCGAAGAATCTGCACCAAAAAGTTATGAGTAGAACCTTATGCGTAGTTGACTTTCTTACGAGTAGAACTAGGGTTTTGACCTACTCGTAAAAAATTTCCAGTGATTCAACCAATTTCTCTTGCACAGATAGCCTTAAAAACACTCAAATAACACAAAAATGTTTACCTTTTTCACCCAAAGTGCTTAGAAAAGTTACGAGTAGAAAACTAGGGTTTTGACTTTTTGACTTCTACTCGTAAGAAATTTCCAACGATTCAAATGATTTCGCTTGCACAGATATCCTTAAAAATACTCGAATAACCCAAAAATGTTGATCTTTTTCACCCAAAGTGCTTAGAAAAGTTACGAATATAAATGACCAATGAACCAAAAACGAGTTCAAAATGAAGAAAAACACGTAAAGCTTTAAACTTTTTTCAAAAAACTGAAACCACCAAATAAACCTTAGACCATAAGAATCTTGAAGATTTAAGTGCAAAAATAAAAGTTTTATGCGTGAATCTTTGAGAACGAAACTACGCGTAACCACTACACAAAAAAACTTCAACCAAACACTACTAAACCATTGTTAGGCGATTGATACCAATTGTAGGACCACTACGAATATCAACCTTATCACAAATACAAGCGAACCCAACACACGTAACAACAGTTACGCGTAGAACACGAACAAACCAAACACAAACATATGCGTAAAACAAAGAAGGAAAGATTAAGAGAGATGGTGACTTGATGTTTATATAAAACCGTGTATATGTTGTGGATAAGATATGCAAACAATAAGTTGTATATTCCTTGAGAGAGAAATACACACACACATACTTTCAAGCACACCCCTCAAATGACATACTTGAGGGGTATATATAGTACAAGAGAGAGGATGCCCTAAGGCTTGGCCATGGGCCGTATATGGGCTTCGTGGGATTGGATTGGACTTGGATTTGATATAAGGCTAGCTTGTCTTAACTTATAGCCATTTAGCTTAGCCCAATCCACGAGCCCGTTGACTATTCTATCACGATATCTAACACACGTTACAAAGTTCCTAAATGTGAATGACCATCACTTCTAATAAAAACTATTAAGGCTAACAAATTTAAATATACAAATGAAATTTTAAAGAAATTTGGATTTGATTCTTGTGACCCTGTTGACACTCCCATGGTGGAACGAACAAAACCGGATGAGGACCACTCAGGGATCCCGGTTGATCAAACTAATATCATAGTATGATTGGATCCCTAATGTATCTCAATGCCAGTAGACCTGATATTCTGTTCGTTGTTTGCATGTGTGCTCGCTATCAGGCTAAGCCTAATAAAAAGCACCTTCAAGCGGTTAAACGGGTCTTTCGGTACCTCCAAGGAACCATTAACATGAGACTTTGGTATCCGAAGGACACCGGTATGTCACTAACAGCCTATGCAGATGCTGACCATGCAGGGTGTCAAGATACTCGTCGAAGTACTTCAGGAGGTGCTCAGTTTTTTGGTGATAATTAACTGAGCTGGTCTTCAAAGAAGCAAATGAGTACTTCAATATCCTCTACAAAGGCTGAATACATTGCCATGTCATCGTGTTGTGCTCAAATCTTATGGATGAGATCCCAATTATCTGACTATGGCTTTGTATTCAACAAAATTCCTCTGTACTGTGATAACAAAAGTCCCATCGCTCTCTGCTGCAACAATGTCCAACACTCAAGAGCTAAGCACATTGACATTCGACATCACTTCATCAGGGAACAAGTAGAGAAAGGTGTGGTTGAACTATATTTTGTGAGGATTGAATATCAGCTGGCAGATATCTTCACAAAAGCTCTTTCTAGAGATCGTTTTGCGTTTTTCCTCACACGACTTGGCTTGAAAAGTTTACAGCCGGAAACTCTCAAACATCTTCAAGAGGAAGATGAGGAGTAAAGGAGTTTCTTCACCCAATCTTTGTAAATAATCTTTCAAAAAGCAAAATACAAAAATATAAAACCAACAAAAAGAAAATATAAAATTATAAAATCTTCAAAAACCCACAAAAAATTGAAAAATTCAGAAAATACCAAAAATATTGTTTTCTTAAGGCTTGTCTTCTGGTATTGATAACATCTACGGTCTTAGAAATGTCATTCAAAAATGGCACGAGACTTTAGATGAAGTTCGAGCAGAAGGTGTAAATATTTTCTAAAATCATGTCTCAAAACGATGGCTTACTGTCATTTCAGGCAGTAACCCGGGATTAAAATGATGGCTTGCAGTTACTTCAGACTGTAACCCGCTTTTAAGGAAAGGACAGTGCTATGCTAAATCGATTTTAAAATATCAAGCTTTGATCCTAAAAACAAAAGTTCATAAGGAACATTTGTCGCCAAAAAGACGAATGTTTCTTCACAAATGTTTTTCATTCTAAAGATTCTTCTGAAAAATAATTTTCTTCAAAAGAAAACAAAATTGCTTTGAAAATAACTCGGACTTAATTTTGAAAATCAACTAGAATTATCTTTTGTCAAAATCTCTGTCACTCAATCAATAACTTTGGTCATTGATCGATGGGGAGAATGATTTCAAATATTTCAAAAAAAATGATAATTTCAAACAATTGACATCAAAAGGAGCATGCTCTATATTTTTGAATCAAAAAGAACATTTTGTCCACAATTGGACTATGAGCATGCTAACCTTGAGTTTTAATTCAGATGGTACAAAATCTGAACATTTTACATAGGGTGAAAGCTAAAGATACGCAACATATTTTTTCAAATAAACATGTCTAAGTAATGTACTTTGTAAATTGTCAAAGATACACAATATATTTTCAAATAATCTTCGATCTAGCTAATATGACCGGTTGGCAGCAGGCTCTGTTGTACAAATCGGCCTAGGCGGCCGATTAATCCCGGCATAATCGCTGATCGCTCACTAAGCGCCTTGATTTATCATAATCGACCTATTTAATCGGTTTGGTCAAAAATCGCTTAAAAATCGGTCAACAAACCAATTAATCGGACAAAATCGGTCTAATCGGATTAATCGGACAAAAGGGCTTAAAAATTGTCAACAATATCGCTTAAAAATCGGTCAAAATCACTTAAAATCGGTCAACGAACCGATTAATCGGACAAAATCGGTCAAAGGTCGCTTAAAAATGGTCAACAAACTGAGTAATATTTATGTTTGACTTTGAACTTTGAAGAATTATGTATTATGTATTTATGTCTATATTTGAACAATTGAAATATTTGAAATTTGATGCAATACGCTTATCCGATACATATAAAATAATATAATGTCTAAAATTACATTTTTGTGCATAAAAATTCCAATCCGATTAATCCCCGCCTAACCGATTAATCGCTAGGCCCTACCCAACCGCCTCACTAGCGCCTAGCGATTTTTACAACCTTGGCAGCACGTTACCAGGTCACATTTGATTAAAAATTACACATTTGATCCCCAAACTTGACCAAATTCGCGCAGTTAGTCCAATTTTAATAACGCTCGTTAAAAAAAAAAAAAAAAAAAAAAAAAAATGTTTATTTTTTTATTTATAATTTAAAAAATGGATACACCTTTTTTTACGGTTTTTTTTTTTCTTTTTAAACGTATTTTTTTTTTAAATCAGAAAAAACTTTTTTAAAATCAGAATAAAAAAAACGTAATTTTTTTTAAAAATCGGAAAAAACTTTTTTTAAATTTAGATTCAAAAAAACGTAATTTTTTTACTTAAATCAAAAAAAACTTTTTTAAAAATCAGATTCAAAAAAAAAAAAAAAAAAAAAAAAAAAAACGTAATTTTTTATTTAATCGAAAAAAACTTTTTTAAAAATTAGATTAAAAAAAATTACGTTTTTTTTTTTTAAAGTTTTTTCCGATTTAAAAAAAATACATTTTTTTAATCTGATTTTTAAAAAAGTTTTTTCTGATTTAAAAAAATACTTTTTTTATCTAAATTTAAAAAGAGTTTTTTCCGATTTTTTTAAAAAAATTACGTTTTTTTTTTTAATTTCATTTTAAAAAAGTTTTTTCTGATTTTAAAAAAAAATTACGTTTAAAAAAAACGTAAAAAAAATTTATAAAAAAAGTTCATCCATTTTTTTTAATTATAAATTAAAAAACATATATATTTTAAGGAGATTTTAAGAAAAAAATAATAATTTTTTTTTTTTTTTCAAATTCAACGGTCGTTTTCAAAATTGGACTAACTGCGCGAATTTGGTCCAGTTTGGGAGACCAAAGGTGTAATTTTTAATCAAAATGTGACCTGGTAACCTGCTGCCAACCGGTCATATTAGCTAGATCGAATATTATTTGAAAATATAATACGTATCTTTGACAATTTACAAAATATATTGCGTAGACCTGTTTATTTGGAAAAATAAGTTGCGTATCTTTAGCTTTCACCCTTTTACATATGGTACATGAGCATGTTAGATCAATGGAGATTAAACCTTTAAAATTTGATCCTTATCAGTCATGAGTTCTTAAATCAAAGTCACGTCTCTCCTTAAAAACTTTTCTAAAATAATTTAAATCAATTGGGATCCCAAATCTCAGAGGGTTTGAAAATTTGTGATCGGGGGAGAGTTTGTGATTTAAATTTGAAATAAACTGATAAATCGGTGATTTTTTTAGAACTGTAATAAAAGGCACTCCTTCCTACATGTGCCAAACGATTTCAAATTTTTCATGCACATGTTAAGGGGGAGCATTTATCTAAAACTAAAAAGGATTCAAATGTGTTTGATTTTTCTCAAAGTAGAGGTTCTCTCTAATATGTGCAAGACTTTTCGAATCTCGATGCACATAATGAGGAGGAGCGAGTAAAAGAAAACCACATCCTTTCCCAAAATGTTTTATCTAAAGTATTTAAATACTAGATTTGATCGGGGGAGAGATGGTGATCATTTTAGAAAACAAAATCAAGACTAAACCGTGAAACAAGACTTATTGGATCTTTCCTCCATGTGCCAAATGATTTCTAATACACAATGCACATGTTAAGGTGGAGCATTTCTAAAAGATCAAAAACAATTAAGGTACAAAATGCTTTGATTTTATATCACAAGTACCTTGATTGATTTTCAAATGGTTTTCATTTGGTTTCGAGTCAGAAAAGAACTGTACCAAAAAAGACCGACCACTTTACTTTATGCATTGGAGTTATAAGGATGGTAATGTTAGGTATTAGTTCCCACGATCCTGCCAGAGCCGAAGGGATCTACCCAGGGACAATCCACTAGATAGTGTAGAAGTCCTTAGGTATGATAAAAAAAAGGAGAAAAGTGAGAATAAGGGAAGAGTGCAGACTGAGATAGAGTTAGAACTAAAAATTAAACCCAACAAGGTTCTAGTAATAAAATCTCGGTAAGCACTGAAGAGGTTGAAGAATTAAAAAGAAATGAAATGATAAAAGGGTGAAAAGAAATAGCGCACTAATATTTCAACCTTAGGGCAGAAACCGGGTTCAATACATATGCTACTGGTGGTTACTAAGGTAACGCTGGTATTGAAGACAAGACATCATGGACCCAGTGACGCACTGCACTAAACTTTCTAAGCCACTCAAGTTCTCTTAAAAGGACTTGTTTCATTCTCACGGGAAACCTACATAATCTATCGACTTTCTTTTAGAGATGGTTGATATTAAAGAAGGAGACCCTCTCCCTAGTCTCCGATTAGGAAACCAAAGTGCACTATAGAGTCTAGAGCCAAGAGATCATCCACAAAATCTCATTAGGACACAAAATTAATGAAGTCTTGATGTTTCACACAATGTGGAAACTAAGAATATATTGAGACTCCTACGCATTATCCATGTGGTATTGCCAGAACATCCGAGTGATATATTAAATATTCACAATGAAGATGAAAATCCTTCTAGCGCCAATATCAAACAAGCTCTTAGTGGGTGACATGTGAGATTTTTCAAAAGATCAAGCTTGTGACAACTTGATAGAAACAATGGGGCGATTCACTCTTGAATCAACCTTGGTCCAGGAAATGGTTTGACGAATACCTTTGAAAAACCATTCGATGTGCTCAACAATTCTTTTCTCTAGTGCATCAAATGTGTATTAATTTTCTAAAATAAAAGGGTATTTATGATTGAAAATTAATCTTTCTCATAAAACATTTGTCGTATTGCAAAACTCTTTCTCTAAAGTAATACGCGATTGTTTTTCAAATCAATTTTTCCTTCAATCTGTGAATCTCAATTCGTTGGTTCACTCACTCCGGGTTGTCTACTTTGGGACGTTCCGATTTGAGAACGGCTAGATCAAGCTGCGAAACCCTGTCAAGGAGATTCTTAGGAATTCTACCTGATCACAGGCAGTATTTATACTGATCAACGGGGAACCGTGGTTCTTGCAACCGTATTCAACGAAAGTGAAAAAAACACTTTCGTGTGTTTTATTGCTAACTGTTATTTGCAGGAACATCAGACGGTTGCAGTTGATAATAATTGGGAAGTCAATCTATAACCGTATGCTCACACATCAGACTCACTTTCAAAGAAATCATGACAAGTGCACGTCTACACTCTTTTGCTCTGATATCATCATGAGACGTTTGCTTTCACGCTGATACCATCATGTTATGCTTCCGTTACGCTAATGCAAATATCATGAGCCAACGAAGCTTCTGCAACTCTGATGTAAAGATGTCATGATCCAATACTGTGAGCATGTACGTATAAAGTCACAAACATCACATGAAGGCAACACAACTAAGGATGAGTCAAGAGATTTTATGTTGCTGATGATCTCTAAGAAGGCTCAAAGAATAACCAATCCATGGATCAGTTAAAGACCTCCACTTGAAGTACAAAACATGCGGAATATGAAGAATCAAAGATTACGAGCTTCAGAGCAAAGAACTTAATCAAGAATCCAAGAACACACAAAATGTAATATTTGTTTGTAACTGAGGTGACCTCCCTTAAGGGGAGATTGTTGGGATTTAGAAAATCTAATAGTTAAAGACTCGGTCACCTCAAGTATATGTAATCATTAGAAAGCTCGTAGTCGTAGTAGTTTAGTTATAGTTAGTAGTTAGTTAAGTAACACCGTGGAGGACGGACGGGTCTTTACCCACTGTATGCTTGATCCATATCCCGTAGGTGGCGTATATTGTAAGACACTATAAATACCCTTTGCTTAGCAAAGCAAAGGGTTGGAGCTTCATAATACATTTTTCTTTCTCTTACTAGAAGTTCCCATTCTCAAATTTCTCTCTTTAGAAACTCATATTGAATTCGACCCATAGTGATTGTGCTTGTGTGTTTATGAAAACCAATATGTTACATAATTCTACTAAGGAAATTACATCTTACTCTAGGATCATCGGGGTCTTGCCTATTTAGGATAGGTTTTCTCATTACCCAATTATAATACGTGCTAGTCATGATGTTTATTGGGGACTTGCGATCAATGTAGGCCTTTGCCACGAAAAGATGTCCTATGGAACAAGGTATGTTGAGGTTTCTAGGATTTTCAAAGGTGATGTGTGGGCATCTCATGGTATAAAAGGGACGAAGGTCACGCACTAGGTGTGGGTGGTATGAAAATTCCTCTTATGTAGGAAACTTGTTGAAGTACTCGTCACCTACTTCGACTACTTCATTGGTTGTTTCATCTTTAAGAGTCTCACTAACCTCAAGCACCGTCTCATGGTTTGCTTCATCGTTATTCCTATTTGGTCTCACTAGGGTGATGACATTGACGAAGTGAACGTGCTTTGATGAAGACGGGTCCCTAGTTTCATTGCCTAATTGCAAGTGAGCGAAGTACTTGATCGGGTCCTTAATCTTTATAAGGGGAGCTTTTTCGGAGGAGTGAGTCGAGATGGCATTAACCTTTTCGGTTGTCGTCCTATCATGATTGGTAATGGCTTTCAAGAGGTTATCTATCTTCCTATCCATCTCGTCTTGTTGTTGATTAAAGTGATCCGATCCGAAAGCTTGGCTATTTAGGTTTCTTGGGATGTCACAAATTTTCGCATCATCCCTTCCAAGTTATGTTGGCTAGGGGCATGAGGTCTTGAATTGTGTTGTTGGGGCCATAGGGAGTCGTTAAAGGTGAATTCTTTGGTTCGACTCCAATAATATTCGGGTTTGCCCTTCCATGCCTCTCAGGCTTCGTTGTAAGTCCTAGGTTCGGGGGTTATGGGGAATCTTCCTCCCGCTCCGTTGGTACGCGAGGATGCGTAGTCCACGGAAGTTTGTTCGGGGAGTCTCGTGTAATTATGAGTTTCGTGGGGACCACTACATAACTCACAAGGTAAATTGATTTTGTTCACTTGGCGTGAAGGTTTAGGAGCTACGTAGGAACTCATTAGTAATTTGAATTGAACTTCAAGTTCAAGCATCCTACGATTGGAAGGTTGTGAGTCAATGGGAGGCAAGGAGATTGCCTTTAAGGTTTTGGGCAACTCACGGGGGTCATTCCAATACTCGTTGTCATAGAGGGCAGGTCCTTTATTGTACCCTATGACTCTTCTGTGGTAAGTTCACTAAGCTTACCACCGGCCGCTTGATCGATGGTTTGCCTAGTGGAGAGATTGACATGATCGTAAAAGATTTGGACTTGAAGCCAAAGATCAATGCCGTGATGAGGGAATTTGTGGAGTAAGTTCTTGAATCGAGTCCACGCTTCATAGAGAGTTTCACCTTGACGTTGTTGGAACATCAAGATGTCATTCCTTAGCTTGGTAGTTCTCCCCGGTAGGAAAAATTGGGCGAGGAAACGAGTGGTGAGATCATCCCAACTTGAGATAGATCCAGCGGGAAGTCGCTCAAGCCAATTACTAGCTTGGTCCCATAGAGAGAATTGGAAGAGACGCAAGCGCGTTGTCTCCCATGTGGTAGCATCAAGGTCAATGGAGTTAACGATTTTTAGGAAATCCTTGAGATGTTGATTAGGATCTTCTTAACGAAGTTTGAGCACGAAGTGGGAGATCAATGGTGTTCCTATAGCCTTGACGGCCTCTTGGTGGGTCGAGTGGTGGTTGATGTGGTGGTGGATTTGGTGGATCGTTGTTGGGTGGGTTATCACCTTCCATGATGAAAAGTGATGAGGCTACTAACAAAAACACGAAGAAGGGGGATAGACTACAAGTAAGCTAATGAAAAAGTGAAAAAAGCTCACTTGTTAGGAATCAAGCGAGTAGACCTAAACGAGATAGAAATCTAACTAGCTATTCTAGTCACCAGCAGCGGCGCCAAAAACTTGATGTGTGGGTTCAGGGTCGAAAAGACTTCCTTTTCTACGATCAAGTTTTTCAACCCTCTAGGCAGTGTACCTAATCATTGTAGTGTAGTGTGGGGTAAGCCCAGGGGGTTGATTTGTTCTCTAGGGGAATAGAGATGGTAGAAAGAGATGTATGACGAAAAGGTAAGGTTGAGGGAGATTCTTTTTAGTCTTTTTGTATTTTTTATAAAGCAAGTAAATATCTCGGGGTATAGGAGTGGGGGGTGGAACTTCTACCTATTTTAACTACTTTTAATTAAACTACTTAACTAATTAACTACTTGAACTAAGGATAGATTATGCTAATTGTAGGTGTGCTCTTATGATGATTAAAAATGTTCTTACTTAGATGTTCTTACTCCCTAGTTATCTCTTATTGGTCGGTTTAATTATCACATCCTCATCTTAATTGGCACGTTGTATTCCGTTTGGTCATAGAGGGTGCCTAATTCCATAATTCTATGAATTATAACTCTCCTCTAGACTATCTGGGATCGCCAAGTATATAAGTATCTCCCTCGAATACTCTACTATCAACAAGTTACAACTCATGCAATAAACACAACGAATGCCCTAGGTGCACTCCTAATCTTTTTTTGCTATTTAGGATGTTCAAGCTCGCAAAAATTAAAGAAGAAGCCAGTTTTCCTTACTCTAGCGTCTACCAATTAAGACAAGAGACAACCTAACAATTATTAACAACTAGGTTTCATAGATCTAAGCAAACACAAGGATAATTTAGCTACTCATAGTTAACAAGGAAGCATACACACATACAATTAAACATGGGGTAGACATAATGATAATATGGATTAACAAACTTATCTTATGATGTAAAGAATGGTATGGAACCTAAAATACTGTGCAAGTCAGATTACAACTGAATTAGGGTTTGCTCTCCAAAGTTCTACCTCTTCAAAAAGAGAAAAATCGAATTCTATATATAGATATACAAATGCGACGGCGTCACCTTATGCTAGTGACGCCATCAGGTCGTCGTCATTAGGGTTTCGTTTGGGCCAAGTTATCGTTGGGACGTCGTCAGTTGATAGGTGTGACGCCGTCAGTCTTCATGAAAGATGTCGTCTAAGATTGGTTCCAGGGCGTCTAGTGTGGAAAATGTGGGAGACGTCTTCCAGAGTTTAGGCGTGATGCCGTCAGGTTGTAGAACCAAATTTTGTTCTGAGCCGTCATGTGTATTTTGATCAAAAATCTAATATAGGGACGGCATCGCCCTTTGGTTGGGACGCTGTCAGGTGCAATGAACAGCCTTGGATCTTGACTTTGCCATTTTCTTCATGTTTTCGCTCCTTTTCGTCCAAATATGCTTCATTCCAGCATTATGCTTCCAAAAGACCTAAAATGTGAAAATGAACGATTTTAAGTAGTAACGGATATAAAATGAGTCGATTTAGGACTTAAATGACCCCCTACAACATATGTTTTAAATCCTTATCAGCCAGCATCCCGCTTAATACATACCGCAAAGAAAAGAAATGCGGTTGAGCTAACGCTCAGTGAATAGATATAAATAACGAAAGGAAATTAATCAAAATGAACAAGCGAAACGAATCCACCTGTTGATCAAGATGTTAAATGAAATTATGACCGAATATGGTATAAAGGAATAATCAAAGGGTTATGAAGGAATTATATTGGAATTGTCAAAGAATTTACCCAAGTTCCTAAACATGATACATGAATAGACTAAAACAATCAAATATATCATATCAATCAATCACATCATATCATATTATAACAAATCATATCAAATGGAGTAGCGATCTCCCAAAAGTGTATGACACACATATATATTTGAACTGAGTACCTATAATGCATCCATACGTTCCTTGCAAAATAAACATCATACATAACCATACACCTGCTTTTGGAAAATATACTTACGTATGGAATCATAGTCGTAATCAAGTGCTAGAACAAAAGGGAACGCTGTGGACAAAAACACACCTCCAAAGATAGCATCATGCCATTGGTGCCTCAATGACATGGCCATGGTACCTCCATGGCTAGTTAGTACCTTGGGCAATGGATTTGGTCAAACAATATAAATAACATAGGGTATTGATCAAGGGTTGTTCATCAAAGATAATATATATAAAGGGAATAAAATTGATAAGCATCAAATGGCATAATCAAACGAATATCGTATCGAAGGAATCATATCAAATGGAATCACAAACAAATATTATAACAAATGAAAGAAAATCAAAGATCAAAAGTCATGAGAAACACTTACTGATAAAGGGCAGAATATTTGTACCTTAGCAAATGAAATGAAAGCAAACGGAAAAGTGAGCATAAGGAAACAACGTCACGTCTTCTTCAACGAATCTACATAGTTTAGGATTCATATAATACTTATTAGCCCATCCAATGCCATAACGGATTTATTGCTTATTATTAATCACGTTCTCAACTTAGGGTTTACAGATTAGGTCAGATTCATAGTTATTTCAAGTTCTTACGGTTAATAATGATAATTAATTAGGAATAATTTTATATGTGTTTCAAATCATTAGTTAACTTAATTAGGGTTAAATGTGCCAAAACAGATTTTTAGGTTTAGAAAGCAAATCTGACTTAGTTTCTTATGAATTTATAGACCTACCAAATGAGATCTAATAAATCTGAGAAAAGTCCCAAAGGTTCCCATATTAGTTAAGTAAGTTCACAAATTTTTACAGATTTTATTTCAAAGCATTAGTATGGTCTAAATATTTATTTTTCTAGACCTATACAGATAATGACCTGTTGTTACACCTTTAAAGTATAGGTCTAGTAGACAAGTTTATAAAATTCAAACAAATCCCCAAAAATTCCAGAATTAAGTTAACATGCCAAATATTTACCATACCAATTTATAGCCCTTAAGACCTTATGGTCTGCAAATGAAAAATCAGCCATTCCAACTGATTTCCATAATTAGTTTAACAACTTTGATCACCTAACTTGGAAAATTCAAAAAGTACCCTTCCTGATCTCTATTTGCTATGAACCTTATATTTCCAGAAAGTACATGGATTGAACTTATGTTTAGACTCAAGAATCACCCAAAAACACTTTGATATCATTTATTTACACCTCCTTGAACCCGACCCAATTTCTGGACAGCATACATTGAGACAGATTCAACACAACCCTAACACCTATAAACCCTAATCAACCCATATTAATTTCCTAGCTTTTTCTAGATTTAGCATCATGTAATTAATGTTCCATTAATGTTATACAAGGTATCTTAATGACATACTATTAGGGCTTGATATAGATGTAGGTTTAACATGATTAGATTCTAGTTTTATGTTTACTTGTATATATGTCGAATAGATGAGATAAACACAAGGACAAACAATAAGAACAAGGCTGTTACACACTTCAATTGATCACCAAAGGGGCTGCAATACTTGACCACTTCTTCTTGATCTTTGTAGAGAGAAACTAAGAAATTTAGGGTTTGCAGAATTTCGGTATGGAGATAGAGGAAATGTGTTGTGAGTTTTGAGGATGGAACAAAAGAGAAAACATGTTTTCTGGTGTAGGGAATTTCATGATAACCAAGAGAGACCAAGGAGATCTTTTATTTAGTTAGGATATACACAAGGTTATTTGTTCTAATATTCTAATATGCATATCTAAATTTTTGATTATGGAAAGTTTTTAAATTATAATGAGTTAGTTTTACCTTAGGTTTTATTACTAATAATATGGACATAATACATAATATAAAGTTTTAAATTAATTACTAATCATAATATGAACTTAGGTTAAAAATCAAATTAGTTAGAAAAATGTGAAACTGGACTGTAGGGTATTACAATTCTTCCCCTCTAAAAAGAAAATTCCGCCATCAAAATTGAAATGAAAGGTTTAATGGAGACGTACCAAGTTACGAAAGGAAACAAAAATGGTTTTAACGTACGAAAAGGTTTGTTTTTCATGACCTGATCCTGACGGTCCTGAATAGCCTCAGGCTCCTCAACAAAAGACAAATCTGAATGAATCAGACCCAACGGATACGTAACAACATGGGGCGGATGATAATTACATAAAACACAATCACGAATATGAGACAAATATGAAGGTAAAGCTAATCAATAGGAAACTTTACAATTCTATGAACGGATCAATGAAACGTACTAACGATCAAAAGAGCACATATCAAAGAAAATCAAGACGATCAAAAGGCCTAATGTGATGTGTAACGCATAACCTAATAGTGTAGAAGGGACCTTAATATGTCTAGCAAAAGCAAGAGAAACCACAAAATGTCAAACACATCATGATAATACATATACGAATTCTCTGTACGGACGAAGAGGCATCTCATGATTAACAAACGAATCAATCGGACATTGCATGATCTCAAAACTTAAATGAAACAACTATATACTGAAGGCATTGCCACAAAATTTCCAAGGCATCCTAACTTATTTGATAACTATGCTAATGCTAAGCAACTCTGGTAAATTTTCTAAATCTTCTGAAAGAATAATCTTATAAAAGGGCTCAACTAAAATTAAGGAACATGAATCAAAATGATGCGAAGGAAAGATACCTACAAGAATGTCTTATCACATAGTATACCCAATCCTCACCGGTCATATCTCAAGTTTCACAGGCGAAACCTAAAACAATTTCTCAAAGGTCAATTCAATGCTCCTATAGTGCAAATCTAAGGGCCACATCTTAACAGGTCATCACTTAAGGTACTACAGGTCGAAACCTAAATATCTGATACCATAATTGTAACACCCCAACCCGACAAGGGTCAAAATGTCACACTATGATGTCAATCAAAACATAATAAACGCAAGCGGAAGTCTTAAATAAATAAAATACTAGTCATGAAACCATTAATCTTCTAGGAAAATACAAAACTGCTCAAATTCTTAAATGAAAGGAAAATAAACAAAACATAAATCTCAATCTAATTCCAGATGACAAGGAAAACTAAGGGTGGGTCGGTCCACTAAAAGCTCCTACTCTCATCACTCAATCCCAGCATCCCGCTTAATACATGCCGCAGAGAAAAGAAAATGCGGTTGAGCTAACGCTCAGTGAATAGATATAACTAACGAAAAGAAATTAATCAAAATGAACAAGCGAAACGAATCCAATGAAAACCTGCTGATCAAGATGCTATATGAAATAAGGACCGAATATGGTATTAAGGAATAATCAAAGGGTTATGAAGGAATAATAACGGAACTGTCAAAGAATTTGCCCAAGTTCCTAAACATGATACATGAATAGACTAAAATAAACAAACATATCATATCAATCATTCATATTATAACAAATCATATCAAATGGAGTAGCGATCTCCCAACAATGCATGGCACACACATATATCTAAACTGAGTACCTAGAATGTATCCATACGCTCCTTGCAAAATAAACATAATACATAACCAAACATCTGCTTTTGGAAAATATACTTTCGTATGGAATCATAGTCGTAACCAAGTGCTAGCACAAAAAGGAACGTTGTGGACAAAAACACATCTCCGCATATAGCATCATGTCATTGGTGCCTCAATAACATGACCATGGTACCTCCATGGCTAGTTAGTACCTTGGGCAATGGATTTGGTCAAACAATATAAATAACATAGGGTATCGATCAAGGGTTGTTCATGAAATATATATAAAGGGAATAAAATGGATAAGCATCAAATGGCATAATCAAACGAATGTCGTATTGAAGGAATCGTATCAAATGGAATCACAGACGAATATCATAACAAATGAAACAAAATAAAAGATCAAGAGTCATGAGAAACCCTTACTGATAAAGGGCAGAATATATGTACCTTAACAAATGAAATGAAAGAAAACGAAAAAGTGAGCACAAGGAAACAACGTCACGTCTTCTTCAACGAATCTACATAGTTTAGGGTTCATATAATACTTATTATCTCATTTAATGCCATAACGGATTTATTGCTTATTATTAATCACGTTCTCGACTTAGGGTGAACAGATTAGGTCAGCTTCATAATTATTTCAAGTTCTTACAGTTAATAATGACAATTAATTAGGAATAAGTTTTATATGTGTTTCAAATCATTAGTTAACTTAATTAGGGTTAAAAGTGCCAAAACAGATTTTTAGGTTTAGAAAGCAAATCTGACTCAGTTTATTATGAATTTATAGACTTATCAAATGAGATCTAATAAATCTAAGAAAAGTCCTAGAGGTTCCCATATTAGTTAAGTAAGTTCACAAATTTTTACAGATTTTATTTCAAAGCATTAGTATGGTCTAAATATTTATTATTCCAGACCATTACAGAAAATGACCTGCTGTTACATCTTTAAAATATGGGTCTCGTAGACTAGTTTATAAAATTCAAAAAAATCCCAAAAATTCCAGAAGTATATTAACATGCCAAATATTTACCATACCAATTTATAGCCCTTAAGACCTTATGGTCTGCAAATGAAAAATCGGCCATTCCAACTGATTTCCATACTTAACTTTGATCACCCAACTTGGAAAATTCAAAAAGTACCCTTCCTGACCTCTATTTGCTATGAACCTTATATTTCTAGAAAGTAGATGGATTGAACTTATGTTTAGACTCAAGAATCACCCAAAAACACGTTGGTATCATTTATTTACACCTCCTTGAACCCGACCCAATTTCTGGACAGCATACATTGAGACGGATTCAACACAACCCTAACCCTTATAAACCCTCATCGACCCATATTAATTTCCTAGGGTTTTCCAGATTTAGTATCATGTAATTAATGTTCCAATAATGTTATACAAGGTCTCTTAAAGACATAATACGAGGCTACCCTCAACCCATGCGATGCACGGTCTAGTGGTTGAGGGGTGATGTTTTTATCCGTAATGTTGTATATTATGGTATTTAGATACCTATTAGAGAAGTTGCATTGTATTTATTATTTAGATGGCTAATAATGTTATTATTACTTTAGTTTATATTATTTTAGTGGAATCTATATTTAGATGCCTAATAATATTACAAATTTATAGCAAAAGACAAATATTTCTATAATAAGAATTTATGATGTCTGAATTTTAAGCCTTGCTATTTAGGGAATTGTCCTAAATACATTATAAGGTAGTATAAATATCTAACACGTACATTTGAAATTTCAACATATGTACGATCATCACAAACATTTAACAATTTCCGCTAATCAAGCTATATATACATTTTACGTGTGAAAAAATAATAAAAGCCAATTACTGCTCCCTTCGGTACGTATGTAAAGTTGATTACTTGATTCAATCTTGGTAATTTATTCAGTACACAAAAGATAAGATATGCTTATCGCTAAACTATAATGAGAAAGCTAGTTAATTAAACTATACTTAGATAACCCATATCAATAACTTAAGCCATGCATGATACATTTGAGAAGATGAAACTACTATATATTTATGTGTCATTAACAACCTTGCATCATAATCTTCATAGGTTACATTTAGCTTTTTTTTTTTTTTGACCATTCTATTCAGGCCCTTCTTGCCAACAAATGAGAATTAATTGAATACAAAGATATGATCAACTAATCTGCTAAGCATCGGGAATCCAAATGAAATAATTGAAGCCTGAGGACTATCATCATCAATGGTGGACAATAGCAGGGAGAGACGATCACTGAGGTCATCGACCTCTTTGTGCAAGCTACTAACGTAGTTCCAAGTCTGTTGTAATACTTTTGAAGCTGATGCCTACACCAAAACAATACATACCTGTAACAAAACCATCCCATAAGTTCACTTAAAAATTAAAGGTTATTGGTAATTTCTTGGTTATTCATGAATCGAAGTTAATGAGCCATGCACAATGATATATAGAAAATAACCCCTGTTTCACAAATCACATTACAACATAAAAGATTAAATATCCAAATGGTTCAAAAGTTTCATTCCTCTACCTAATCACTCAAATGGAGCATACTTCGTTTTCCTTGACAACTGGTCGATCATCTTATGTACGTTATAATATGCATGAAGAACAACTTAAATGTTTTGATGAGAAGGTTACAATTCACTTATGGCAACACAATAAGCGAAAAGTAAGTTGCAGTATTACCATGGTAAACTCTACATTTTAACCCACCAAAAATAAATATGAAATCATGATATAAACACAATTCATCACTGAACTACTGTTATACATACTATATAGTAGTTAGAGTAATATATTTCAGGAGAAAGTAAACGGCATGCAGATACTTAATTGAATCAAGGACCATTTATTTGACTAATCAAACGAATGTTCTTTCATGTTGATACTCCCAAGTCAGCACTTTGGTTGCAGTATAATCCCAGAAAACTTGCTGCACGATAATAGGCGACATTGCTTTGTATGAGAGTGATATTTATAATCTCTTAGTTAGTGTGTTTGTCACATGATACATTTATTTCATTGACTTATCAATAAATAAGGAGATTGTTTGTATGCCTAAAACTCTTGCAAGTGGACATATCTGTCTTCCTCTTTAAGACTCCACATTAAAATAGATGTTAGATGAATGGTTGCTCGTTTGTATTCCAGTAACCGCAGCCTTTTGGATGATTTCAATTGTAATTGATAATTGATATAGGTTTTATGTGGCTTGAGTTGTAGTTATTTGGGTATGCATAGACATGTATGTACCGTACTTTTGGTTGTGCACAACCCCCCTTGCACATTAAATTAAGGGGGATAAGCTTTAAGTATTATAGATTAGGGCTTGATTCAGATGTAGGTTTAACATGATTAGATTCTAGTTTTATGTTTACCTATATATATGTCGAATAGATGAGATAAACACAAGGAATCATGAGTACCTTATTAGGAAAGATTAACGAGACAAAACACAAGGACAAATGATAAGAACAAGGTTGTTACACACTTCAATCGATCGCCAAAAGGGTTGGAATACTTGACATCTTCTTATTGATCTTTGTAGAGAGAAACTAAGGAATTTAGGGTTTGCAAAATTTCGGTACGGAGGGAGAGGAGATGTGCCGTGAGTTTTGAGGATGGAACAAAAGAGAAAACATGTTTTCTGGTGTAGGGAATTTTGTGATAGCCAAAAGAGACCAATGAGATCTTTTATTTAGTTAGGATATACACACGGTTATTTGTTCTAATCTTCTAATATGTATATCTAAATTTTTTATTATGGAAAGTTTTTAAATTATAATTACTTAGTTTTACCTTAGGTTTTATTACTAATAATATGTACATAATACATAATATTATGTTTTAAATTAATTACTAATCATAATATAAACTTAGGTTAAAAATCAAATTAGTTAGAAAAATGTAAAACTGGACTGTAGGGTATTACAACAATAGTATTTGCTCTTAATATATGGAGACACTACCTGTACGGCATCGAGTGCACGGTATTCACAGACTGCAAGAGTCTTCAACACATTCTTGATCAGAAGGAGTTAAATAGGAGGCAGCTTCGATGGTTAGAGCTACTCAATGATTATGATTGTGAAATTCGCTATCATCTAGGGAAAGCGAATGTTGTGGCCAATGCTCTAAGCAGAAAGGAGCGTATTAAACCCCTCCGAGTACGATTGTTACGTATGACGATTTGTTCACCACTCTTGTCACAAATCCTCAAAGCTCAGTTCAAAGCCCTCAGAGAAGAGAACTGATCCAGTGAAAAGATTTACGACATGCCCGAGAGTGAGAATGATCTTGTGAAAAGATTAGACAGAATGCTATGTTTTAAAGAAAGAAGTTGGGTTCCACACTACGGAGGTATATGAGACCTCATCATGCATGAATCCCACAAATCAAAGTACTCCATCCACCCCAGTTCTGACAAGATGTATCAGGATCTTAAGAAACTCTATTGGTGGCCAAACATGAAGGCTGACACCGCTGAGTATGTCGGGAAATGTTTGACTTGTTCTAGAGTAAAGGCAGAATGCCAGAAGCTGTCAGGATTACTCACTCAACTCGATCTTCCAGTATGGAAATGGGAACAGATTACAATGGACTTCATCACCAAACTCCCAAAGACATCCACCAGATTAGACACCATATGGGTTATCGTTGATCGACTCACAAAGTCTGCTCATTTTCTACCCATCCGAGAAACTGATGAAATGAGCACACTCGCATAGTTGCATCTGAATGTAATAGTGACCCGACACGGAGTACTCATCTCCATTATCTCAGACAGAGATACTTGATTCACCTCCATATTTTGGCAGTCATTGGATGCAGAAACATAACATGCTTATACTTGATCACAGTTGTCAATTAGTGTGGTCGAAAGCAAATAAAGAGGTATTATTTTTCTTGTTTTGTTAGCTGCATTGATTAAGACAGAATTCATTTAGTAATCGCTACAGGCTGCGCATATTAGTAATGACCCCTCAAGAAACTGATAGTGACCTCCAAATCCTACCAACAGATACACATCGATTACTTTGTACTAAAAGATGTATAATAGATGCAGAAACATAACATGTTTATACTTGATCATAGTTGTCAATTAGCGTGGTCGCAAATAAAGAGGTATTATTTTTCTTGTTTTTGTTAGCAGCATTGATCAAGACAGAATTCATTTAGTAATCGCTACAGGCTGCACATATTAGTAATGACCCCTCAAGAAACTGATAGTGACCTCCAAATCGTACCAACAAACACACATCGATTACTTTGTACTAAAAGATGTATAGTAGATGCGGAAACATAACATGCTTATACTTGATCACAGTTGTCAATTAGTGTGGTCGAAAGCAAATAAAGAGGTATTATTCTTCTTGTTTTGTTATTTACACAATGGACTTCCAGTGTTAGTTACATAAAATTGCAATTTGACACCCTATGTGTTTGTTTGTCTTGCTTGAACAGATTGTCATTGCCTTCATCTCAACTAGCACAGAAAATCCGGATGGCATACTTCTACCAAAAGATTGTAGTCTTACATCAATTCAAACCATTGAATTCCAATCCCGAATCTGTAAGGTTTAAAATTTTATTATCTAAAAAAACACAGTTTGAAAGATATGTTGTTATTAAGATTCAAGAGGAAACACAAATTTAACCAGTCAGAATTAAAATAGCAAGTGATGAGAACCAACCCAAACCACTTAAATTTCATACCGGGGCAGTTGGGCTCACAAACCTGAAAACGTTGATACATTGCCATGTTGCTAAAAGTTTACTGATATGCAATACTGTAATTTAATATATGCAGTGAATGTCTGATTGATTTTAGGGGATATTATAATATGGGATATTAATGTTTAAACTGGTGACTGAAAATTGACCAACTAGTAATAGCCAAATACATTTGTACGTTGGTTGGGCTGTTCACTTAATGAACCGTTTTAAACATGAATGTGTTGTAAAAATCATCCTAGGTGTTTATCAATGCGGTTTAGAGTTAATCGACCAAAATAATCGGAAATGGTCAAAGTCAAATCTGGTTGGTCAAATGGATGTAGGGAGCCAAAACCGGACCTTAATACTCCGAGTTTTTTTTTTCTTGTTTTTTTTTTTGTTAGGTCTGTTGCAACTCCTAGACATGGCGGCACGGTACACAACCGATAGATAACAATGACACAAAGATCAAGAAGTTGAATATAAAAACCACGGGAAAGTATATTGCAAAAATCATCTGTGGTATATTGACAGAAATACCCTCACGTGTCGGTGCACGTGGGCCATTTTTAACTGTAACCAAATTTGTGTTGAGGGATGCATTGTGGCGACCGTTTCAGCACTCTGGGATAATTAGTGCCAATAGTATGACTATGGGCTAGGGATGATTACTGCCAAAATCTATAAACCACAAGGATGATTTTTGCAGTTTACTCTAAATAAAATATAAATAATTTTTTTAAAAGAAGTGTTTGCAGGCTAAGCCAGATCAGAATGTTTCGGCCAGAATAAGAAAGGACCTGTTCTCAGCAGTTACCCTACACAACAGACCCGCCCATCTTCCCAGCCTCAATGAAATGCTTAGCAACATAAATTCCTCAGCGTCAGTAAAATGCTTACCAACAGAAAGCTACTTTGGACTGCGATTCAGATGCTGCAGCACACTTGGTTGCTTATCCTGCAAGTGTTGTGTCTCACCCTACAAATTGGCAAGTAAACGATTGAAAAGATTAATGTCATCCGGACGTATAAAATCAGCAAATGAGTAATAATGTTGTTAACTGCTAAAAGAGGATAGAAATGTACTTTTACATTCATTTCTTGAGATTTCCTTACATCACCGGCAAGAACAGATTTTTTAAGCTTTTCCGCCTCAGCGGCCTTTTCGCGATGCACTTTATCCAGAACTATAGTTTGCTCCTGTTAAACAAGTGGATATGTATTCGAGAAAACAATGTTACGAATCATAGGCGATCTCCATCAAGTGAAAAAGACAGTACCGCCATAGATGTTGATAAATACCACAATACGTACCTTGCAAATTTGCATTTGCTTCATCAAGTCGGAGTACCGGAGCTTAAGCTTGGTGTTCTTTTCAGATTTTTCTTTGTCCTTTTGTAGCTTTTTAATCTGGAAAGGCAAAAAATGTCTAAATTTATTATTGATGAAACTGTGTACCTGCACGATACGGCGGCTAACAAAAAGCTAACAAAAAGCCGATGTGTAAAATGCTTCACGACATTTCTAAGGTGTAAATCGAGTAGCACACATTCGTCAGTGCAATTTCTGATTAAAGTACAAGTCAAATGCAATCTCATAAAAACATTAAACCCCATAAAAAGTTTGTTAAATCTTAATTAACAAAAAATAATAATAATAATAATAATAATAATAATAATAAATAAATAAATAAATAATAAAAGTTTTAAAAGGTTGACCTTGTTACGATATTAGTTGATCCTGTTGCATATTTAGGAAGTTTTCAAATAATTATATTACTTTCTTTATTGAGATGTATGAAGGGTAAACTAGTAAAACTGACACTGAATTTTTCAACATTAAGATCAAAAGGGGTAAATGCTTTATATAAAGGTAAGATAAGATGAAATGGTACGATAAGATACGAAGATAAGATAAGACTAGCAGCATAACTACAGTATGCCTTATGCCAAAACAAAGATGATGAAGAATAACTGATCATGCCACCTCTAGTTGAGCGTGCTCGAGCTGAGCATCAATATTTCTTTTAGCAATCTCAACTATCGCCAGGGAATACTTTAATTTAAACATAATTGGCAATGCTGTTTTCTGATCATTCTTGGCTATCTTGAGCTTAGACTTCTGCATAGTAGCCAAAATAAAGGTAACCAGGTCATACACCCATACATCTCACTCAATCAATGTATAATTAATTAAGCGGTGAATCCATCAATACATACTTTTGATTCTAGAATCTCTCTTTTCAATTTGACCTCCTCCTCAAGCGATCTACGTTGTTGCATTAGCTGCAATAAAGGAAAAAAAAAACACAAAGATAGATGAAAGAGTTGAATCATGCAAAAGTTAAACTAGATTTGAAACATGCTAATACCAAATAATATTCACAAAAGAAAGCAAAGCAAACCAAAACATGCAGATCACGTGTGTTGCTTTTACTATCTACCAGAGGAGATATCATCTATCACTCTAATCTAGCCAATTAAGTAATCAACACACTTATCAAATAGTACAAAGCCCAAAGTACACAATCTACCCCTTCAAAAAGTTGAAACTGTAACACCAAAGTAACAAGTTAAACCACTTATCATCTCTACGGACTAGCCTGCAGCATATACTATTAGGCCCGATCACGTGAACTTGTTGTGCGTCCTCGATGTACACATTTCTCCCTCCAGGATGATGACGATATTTTGGAATCATCATGCATATGTGTACATCTTATAGCAACTGGATCAATATACTAGCATCATATAACCGTAATTGCATAAGCAATACCCGTGAGCAGATGTCGGTAAATACTCTCTTCACCGTGATCAATCCCAACCAAATCCCCTTATCTATTCTGTCGGCTAACACCGATGACCACGTATGGAAACAACCGGATATGACAAACCCGAGAATGAAGCAAAAAATCCTCCAGACATGTGACTTAAGCCTGTATAAGTGTTGTGACTTACGAAAAGTAAACCTCTTGAACAATCCTCAACAAGATGAGACTGAGTACTAAAACATAACTCCTTAAAGTGATAGCTATATACTATGAGCACAACAACGTAACTCCTTACACAGATATAACTAGATAGTAAGTCTTAATCACATGTGAATAAATGCCCGAACAAGTTATTTTTGAAAGTCATGCATCCAACCAACCTTGACTTAAAGATATACTAAGGGCCCGTTTGGTTTTTAGATGGGTTTAGGATTATGATTTAGATTTGGATTATGATTATGATTAGGATTTGGATTTTGATGTATGAGAGAAAATATTTTATAAAATAAATAAATTATTATTATAATTTGATATATAAATTTATAATTAAAAAAATAATATAAAAATGTAATATGAGGAGATAGAGTTAAAATTAGGACCCACCAATATAAATTTTTTTTACAAATCCCATCTTCCTAGCCATCTTTTGTACATGCCCAAGTATTTGGTTTAATGGTGGGCCCCACAATGCCAAATCCTTAACCAAACATCATTTTTAAAGCCAAATCCAAAAGCAAATGCTTAACCCCTCATACCAATAGGGCCCTAAGAAGTAAGAACACACACCCGAGAAATACAACTTCAATCCCAAATAAGTATCGTAAAAAACCCTGGAGTCATAAATACCCAATACTAGCGTTGATAATGATGGTGAATCTTGATATGGATCGGTCAAGCAGTAAGTTGGTATTTGTGATTTGTTGTTTTGATAACGATCGTGTTCGTGTTTTGGTTGTATTGTGAGTTGTGAGAGATTAGGGGTTAAATTGCGTAATTAGGGTTAATAATAGTGATTAGGGTATAATAGATGTCATTAAAGAACTTGTCAAATCAAACCAACCCTAACTCGCTAAATCTGCCCTAATTCGCTGAGTCAACTCGTATTGGAAACCCTAACTCGCTTGGAACATAGTTGGTAACTCGCTTGAGAAAGACACTTATGAACTCGCTTGAGAAAGACAGTTATAAACTCGCTTGAGGCCTTGGTTACACAACTCGCTTGAAGCCTCTTGTAGACAGAACTCGCTTGGTAAAGACTTAAACTCGCTTGAACCAACTTTGTGATGACTCGCTTGAACAAGTTTTACTTATAACTCGCTTGAACCAACTTTGTGATGACTCGATTGAACAAGTTTTACTTACAACTCGCTTGAACCAACTTTGTGATGACTCGATTGAACAAGTTTTACTTTGCAACTCGCTTAAACCAACTTTAAAGGAGAACTCGCTTACACCAAGTTTTACATAACTCGCTTGGAGACTCAGGAGGGGAACTCGCTTAAAGCATTTGCATCACAACTCGCTTGAAAACTAAACATCCAAGAACTCGCTCGAGTCTTAGAACTCGCCTGAATTCTTATGAACTCGCTTAAACAAGAGTCAACCAAACAACAAAAAAACACGATTAAAAGGACCTCAAATTGACGTGTTTGATTCAATATTACTGTGTAAACAACTTCTTAAACACTTAAGGGCCTTTTATACCACAAAAACCCTAAATTATATGAACTCGCCTAGGGTTTTTAGAATTCGCTTGGACAAGAAATCACACAAATCACTTTTAAATCACAACTTTCTTGAATCAAAGACTTGAACACTAATTTGAATTCAAGAACACGTTTTAAAAATCTTGGACCAAAATACCAAGCGAGTTCATGGTGAAGAACTCGCTTGGACAACACAAAAACACGCTTTTTAATCTTTAAAAACCACAAATTTACCACAAACCACCCCTAGTTAGCTCTGATACCAATTGTAATGGTTTCAAGAACACCATTCAAGGGGTCGGGGATGATCAAACAACACAAAATCAATCATAATTCTAGAAAGAGGGTAGAGAAAAAAATGGTTTTATTAGAAAAGAACGAAATAAATAAATAACCAACACTCTTCCACACCCCCCATGGAGAGTCATGGGGGGCTTATATAGCCTAGTTCTATTCTAACTATCTCGTGTACAATATTAGTCCCTCCGTTGACCGCAATGTCCATAGCTAGTCCAATTCGCGTGTAAGACGCCAACTTCACAAAATAGTAAAGCTAACAGATAGTGCGCTAATTTGTGTAGTTCTTATGCTCATTTGATATATTTTTTAGGTATGTGACGAAGCATATATGTGGGGGTAGTTGATGTGGAATAACCTAAACTAAGAGGAATATTATTAGAGACCCGTTAAAGTATAAAAGCTTCTTGACAAATAACAATACAAAAGAGTCGAAACTCATTGCAACCTTTGTTAATGAAGAGCATTGTGAATATTTCCCTTTGAAGAGACTACTTTTTTTTTTGGGAAGAGAAAGCTATTACATTTGAATTGAGGTATTGTCAATTATAACAGTTATTCAAAGCCAAAAAAAATGTTAGTTTTCACTAAATAGCACATAAACCCTAAACACTTTTCCCATCAATCGGTAAAAAGCAACCGTGGTACCCTATTGGGTGTCCTATTTTTAGCAACTTCCAACATGGTCTCAAACTTAACACTTTTTCAGCAACTCTCTAAACACTTATTTTAAGTTTTAAAGAACCAAATAGATGCATGAAGATCATGATGATAGCGACTCATAAGGGGCACTACAGACGACTTCAAGGTGGATGTGACCAGCTATGGTGACGGTGAAAAGCATACAACACACGTATTTATTTTTATTTTTTTCCCGGTGAGTCGGCCACTGAATCGCAAGTCCTAGCCGAGTCAGGTGCAAGAACGAGTTGACACCCATGAGTCGCCACTTTTCAGGTGTTTTTTGACTTGGCTAGTACGAGTCTAACAAATGTCTATGATCTATTAAAGGTAGCAATTTCAGCCTATTATTACAGGTCAAACACTGATTGTAGAAGTTGCCCAAAATGCATTATTAATCTGTCAAACTTCCAAAATCATTGAATTCAAAAGATTATAACTATTAACAATATATTGTACGTCCCTTATATATAAAAAATCAATTATTAATGGAAATTAAACAAATCGAGACACCAAGTGTGTAGGTAAGCCCGGTCCGTTTCAACCTGTACTATAATGACATGTTACCCATCCCGGTCGACCACCCATATTGCCACCTCTACTCTTCAAGGAATCACTCCATCAATTTTAAACAATTTGTTCTCTTATTAGAATAAAATGGCTATAAATGGGACCTTATGGAATATGTAGCATGTAGTACACAGGAAGTAGATGTGACTGACTTCTAGTTTAGTTTGGGTTTGATTTCAGTTCAGGTTGCAAGTTCTGACTATATATGTTCAACTTTTTGGTAACTATGTGTTTGTTGTGTTATATTCTGGTTGAGAATTAACTGCCCGGCTACATTTGTGGTTCCCGCATTCTGTCATATTTTTAGTTTCGGGTCACAACAAAGGTGCTTCTTTGACTTGACAATTTCGTGCTTCACAAATTAGTTACAAGATTTGAATTTGCAAAACAATGAATTTAACATACCACCGATGAAAACTTGAGCAATGTGAATGTAGGTAACATGAGGTGTGCAATGAAATTTTTTTGGATCATATTTGTAAATTATGGGATCTTATGCATCCGTTCTGAAGTTGTGATGTATATCCCTAACTATGAAAAGTACTTGATTGGTTGTGGTTGCAACAATGCAATGTATGTAACCTAAAGAGATCATCACCCAAGAATTCTTTGGTTATTTCGCTTTACAGGATACTCACATATGATAGTTATAAACACCGTAATTAATATGAGTCACATTTTGCAGATTATATCAACTTAAACTTTTGACAAAGCCAAATTGTGGTTGTTTAAGCCTATTTTTGGGCTAATGTTGTTTCGTTTTATGTTTTGCAAGCCCATTATTTTCAGCTTGTTGTTCAGATTATGACATTTCATAACAAGGTGAGCTTATGAAACATAAGACGAAAGCTCATAAGCCCAAAATAAACTTAAACAAACACCCCTAAAGTAACCGTATTGTATAACATACTTAAAAGATATCAGAAAGATTGAACATTTTTTTTTTAATTTCTGAACTTATATATCACACTGAGCATAAACTAGTTCAGATCAATTGAATTCATATATGAGTAGAGCAATAGTTAACAAACTTACGATAATAATAATAACAATAATAATAATAATAATAATAATAATAATAATAATAATAATAATAATAATAATAATAACCTTCATAACAGATAAATCGAGCTCCTTGATCTCTTCTTTTGCTTTAAACAGAAGTTCACGCTTTTCTGCAAAAGAAAAAAGAAAAAAAAAATTACAATCGCAACCTGAAAAACCACAATAATTAATCGATCCACCGGCATAGGTCACCTTCAAGTTCCTTTTGCATCAGATGGCGGTCGCACCACACTACATCCGAACCGCGTAGAAAATTAAACAGATGAACGGCATCTATGCTAAACGTTACTGAGGATTGAGCCATGAGGTTTATCGTAGGGAAAAAGTTTAGAGAATGAGAATTGAAAACTATATAAAGACTCTAACTAAACGAATTGCATTTTTGGTCCCTGTGGTATGGCCAAATTGCAAGTTTAGTCCCTACAACTTTGAAAGTGCACTAGATGTCCTCATTTTCAAGTTTTTGTTGCATGTTTGGTCCTTCGCCAAAGATAAAATGACTTAACTACCCCCCTCTTTCCATAGGGACCAAAAACGCAATTCGGTCTTTTTTTTCAATTTTTACAAGGTACGTCCGTGTGATTTGCACACAAATTCACATTCGGTCCTTTTTTCAAACTTCTCTCACGAATCATCCAAATTGTTGTCAAATTTTGCCGTTTTCGTCCTTGTTGCCAATGATCGTTAGTATTTAACGTTTTCGTCAGTTTTAATACGTTTTTCGCCCATTTTCGTCCGTTTTTATCCGTTTCCGCCCGTTTTCTTACGTTTTCGCCCGTTTCCTTACGTTTTCCTCCGTTTTTATACGTTTTCGTCCATTTTTATAAGTTTCGCCCGTTTTCTTATGTTTTCGTCCGTTTATACGTTTTCGTCTGTTTTTATAAGTTTTCAACCGTTTCCACCCGTTTTCTTACGTTTTCATCTGTTTTTTACGTTTTCGTCCATTTCCTTACATTGTCGTCCGTTTTTATACGTTTTCGTCCGTTTTTATACGTTTTCGCCCGTTTTCTTACGTTTTCGTCCGCTTTTATACGTTTCTGCCCGTTTCCTTACGTTTTCCTCCGTTTTTATACGTAAGGAAACGGGCGGAAACGTATAAAAGCGGACGAAAACGTAAGAAAACGGGCGAAAACGTATAAAAACGGACGAAAACGTATAAAAACGGACGACAATGTAAGGAAATGGACGAAAACGTAAGGAACCGGGCGAAAATGTATAAAACGGACAAAAACGTATAAAAACGGACGAAAATGGGCGAAAATGTAAAACGTATAAAAGCGAACGAAAACGTAAGAAAACGGGCAAAGACATATAAAAACGGATGAAAACGTAAGGAAATGGGCGAAAACGTATAAAAACAGACGTAAATGTAAGAAAAGCGTAAGGAAACAGGCGAAAACGTATATAAACGGACGAAAACGTATAAAAACGTGCGAAAACGGGCAAAAACGTATTAAAACAGACGAATACGTAAGGAAACGGGCGAAAACGTATAAAGGCGGACGAAAAGTTAAGAAAACGGACGAAAACGGACGAAAACGGGCGAAAACGTATAAAAACGGACGAAAACATAAGAAAAAGGATGAAAACGTATAAAAACTGACGAAAACGTTAAATACTAACGATCGTTGACAATAAGGACGAAAAGGGCAAAATTTGACAACAATTTGGATGATTCGTGAGAGAAATTTGAAAAAAGGACCGAATTTGAATTTGTATGTAAATCACAAGTACGTACATTGTAAAAACTGAAAAAAAAATGACCGAAATGCATTTTTGGTCCCTATGGAAAGAAGGGGTAGTTAAGTCATTTAACTTTGGCGAAGGACCAAACATGCAACGGAAACTTGAAAATGGGGACGTCTAGTGCACTTTCAAAGTTTTTGTTTGAACAAACCCTAATTTTTTCTGAAAGCGCCTAAAATCATATTTGAGAATTATTTTTGAACAAACCCTATAATTTGATTTTGTGGATTTATTGAATTAAATTGATAAATTTATTGATTGCCTTTTTTAAATTGTGAAATAGTCAAATTTAAACACGATTTTCAGCCTATATAATGTCCATGGTTTATGTCTTAGGAACACACATCAAGCTTTTCTCTATTCATTGTCTCATACTAATTCACCAAGCTATGGTTGTCTTTGTTTCAGGTTATATCAAAGATCTATCCGCAGTCAAAGACAACATTAGCTTGAGAGTCCGAGTTTTAAGAGCTTGGATTCAATAATTATACAATAAACTGCATGTGAAAAATCTGGAAATGATCCTTATGGATGAAAATGTAAGCACAAATCTTCTTATTGATTTTGTTCACAAAATCATTTGTTAGTCGTAGGTTGCATATGTAGCTGATAGTTGGTAAATGTTTTGTATACAGAATACGAAAATGCAGGCCACATGCAGGATGGCCTTGGTGAATCAATTCAAGCACAAGTTGGTTGAAGGCGTAGTTGTGATGCTGGAAAGATACTCACTTGGGGAAATACAACCCAAGTATAGGATGGTGAACAATGCTTTGCGTCTCAGCTTCTTGAGCAATACAGTGGTTGAACCATGTCCTGATTTTACTAGGTCGGTGTATGGATTTGATTTCAGAAACTACAGATCCATAACGGATTTGCAAATAGAAGAAGATGGTCAGTTTGGTATGTACTTTAATCCATGCTTTTATAATGTGTTAAATGGCATTTGAATAATTTTTTAGATATAGGATGATTTTTTGATATATATTATGTAATAATAGTGGTTACTATCTTTTTATGTGAGCAGATGTTGTTGGTCATGTCACTGCCTGTGAAGAGTTGCATAATTATGATAAGAATGGGAGCAAGGGCAAAAAGAAACCGTTGACTCTTATTGATGCTGAGTGAGTACTATATAACCTAATGATTTGGTTTATTTAACGACACAATCCATTAATTTATGGTATTCCATCATTATGATATGCATATATTGTATAGGGGGAATGAGCTTAAGTGTACGTTGTGGGGCGTATTTGCACAACAATTTAATGACTTTTTGAAAGCAAATGTGGATCATGGTAAAATCATGATTGTTCTGCAATTGGAAATGATGAAAGCTTGGGACGGTAACATCTTATCACCTATGTTACTATAAATTATCATTGAGCGATTGCACGTTATGATTAATATTATTTGTGCAGGGATGATGTGTGTCTAAAACGGTTATCATGGAACAAAACTGTTTCTTTTCAATGCCAGTGAAATCATTGAGAAAGATGAATTCAGAGATGTTGAAGCGTATCGGTTAAGGTAATTGAAATACATTGTTCTATAACACAAATAAGGTAATAGACATATATAGAGCGATTCATAAGTGATCTTTTGATTTTTTGTTGGTTGTTTTCAAGAGAAGATGTTGAACCGTCTGAGAACACAGCATCGCGTATTTCTGCTGGCTCAAAATTCTCAACGAAGAGCTTTTGGATGTTGAAAAGGTACACCATAATCCATACACAAGTAAATAGTTAAAATTTAAAATCTGAATCATATGTATTTGTATTGATATACAGAACATCGCTTTCGTTATTGTTGGAACGATCATCGCAATACAAGAAGAGGAGGGATGCTGGTATCTGGAATGCACGAAGTGTAGCAAGAAATTCATGAAAGACAGTGATTTTGTTGATCTCGATGTTGATACAACAATGAATTCAACAAACATGCCTGATCAGTGGAGATGCACCAAGTGCAATGAAATTGTTAAAGGTATAAAATCAATGTACGTATCGACACTTAGTAACGATAACATTAAAAAAAACTGTACATATACTTTCATTCAATAAACATCTAACAAAGCTGACCAAAATACACCTTTTGTAGATTTCGTCTTCAAGTGTGTGTTTAAGATGAATCTGGCACAATGTCACTCTCTCTGTTCAATGATGAAGTGCAGTCGTTGGTGGGTAGATTAGCATACCAACTTTGCGAAAAGTATGGCTTGCAGGTAAGTATTATCTACTATGTTTTATAACAGAAAAAACTATATGGTTAAACACCATAAATGTAAAAAACTAATACTATACAAATTGGTATGTAGAGTGCTGAACAACAAGTGTTCCCAGCTGAAATCACTGGATTGGTTGGTAAAAGGCTTGCCTTTAAAGTCTCTATTGATGAATACAATCTTAAAAAGATGTTGCATGTATTCATTGTCTTGTGTCTCTCGGATGATACTGATATTCTGAGTTCTCTCACCGCATCTGCTACACCTCTTAAGGTAATCACTGATAATGTGATATTATGAGTTCTCTTATGACATATTTACACGTTCTTTTATTTCATATGTAATTATTAAGATAATGAGGCTACAAGTTCAAAGGTTGTTGGGATATCTTCGTTGGTAAGTCCTCAATCCTTTTCATCTTCAATAAGATATATTTTTTTTTATAAAACAATTAAATGCATTTGACGCATTACTTGCAGGATCTTGAATCCCAAACCAATGAGAATGTTACACCAACTAATGTGCTTAAAAGTACTGCCACAAGTCCTTCTGCAAAAACCAGCAGCGGTTAACGACCTTCTGCTGCGGATCCAAGCGTTGAGTGTTCAAAGACCAAAAGGCAGATTCTTGATATAAAAATGAGAAAAATCCTTGAAGATGGTGCAGGGTCTCCATATTGGTTGGTGTACAATAAATTGATGCAAGAAATTTACATTTACGGATATTTTACTAATCAGTTTACAGTTGCAATATGCATTTAGACATTGTTTGGTTCATCATTTGTGATTGGGGAGTCCCAATCACTTTTTAGACAATTGGTTGCAGCATTTACATTATGGTACATACAGTTTGGTTTGTGTTTCTGAATGGTGAGTCCCATTAAGTGTTTAGACTGTTTGATTTTATGGAATTGGTTAATATTTGTCTTTTTATATACTAATCATTCATAAATTAGATGTTGTCGTTGTTTCTTAGGTGAAAGCTAAAGATACGCAACATAGTTTTTCAAAACAGACAATGTACGTAATGAACTTTGAAAATTACCATTGTACGCAAAATACTTTCAAATTTGGAACGATGTACGTAATATGACCAGGTCACAAAGTTTTAAAATTGGCAAAAATGTTCCCTGTGGCTTGCGTTGACTTTCAGCGGTCATCCCTTAACTTTTTTTTTCAGTTAAAAAATTTACAGTAATGGTCCTTATGGTTATTGACTTTCATATTTAGTCCGTTTTTATACTTTTTCACCCGTTCTCTTACGTTTTTTTCCGTTTTTCTTACTTTTTTCCGTTTTTCTTACGTTTTTATCGGTTTTCATCCGTTTTTGTCCGTTTTTCTTACCCTTTTTTAGATTTTTGTCCGTTTTTATCCATTTCTCTTATGCTTTTGTCTATTTTTATTTGTTTTTGCCTGTTTTCATCCGTTTTTTACATTTTTGTCCGTTTTTCTTACATTTTGTCTGTTTTTCTTACGTTTTTGTACTATTTCAACATATTGAAAATTTTGAAAATTTTTTTTCAAAAAGAAAAAAAAAATTGTAAATTTTTTTTTCGCTTATCTGTACAACAAGCTTTCATCGTGCTTCACATATTGCTCATATGGGACAACATTGCTATTACCCATATTTTCAATATCTGATTCAATGACTTCTGTTGATTGTACTTCGTTAGGAATCTTTTGCTCATCAACCATATCATATAATTTTAGTACCTCTGATATGATAGAATCCTTGGAGGGACCGGCTTGTTGAGGTGATGAGACCATTGGAGAAATATTAGCCATGAAAATGGTCTGAGCCATTGGTCATCATCAACATCAGAGTCAAAAGCATCACAATCAGTAACCTGGAAGACATTGGGATTGTTCTGTGCCAAATCATAATCTGGTTGTTCATCCACATCTGCATCATATGTTTTGGCATTCCCATCAACAAGAAATAGCAACTCTTCCTCATCCAACATAGCTCCACTATCTTGAGCTTGCATCAGCATTCTGTGGACGTTTCTGTTGAGTGCAATTCCTAGCGATTTGTCCTTCTCCTCCACAATTGTAGCACTTAATCGGTTTTCCTTGACTCTGAACTACAAATCCTTCCTCGGTTCTGAGCACCCACATAACCAGCTCCAGCTCCAACATTCCCCCGTACAATATATTGTGGATTCACATTCTGCCTTCCTTGCACATTCTGAACCACAACCCTTCCATCTTCCACAGTGGCTTGATTATGTAGATTAGATGAGGTTCTAAGTTGGTTGTTGGTTTGGGGAAGTGAGTTTCTGGACTGTTGAACCAGTAGAGCCACTTGGTTTACAAGGTTTTCAATCAACATGTCAGTTGGGGTAAATCCTGAGTCTGGTATGGTAATCTGATTCTGATTCTGAGAGGATGGTATGACTTGTGATGCTTGAGTACTTATCCTCACATTTGAAAGAAATGTGGTTGAGTCATTTGAAGAGTTTGCAGCAACAGTATTAGAGTGAATTTTCTCCAAGATCAAATTCCAAATGCAGCATGCTTCTCATGTTGAAGTAAGTAGGAATACAGCTGCTCATAGTTAGTGTTCCTCAGTCCTTTGTTCAACTTCATAGCAGTAACAAATCTGTGCCATTCAGGGTTCATGTTGTTTACGAACTTGGAATTGAGTTGGATTTTTGGCATAGTCATATTGATATTTCTCATATTATTCACAAGTTTGTGAAACCTCACATGATACTATGTAATGCTTTCCCTAGGGTTCATCTTGAAGTTCTCAAAGTCCTCATAAAGCTGTGACTCTCTATCTTCCTTAGTCAGTTCTGAACCAGAGAGAAGCATCTTGACATTATCCCAAACTGCTTTGGCCTTAGTATTGTGATTGATCATATTGTAAATGTCCTTTGGTAGACCTTGAAGTACGATGTTAGAAGCTATAATGTCAGCATCATATCTTTTCTTCTCCTTATCATTGAGATCATCATAAGTCCTTGGTCTATCCAAACCCAAAGTGACAGTTCCATCAGCACCAGCTTCAAGTTGTTCTCTGGTTGTTCCCATTTGGAATGGTGCTTCATCAATTGACTGAATAATGTTAAGTCCATTCTCTTTTCCCAAGCAATACAATCTGATTCTCTGTGCCCAAGAGTCATAATCAGCTCTATCTAGCATGGGAGGGCGAGAATCAGACCCAACAGCTTGAACGTCATCTGCAACAGTAGACATGATTACTAAGTTTACGGGATTTTACTACTCTTTAATTTAACCGAGAAATAGAATCTTTCGCGGGATTTTACTAAATCAAGATGAAACCGTAGAACTCAAATCACAAGTGTCAAATCTTAATTGAAAAATCGCAACAACCTATCAAGTCGCAGAGAAATCAAAACGCAGCTAACAAGTCACAGCTATCAAGTCTCAGTCTCCACAAAACACAGTGACAAAACGCAGTGACAAAACACAGAGCTTTGACAAAACGCAACACTTGTCAAAACGCAGAGAACAAAACACAATACTTAACCAAAATGCAACTTGTCAAAACGCATAAGATCAAAATGCAATGCATACGTCACTATCAATAGTACTACCATTACTTGTCCTTTTGTCCTTTCCAAAACAAAACGCAGTCAAAACTACCAAATCGCAGCGATAACAAGCTCAAAACGCACCCTATTCTGAGCAAAACGCATCCAGAAACAACAAGTCGCAGCGAGTAAAATGCAAAACGCAGTCAAGTAACAAACAAAACGCACCAAGTATCAACCAAACCGCAGTCAAGAACTAATGTCAGAGACTCAAATCGCATCCAAGAACAAGACCAAAAAACTTACTTTTTCAATCAAAAATACCACAACCAAGATGAATCAATCCTTCCAAACCCAAAACTAAACTAATATGATGATCCTAAACACAAAAGTACAATCAAAATCCAAACTTTATCACTAAATAAGATTAAGAGAATGAAAAAGTCTCTAAAGTCATTCAAACCAAAACTTATGAATAACCAATCAAGAATCCAAGAACACACAAAGTAGATGGTCAAACCATGTCTCTTGATACCAATTGTGACATATTGGTTATCATAAACACACAAGCACACCAATCTTGGTTCGAACCTAATGAGAGTTTAGAGAGAGAAAGTAGAGAGAATGGGAACTTCTAGTAAGAGAAAGTGATGTAATATTATGAGAAGCTCCACCCTTTGCCTTGGGAGGCAAAGGGTATTTATAGTATCTTACAAATACACCACCTACGGGCTGTGGATCAGGTATACAGTGGGTAAAGACCCATCCGTCATTTACGGTGTTACTTAACTAGCTACTAATACTAACTAAATGATTAAGACTACGAGCTTTCTAATGCTTACACATACTTGAGGTGACCGAGTCTTAAACTTACGGATTTTCTAAATCCTAACAAGTTCAGCACCTTGTTGCGAGTGCTGGACCCCTGAAACATAACTGACTTCAGAGTTGGCTTGTTCTTCATAGTGTGCTTGGCAGGGTCATCAAGTCTTTTCGGCATGTCCTCATGCTTCTTGAGAATGTTATGAATTATCAGCTTGGTGAATCGGACAAAAGGGACCTTTGAACCTCCCTTCTTGTGATGTTGCATCATGTCCTCCCATATGAGGCTTGCATAGTCAATGTGCTGACCATTGACCATCCCCCATAATGTTTGTAAGTGAGGCAGCTAGGGATTCTCATGACCATTGTCTCTTCCTGAAATCGACTTGGCAATCATGAGGTATAGAGTCCTCCATAGTTGTGGAATGAATTTTACGTCAACTCTGGAATGAGTAGAGATTATGCCAAAAGATTCATCATACCCAATGTTGATCAGAAAATCTAAAATCTCTGTTTCCGTAGGAATCCTGTTGTAGTCATCTGGAGAGTTGATAGCAGGAAATAGTAGTACTGCACGAAGATCCTCAATGGTGACAATGACTTCACGAGTATGTATAGTACACTTAACCGCATCTTCTCCATCAATCTTTTTCATAGAATGCCAGAACTAATGGATGTAGAAGTCGGGAACTGAAGATGACTTTGTGAGCATGAATCTGTAGGGGTGATGAAGAAGGATGTCCACAACAATTCTATAAGAAGATTCAGAGCAAGTGAAGTTGTTGAAGTCAACGAGGTTGTTCTTACAAAACACTTTATCATATCCAGGTGGGAATGTGTTGGCTATTGTGAGTTTCACGTGAGCATTGACATCAGCTTGTTGTGTAGCCATTTTGTGATCTGAAAGACATTAGACATAGAAACAAACATTGAAAGACACAGTGTGTTAGCATTAGTCTGGCTTATTTTCTAAGCCCTTGTTTGATGTTATCACATGGATGTTTGTTACATGTCATAAGTCACATTTGTTCTTTTTCATGAGGTTGTGATGATATGTTAAGTGAACGTGTTAATTTTGAAGTTTACATACACATTTATCACTTAAAACACAACATTTCAATTTTGTATGCTTATTCGTAAATTTTAAGACAACATATGATTGTGACTTATTCGTAACAGTTGACAGATTGGAAAACAGTAACTTATTCGTAACTTGAGTCCTTATTCGTAAAGTTGGATGCTTATTTGAAAGAATAAGTTTAATGCGAAGGAACAATTATTATTCGTAACTTGAGTCCTTATTCGTAAAGTTGGATGCTTATTTAAAAGAATATGTTATGGAAACAAATGAGACTGGTTAAGCCGAAAACTTTATATAAAATCCAAATTTTTTATACACTATTCCAACTATACATATAAGATTTTTTGGAACAATGATACATTTTCTTTACAGCTATTATGAAAGCTTCAAACGGGGTATCAGTTTATGTTTACGCTTTGTTTTCTACATGGTCACAAAGGTGAGAATAGCATGGCGTTATAATCACCACAAACTAATGAAAGTTTTCTATGAAGACAGCCTGTTTGTTTAGTTTTTTTATTAAGTCCTGTTAAATTAAAGTGTCTGTCTAGAAATATGCTGTCTGTTTGTAGATGAATAAATAGTTGTTTGTTTTGTGTGCTGAATAAAGTGTTTGAATTAAAAAAATTACTGTTATACCCTTTTATTTGAAATAAAGTTAAGAAGTGGGAGGGTAAATACGTAAAATTAGGATAAAATTGATGACTTAATTTGTAGACCCTCATCTCCATGGCTTTTTCTAGAAGGTCACATGTTAGTTTTAAGCACTAAACAAACATCCATTTTGTGACTTAATTAACTTACCTATTTTTCAATTAAGACACATTAAGTTGTTATCAAACACCACCTAAGCTTTCATTCATATCAAACGGTAATCTTGGTTATAGAAACTTTTCATTTAGTCTAATCGGTTGATAAACACGTTATTCATGTCCAGTCATGTAGCTTGGTTGACGAGTTAAGATGCGGTCCCAAATAAAATTCATCGGCTTTAACTAACCAAAAACATCTCGGTTTGTCCAATACTTTTACTGCGCAGTATTGGAATAAAAGTGTAGAAATATGAAACCATGAACTACATCCCTGAATATAATCTAAATGAACAAACATAAGTGACAAACTAAAACGTACTTGTATTACATTACATATAATCTAAAAATATAAAACAACAAATAATTGAGCAAAATTCAAGATAACCTTAATAAGTTCAAGCAGATTCGTTAAGCGACTTTTTCTTTTTATTGAGTGATGTACTTAACGATGCCTTAGCCTTCTTCCACTCTTTCATGGACTCGTCTGTCCTCATGAACGAGCATGTGTCATCAGATTCCAAGTTCACAATAGACAGTTTTTTCCTTTTTTCTAACGGTTTCTTCTTCACGGGTGATAAAGCTGGTTCCTTGGTACTTGGGGTCTGGTCATCGAGATTCTTGTTTTCTGGCTGTGAAACCATTGCATCAGTCTGCTGTTCTTGTTTCTCAAAACTTATATTGGGCACAATCTGTGATATGCTAAAAGAAGTGTGGCTTGTGGTGCTAATCAATTGCGTCCATGAGGATTTATGTCGCCAAAATTCACCTCTAGCTGTTCGAGTCAAATCTTCATCAGTTGGTTTTTTAAGATCATTCGAGCTACCCGACTGGCTATCTGCATTTTCACGCTTTTCTAAGTTGCTATTTTCCACCTCATTAACATCGTCAGCTCGGGGTTCCTCATCTTTTTGGTCAATAGCATCTGGAAGAACATCTGACGTTTCAAGTTTTTCTACATTGCTATTTTCCACCTCATTAACATCATCAGCTCTGAGTTCCTCATCTTTTTGGTCAATAGCATCTGGAAGAACATCTGACGTTTCAAGTTTCTCTACATTGCTATTTTTCATGTCATCGATATCATCAGTTTTAGGTTCATCCTCTTTTTGATTGATAACATCGGTAAGAACATCTGACAGTTCAACTTTTTCATAACTGCTATTTTTCACGTCATCAATATCATCAGCTTTACGTTCATCATCTTGTTGGTTAATAACATCAGAAAGAACATCCGACATTTCAAGATTGTTGGTTTTTGGTTCCTCCAGTTTTCCCAGACAATCATTTGCAAGAATGTCGGGAATACTGATTTCTTCTGTGGACTCTTCGTTTATATCCAATCCGGGCTCGTTTTTATCACTATCCGGCTTTCTTTTCTTATTATCATCCTTTAATTCTTCTTCTTCTTTTTGAGAAACAGTCGCAATGAAGTCAGAAATATTAAATGAAGTGTTACGTTTCTGTCCAAGAAGATTTTTCCAACTAGACTTTATGGAACGTAAAGAAGTGTTTCCTGATGGCTTTGTACTTGATTCTGCTTCTGTTTTATTGTCTTTCGGAGTATCCACACGGGTTTGAGACTTTTTAGACGTTTCAGGGACTATAGAATTGTTGGTTTCTTCTGAGTGAGGTGATTTTCTCTTCTTAGCGAGTGGTACTGCCTTCTTGTCATTACTGTCATGCACAACTTTTGGTTTCTCGGTAGAAGTTATCGGTCTCTTAGCTATTGGTTTCTGAGCATTCAACAAGTATAAAAAAGATTATTAAGATCAAAGTACGAGTATATTCTAAAAGTAAATGTGGCAAAATGAAAAATCATTAATATTATGTAATGGGTCAAAATGGTACTTTTTATTTAGATTAGATTAAGCCAAGCTGTCAAGTGTCAACACTACTGTCAGGTTTAAAAATTTTATTTAAAAAATAATGTCTAAAATATGATTACGGAAACTATATTGTTAAAAATAATCTGCTTTTTCAATAAAGCTATCTATGAGGATTTAGGCATTTAACAATCTGTGGTCGACTTTTAGGCCAGTTTTAAAATTTGACCTGCTTAACATAAATTGTAGCCAAATCGCCCCATACTAAAAAAATAGGTTGAAATTGACAGCTCTAACTAAAAGGAAATAAACAGATAGACAAAGTGATAACGTTAAGTTGATTGCTGAGTCATACCCGATTTGCCATCATAGATTTCATTTCCCCTATCAAATCCATGCCGTCACTTTTCCCATTTCCCACATTGAGTACAAGATTATCTTCATCTGTTAGATTATCTTCTTCATCGTCTTCAACAGCAGCCGAGTCATCATTATAGTTCATGGGGTCGCCTTTGGCATTGACCGATTCAGACTTCTTAGTAACTTGCTTAGATGGGTTTGCCCTGTTGAAAATCTTGTTCATCACTGAATTCATTATATCGAGCTCTTGCTCGTTAACTCCATAACTTGCATCCTCAACTTCTGAAGATTGTTTTTTACTGGGTGGAGGAAATTCAATGGAGTGCTCTTCACAATCACAAAAATGGGTTGGGTTGGATGGAACTTGAAGACGTTGGAAGCTGTATTTATGTTTGCCAATACCAACTTGGGCCAATGATTTCACCTATTCAAAAACCAACAAAATCAATGAACTCGAACTGAGACGGTATCTTATAGAAGTGCCAATTTTGACCCATTTACTTATGCATGAGTTGGTTCAGGTTAAATTTACCTGTAACGCGTCAAATTCAATAAGTAACTCAAAAGGTTAAACAACTCGAGAGTTGCCCATAAGGTATTTTTAATGCAAAAACCTTATTGAAAAAAATAATAATAAACAAAATATGCACTTTGGGTCAACCGTCAACCTGATCCAACCTGTTTCAAACTATATCAGAATGTACCCACTTTGTGCCAAAAGCATTTGACATGTTACCCAAACCGCCATTTCGACACATATACATTTACATAAAGAAATAAAAGAAACATTTGGGTAAAGATTAAAAAATGGTGGTTTTGGTCAAAAGGAATAGTACCTTTCCTAGCTTGGGGAAGAATAGATTGATCTGTGTCTTATCAGCTGGCGACGGTTTCTTTGGCTTTTCTAAAGGCGTTTGACTTTTCGATAAATCAGCATTAACACTTTCAGATGCTTTGCTTGCAAGTTCAGATTCTTCTTGCCACTCACGCTTTAATTTAAGAAGATAATGTTCCTTAGCCTTCTCAAGCTTCAGTCTCCCTCCTTTCCACATACATCCATTATACTGAAAATTTGAATATTAGCATTGGCAACAGTAAAAACTTCATCTAAGCAAATATATAATGATAGAAAAAGAAAAATAAATAGTTGGAATTATATAGGAAGTTAGGAACTAAGAAGCTTTAAGACAGAAAACAAATCCAAGACCTTATGTGTCATAGATGTAACTCAACCAACTTGCTAGTAGCTAAATTTGTGGTGTAATGGGTTATCATGATGGTATATCAGTATAAAAACAGGACTAAAACGCGGGCTCTAAAACTACCAAGAAACCAGGATCCATAAAGGCGATATATTAACCGTTGATAAAATTTGGTTTTTTTATATCAATGGAGACATCTTAGCTGCGATATCCATTGACCACCGCCTTAAATTACAAATTATCAATTAGAGCGTTTGTGCTCAACAATGTCAAGCCGTATGCATGTATTTTAGGGGGAAAGCATGTACTGGTTACTGCACTTCCGCAAAACTTACAACAATCCTAATTGTTGACTCATTAATCAGACATTCACCAAGACATAAAGCCACTATCAATAAATTAGTCAAACAAGAATGCTGACCTAGCATCCCATGTGGCAGCTAAGATGGTACACAGAGTTCCAATTGTAACAATGCCACCATCACTTCTCCCAAAAAAAATGGAATCCAAAACGAAACTAAAAAAACGTTAACAGTTGTACTCTTTCCTGATTAGCTCAAGTGTATCTACCAAAAATGACACAGCTATTCATAGGGCATTGGATTCTCGGAAGAAAATGCATATAAACTTAACTGGTATATAAACACGAACATGCGTAAATCACATATTTTCAATTACAGGAGTGTTTAGGTAAACTTATTTAAGCAGCTTATCATCTCAATGCATTACCAAAACGTAATAAGCTGATTTGAGTGTTTTCCTGTTTAGACAAAGCCAAACAGCTTAAACTTATTACTTTATTAGCTTAATTAAGCTTCCTAACAAGCTCACTCACACTACCTTTTTAGCTTGCTTTTCATGAGTTCATGTCTAGCTACCACAGTACCACATATTACGGTGTCTTCTAAAATCTTATCAAAAAAAGCTTATAGCTTTAGCATAAAGCCATCCTTAAAGGGCTCTTTAAAAACCTGATAAGCACTTTTTGAGAAGTGTATGGACAAGCTTAATTTATTCAAATAACACAATAAGCTGAAAAGTTCTTAGAATAAGCTCTACCCCTGACACCCACTGAGTATTAGTCTTTTTTTGGTCATTTTAACTTTAACTCTTGCATTGTGTAACCTAAATACCTAATAAGCTATTTCTTTTCCATAAGTACTTCACCTCTATAAAAGTGTGTTTATCTTAAAAAGTTTAACTGACGAGCTTATTTAAAACCGATAAGTACATTCTTTATGGGTTATGAGCTTATCAACTTGATCCAAGTACATAAGCTCATGTTTATAACCCATAAAAAATTAGCTTATGGACATATGAAATTTTCAATAAGCTCATAAGCTCGTTAATTAAACTAAGACAAACACCCCTTATATAAACTTACCCAAAAACTACGATGGCATTTATTTAAGTTTATTTTTGGGCTTATGTTTCATAAGCTTGGTTTTTCCAGCTTATTTTGAAACTTATCGGCTTCTACAAACTTGTTATTCCCTCCGCCCCATAATGAGTGTCCATATTACTATTTTTTGAGATTTCCCAAAATAAATGTCCACTTTTCATTTCATCCGGTGGGTAGAGGTTTTAGTGGGGAAATAATGAAACTCGATTGGTATCGAGTGTAGTTAGTGGCATTTCATAAAACTTTGTGCATATTGGAAGCGACACTTATTATAGAAGGGAGGAAATATATCATACTAAGCTTATATTAAGTTTGGAAAAATTGTGGTTATGAAACATAAGCCGAATTCAAATAAGCACATAAGCCCAATAATAACCTTACCCAAACACAAAAGAAGTGTTTGTATGTGGGCTTATGAGCTTATTTATTTTTGGGTTATTATACAAAAAAGTCACTAAAGTTTGCGGAAAATTTGTCCGTCACTAAAGTTTAAAAGTTGTCATTCAGGTTACTCAACTTATGAAAGTTGTCAACCACATTACTGAACTTATGAAAGTTGTCATACAGGTTACCGAACTTGTAAAAACATGACATTTTTGTTACTTAACATATAAAAAATATAAACGTAAAAGTCGCTGAAATTATAGACATGTTTGCTTTTTAACGTTGAGTAACCTGAATGACAACTTTTAAACTTTAGTGACTTAGGACAAATTTTCCGCAAACTTTAGTGACTTTTTTGTATAATAACCCTTTATTTTTCGGCTTATATAACATAAGCTTCAATTTTACGTTAAACTTATATAATAAGGCGAAAAATTGGAGCTTATAAAATATAAGCCGAAATAAGATAAGGTCGTAAGCCCATATATATAAAAGCTTAAACAAACACTAGGAAGAATGCACTTAACTATCTAAACAACAAGATAATCAAAATAAGAGGTTATAAAGATAATAAAGTTATAAAAAGATAGTTAATAATAAAAATACCGTGCTAAAGAGCTTAGGAAGTGATTTATCATTGGATGGTACAAAATCAAGATACGCAAAGCTACGGTCTTTAGTTCTAACTATATCTACTGAGACAACTTGGCCTAAGGAAGAGAATGTTTTTCGGAGGTCGTCTTCTGTTACTGCGCCGCCTAGTCCTCCGACAAAGATTCGTGTTTTGTCTGTTGTGGTGGGTGTTGTGACGTCCATTGTTGCCGGAGTAAAGATGAAAGTACGGTTGTGTTGATGTGAGTTTAGGTTGGACACTGATTAATATGGGCCGAGTTGATATATGGACTGAAACTGTTTTAGCCCAAAGAAATCAAAACATTTCTTTTCACTCACACATTCAAAAACCCTCTCCCCTATTAGCTTGAGCTAAAACACTTCTTTTGAAACCCGCAATTTTATTTTCCAAAACAATTAATTTTTCATTAATTAAAATAAAAATACAAAAATATATCACGTCCCGGATTTCTTCTTATTGCATGTTGATGATCAATGCATCCTCCTCCGATTACACGGTGCTAGTGCCGAGAAACTTCATTTCTTCCAACCTTATTATTGTCGTGTCATTCGCTTTAGTCATCGTTTACATAGTTACACCTCTTAAGTGTCTTCCCTTTTGAGTTTTGATTCATTTTGTACACTCTCCCCAAAATCTTGACTACTCCTTATGGTGCCCGACGTGGTTATCGATTTACTTTTTTTCGCTTTTGTGGTATGTCAGGAGGACATGGTCTTGAATCATATCTGAATATCTCGGTAAATTTCGGTGTCACCATCCAGATCAACAGGATCGGTTGCATCCAACTTGGGGTGTTTTCTCAAGATTACCCATGGCCTTTCTTAAGTAAACATTTTTTCCTCGTCTCTCTCGTCACGACATGTACTCTTACAACGGCTAAAAAGGTCAACCTCATTTTCCACACTTCCACTCAAAAGGTCTATCACTTTCCTTATAGAATTTTATTTGAATCGCTTTACAAATTGAGCCACAAGAGGTCTTGCTGGATTAATTCTTGAGTGTTTTGTTGTAAACAAATTAGCTCCTATGTTATGTTGACTACTTAGACCATTTTTTCTTAAGGATATTTGCAACGAACATTGTTATATGCGCTTATGTTCTCTTCCTACCTATCGTACTACTCACACATGAAGATGATTAGTGAAATTCAATTTTTATCTCGACTAAATTACATAAATGGTCACTGTGGTTTCTCCGTTTTTTCACATATAGTCACTGAACTTTTTTTTTGTCAAGGTCAGTCATTAAGGTTTCAAATCGTTACAGATCTAGTCATTAAGGTTTCAATTTCATTACATAAATGGTCACTGTGGTTTGAAACTTCAGTGACCATTTATGTAACGAAATTGACTGAATTTGTAACGATTTGAAACTTCAGTGACCAAGTATGTCAAAAAAAAAAAGTTCAGTGACTAAATGTGAAAAAATGGACAAACCATAGTGACCATTTATGTAATTTACTTTTTTATCTTTTATTATCTTATTCAATAATTTTTACACATACATCAATAATACGTGTACGAGGATATCTATGAAGAAAATATAAGAAGATATTATGTTTTATTAGAAAAAGAAAAGTATACAAATGCGACTTTAGATATCTCTATCTCTATCTCTACTATCTTAAATGGAAAAAGGGTCAAAGGTAAATGTGAAAAGTTGAAAATTGAATATTGAAAGTCAAGTTTTTTCATACACGGCTGAAACTAATTATGGTAACACAGTTGTGAAACTTATTAACCGTGTGCAACACAAATAGCACATTCACAACTAAAAAATTACACACACAAAAACTCTCATCTCTTCCATCCCACCGCCGGATCTCACCACCACTCGATCTCATCCCATTGCTTGTCTCTGCAGTGGAACAAGACCAACATGCTCACCACCGCCGGACCTCATATACTACAAGTTTTGAGGGTTTTTTTTTCTTCTTTTTTTTTTTCCAGTTTTTGATAAATCTATTCCTATTTATCATTTTTGAAGATCTTTTCTAGAGATCTATATATATCTTTTATTGATCTATATTTTGTGACCACTTCTATAGTTGTTATCAGTCACTATTGCCCGAATCTTTCCCGTAGTTGCCGGAACTGTCGCCGATGATGCCACTGGGAACTGCTGTTGTTGCGGAAAGTTGATGGTTTATTTTTTAAGTTTGTTTATAAATTCTGTTATAATGTTTATGTAAAGATTAGTGTGTATATTGTTTGTGTATATTCGATGATAAATTTATATCGTTTTTTAATTGTGATTATTCGGGCTTTTTTTGGATGTCTCGAGATCTATGCGTTTTGATACCAGATCTTTGATTTGAAAGATATTGGTACAAGCTCATTGTTTTATTTCAAACTTTATTTTTGTTTTGCTATACTAAGTTTAAAAAAATATATTGGTACAATTAAAGGTGCTGGTTCAAGTTGATTTTAAAGTAAAACAAGATCATATTTTTTATTTCTTGACTTTTTTAATTCATTCTCTTTTGGATATTATCTTCATCTGTTTTTGAACATAATGCATCGACAAATAGAGGATGTTCATCAATGACTTGTGTCACATTAATATTTGATATTAGAATTATTGACATTATTTTTAAAATATTACTGTAGCCCTTTTATACTTAAAAAATGTATTTATTTGACGTTTTGTTGTACAATTTTTACAATACTTTTTAAATAAGTTTTGGAATTGTAAAAAAATGTAATTTAAATGTGGATTATGTTATTGGTATATTTGATTTACGAAAATTACATATGTTTTGTATCTTCTACCCTCTTTGATCCATTATTTGCAATATTACACTGTTTTTTCTATTAGTTTATGTATCGTACTTTTTGTCAGTTTAATACTTTGACTTATTAAATTTTATATTTTTTGTTCCGCATTTTTCGTTTCACGGTTTTATAATATGCAGGGTATTTTTTGTTCCGCACTTTTCGACGCAACTGTATTTTATAGAATTTTACAGAAATTTAGCCATCGTCATTGCTATGTGTGTACATAAACAAACAATTCTTGTGTCTAAACCTCACACACGGATACACAAATTAAATTTAACAATAAACACACTAAAAGATCGAAGCAATCGGATTTTATCAAAACTATACAACGCTGCCGCTAGCTCCAACGCTACAAATAAAGATAGTTATATGTTCTTTGATAAATGTTACTCCCTCCGTCCCAAAATTATTGTCCCCATTTGATTTTTTTTTGTCTTTCTTTTACAACTTTGACCTTAAGTATTTTTGTTTGTGTTATATAATACTTGATGAAAAGTATATGAATGGATTGGGTTTTGATTGTATTTTCATTCGTATAATTTTCATCTCCTACTGTATAACACAAACAAAAATATTTAAGGTCAAAGTTGAAAAATAAAGACCGAAAAAGTCAAATGGGATAATTTTGGGACGGCCATAGTAAGTATTTTTTCTTAAGTTCAATTATCGCATTTTACAACCGTTTGCAATTACATTTTTATCTTTTCACGTTCTATTTTGAATGTTATACAAAACACTTACCACAAGTTAATTGTCTGCCGTTAGGAACCGTTGCCGCTAGGCGCGGGTACTCGCCTAGTTTAAAAATAATTTAATTTAACACTTTGATAATAAACATATGAAATCTTGGACTATTCCAAGTGTCATTTTGAAACTTCTTCGTTAAGTTTTAGTCTTAATTGTTAAGATTCTTAGGTAGACATGTCAATGGTGGAGAGGTGTGGTTAATCTATTAACGTATCGAACAACTATGAGGTATTTGGGACCTATATGTTTACTTGGAGATAAAGTAAGGAGTTTCAATAAACAGTTAAAACTTTGCTAGATTAAATAAACTAAAATCATTACTCATATAACCTACAAATTTTATAGAGAAAATCATTGAAGTTACGTTAAGAGTATTCAAGTGCAAAACATTACGTTGTATTTATCTTAGCACTCAAGGGGTGCTTGTTTAGGCGTATTTTTCTCATATGAACATATCTAGCTCGGAGTTTAAAAAAAATTGTTTTGAAGCAACTAGTTTCTTTAAAGTTTTGTATTTGATGCTTGTTCGGTAACAAACAACTAGCGTCGTCAAACTAGAAAGCTAGTTTTGGTCATATTTATAAGCAACTAACATCTACTCTTAAGAATATAGTTATCAAACGTCTTTTTATGAAACAAACATCTACTCTTGCTTCCTGTTATCACTATGTAACATCCCGCCTACTGTTACACAATATTGTCCGCTTTGCCTTTGTGGCTCACGATTTTGTTTTTGTGGCCCCCGTGTGAGACTTCTCGGTAGGTTAGATGCATTGTCTATCGTTTTGAAAGTGATTTTGAATTGAATAAGATTCAAAGTAGCACGAGAATCACATTTGACATGTAAAAGACGAAAAATGCACAAGACTAAAAGCTCTCAGTACCCAACGTGTTCGCTGGTGTTTCCCTACAAAACGCAATTGGACGGCGCGAGGTCCACACCGTGGCTCGCGTTTCGAGTTATGCGCCGTTTTGATTAGCCGAAATGATCCTGAAAAACGCAACCGGACGGCACCACATACACACTGTAGCTCTTGTTTTGCCGCCATTTAATTTTTTATTTTCTTCTATTGTGGGATCTACGAGTGCACAACGACACCAACTGTTATAGGAGCGATAGGTGTTTCTGGTATTATAGTAAATTCTGGTGTTAGAGAAAAAAGTGCTGCTATGACAACACTTTTCTCATAACACTTACCCGACGACACGAAAGATACCCTGTGCTTTTAATTTGATGAAATACATCTAATAGTACAAAATTTTAATTTTAAGCTAGAAAATATTTTAAGATACATCTAAATTAATAAAAATGCTATCATTTTAAAATGTACGTGGTATAAGTTTGATTAGCAAATCACATGAGCTAAGTAAAACCTTATACCCAAACACTCTCTTGATCAGAATCATTAGACAGTAGAACCACCAGCATAAACCATCGTAACAAACCTTCACCAATCACCACCACCACCACCGTCTTTTTCACGATCCACACCTATAGAATATACACAAACTAATAAAAAAATGAATTGGTTCACCGGTAGTGGCAGCGACGACAACCCTAACTCACTTCCAAAAGCCTCATCAGCTCCAGCTTCATCATTGTTAGCAGATTGGAACTCATACGCTTCTACTGCAAATGATTCAGGGGGGTCTGGGAGTTTTGCTTCTTTTGATATTGAATCTGCTGTTCGCTCTGCTAACGACACCGTTTCTGGCACCTTTAACGTGTAAGCCCCACTCCATTCATTTATTTATTTAATTGCATTAGTTAGTTCAGTTGCTTATTTACGCGGGTTCTTCGTAATTATATATAGTTCATGATGTTTATATTGAAGCTTGGATTAACACATTTGATCTAGGCGTTTACGCGTATGATCTGGAAAATTGAGCTTAAGCTTTGTTAGTTACTTAAGTTACCAAAGAGCAATTCATCAAGCATTTTGTTTGTTAGGGGGTGTTTGTTTCGCCTTATATAGCCGGCTTATGGCTTATTTGTTTTTGAGCTTATGTTTCATAATCTTACTTTTGAAACTTTTTCGGTTTACATAAGCTTATTATGACATAATAAACTTATGGGGAAATAATCCCTGCAGCGAACTGCAGGGAACTTGTCTGCTGCAAGGTATACACAGGGGATCAATTGTGTAAAATTGTAAAACTTGAGGGCTGTATGTGAAAATGTTAAAATCTACTTTTCAAAGAAAAGCAGATAACAACCTGCTGCAAACAGCAGCAATGCTATTCCCTAAACGTATATAAGGCAGCAAGTTTCAAATAAGTTACAAAAATTAAGCTTATGAAACATAAGCCCAAAACCAAATAAGCCATAAGCCGAAACAAACATCCCTAGATATGTAGTGGTGTAGTCATTTTCCGATTTAAACGCACATTGTTATTTGTTTCTTAGGGAGTGTTTGGGATTGGTTTTATGTGGTTATTGCGTTTTGATACAAACGTAGGTAGTTTTGAATTGCTTATCTACACTGTTTACGCTGATTATTAGGGAGTGAATAAGTTCTTTTGAATGAGTAGTTTAAAGTTTCTTATTCTAGCTGCAAGCAATAAGCATACGAGGCAGATTTGGGAGTGAGATACGTTGTTTTGAATGAGCAGCATATATAATAAGCAATCCCTTAGTTGCTACGCTGTAGTGAATTCAAGTGATTTGTTAGGTTATGAAGGATTACACTGAAGAGCTTTGGTAGAGGAAATAGTCAGGTTGTATCGAAGTTTTAGTCTTTTTGCGAGCTGTTTATTTGCTTGCTTTGGAGTCAAACCTATGAACAACTAGTTCTTGTTGCGCCTTAAGCGACAACATTTTGAGAAAATCAGTGTGCTTTTTGTATACTTAGCATTTCCGTTGATAATATGGCACATTCTCCTGATATATTATACTTAGAAACACGATATGAAGCTAATTCATAATGTGCTAATAAGCATGGTCTTGTAACAGTTTAAAGGGTGTTACTTACCTCTTTTTCAACCCTATGCGCAATTACATTGATAGACATTGCAGTCCCAGAACACTTGTCTAGAGCTCATATTGGCATGCAATTCTAGGCTTAAAACTATATAGAATGTCTCTTGTTGCCATTACAAAATGCTAGTCTCTGTTGCTGTATAAGTAGGACAACTTTCTAATATTGTAGAGTGAAGGTATATCTGATATTCTGATTTCAATTGCCAATTAAGGCATCCCATATTTTGAAGCCACAAAAGCATCTAACACTAGTTCCTGAGTTCCCGTCTTATGCATGCTCAATGAAATACCACTTTTTATCAACAGTATGATATGATTTGCAAAAGAATTAATAGCTCAAGTTGTTTAAGGAATTTGCTGGACATACAACGGTGATACTTTAATTGGATTGTAGGCTTTAATTGAAAGAAGTTTTTCCATTATTAGTCCGACAACTAGGATAGGCCAAGGAGGCGTAAAGAAAACAAGTATGAACTAACTTCGAATATACTACCGTGACTCTGTGAGGGTGCTTTTCCCTGGGGAAGGGGTAGGATCTGTCTACAGTTTACCTCCCCCATACCTCGCTCCGGCGGGATTGGGTATGTTGTTGTTGTTGTTGTTGTTGACTCTGTGAGGGTGCTTGCTTTAGCTCAGAGGGCTCTAATATTAGTGGAGAATATTACACCATCTTTTCTAATGGTAGTTATGTACTAGTAATGCAATGCCATTTATCTAAAACCTTTTGTGGACAAGCAGTGTCAGAATCACTCTGTCAGTTATTCAGATAGGCTGGATGCTGGGAACAAAAGGTTGCTATTAAAACGATCTATCCATCATATCTCACTACCGCACCATAGGGTCCGTAATGTTATGCCTCAGCCATTTCTTACAAATTGCAAGTTTAAAACGGTTGTCTGAGTTAGTTAAAAACTATTGTTCGGAATAGGCTCCTTATACTTTGAAAGTGATATTGTTATGTGCTAGTCCAAGATTATAGTAGGGCTTAATGCTTATCATCTCTTCATATCTACCAAGCTCTCGTACATCAATCCTGTATATGTCTTCTTACATCAATCCTGTAGAACATTCTAGCCTTAGGTTGAGATACCTGCACAAGTTTCTGAATATTATACTCTACCTATCTACTAAGATCTTTTAGTTCTACATCAATCTTGTATATTCATATATGTCTTCGTTCGTGAGTTCTTTTTTTTTTCTCTCCTAATTACATGTAATGGTTGTCTTACCTTTAGAACAGTTTCTAGCATTATGCTTTTTCCATTCTATTATGTTCACGTCTCATGACTATAATAAGCAGCTTTACCAAGTTGGGCTTCTTCTTATGAGTTTAAATAGTTATCACAATAGGATTTCTGCTATGTAAAATAAGTATCTATAATGTGTGCTGCAACGTGCAAGATGCGAATGAGCGTCTTAAGCTATACCAAACACTTTGTCCTTTTTGTTAATAAACTAACTGGCAGCTCTATTTGTTAATTCTTGATTTGGTTATCCTCGATTATGCTCAGCAACTAATTGTCCTTTTTGTATTATTTGTTTCGCTTACCACTAGAACTTGCTTAACATATTTTGGTGTTGTCACATGACATCTGATATACTCTTGTCATGTACTTTAGGATATTACAATCTATATCCATCTATGGTGGTCTTTTAGGCATGCCATTTGGCAGCAAACAGTGAATGTGTGATCCTTCAGTGGAAGTATGAATATTACACCGCAATCCTTGAAGTATACGATGTGTAGCTGGACTTTATGCGTTTTCTGTTTTTGTGAAGGTGACATAGTGCCCTCATTCTAGTTTTAAACCTGATCTGCATATTGTATATGATATCATGACACTCATTTGCTGTTTACTCGACATGTATTGATGTGCACTATCTTCGTATATCTTGGTAGAGGATAGCTGAAAGTTTTTTCTGTACTTAGGCTTGACATACAAGTACCATTTTTGATTAGATCACTTTTTTTTGGCTCCCCCTTTGTTTCTGTTAGCTCACATTTGTTTAGCCTAGGTTTGTTCATCTCAGGCTTGTATCTTGTTTAGTTTCCTATGATTTTGTGTGTATTATCTGTGGTGATGGCAGATCTTTGTTACCATTTTTCTGTCAATAATCTCATATTTGTTGTCTCCGACATTACAATTAGCTATGTATTTAAAGCAACTTAAACTTACACTTTGATACCTTGGTCTTTTGCAATGACATATATGTTGTGTGACTATTTTTTGTGCTAATCACTCTTTGGACTTGCTATTATAAAGAGTAAATCTAAAATCTCTGGTTGCTTTTTGTTCAGGGTATCTAGGCAAGTGAGTAATATACCAGGAAATTTACAGTCAGCCACCAGTAATATCCCTTCAGGAAAAGCTCTCATGTATTTCGGCCTTTTTCTTGCATCTGGGGTGTTCTTCATCTTTATAGCATTTAGTATTTTCCTTCCTGTAATAGTACTTGTACCTCAGAAATTTGCTCTGTGCTTCACTGTTGGATGTGGTTTTATAATTGGATCATTCTTCATGCTCAAAGGCCCAAAAAATCAGTTTCTGCATATGACATCAACAGAGGTAAGCACGTGAAAGTTATGAATTAAAAGATTATCTATATGGTTCTATTATCTTTCCTTATCTTCTGTGTTATAACGTCTTCTAAATTTGTTTCAGAGACTTCCTTTTACATTAGGGTTCTTAGGCAGCATGGTTGGTACCATTTATGTTTCCATGGTGCTTCATAGCTATATCCTTTCTGTGCTCTTTGCTGTGATTCAGGTATGAAAGATCTTGCTTTCTTTATATGGTCATATAACGATATCGCTCACAGTTTTCTGTATAGTTAAAATCAAATTAGTTATACCATAGAGTTTACTATAAACAGGGTTAGAAACAATTTCTTATTGATGTCTGTGTCATTAAACCGATATCAATCACAAATGTTTTTCACCGTGGTTATAGTAAACTCATTACAATTTTTTTTTTAAATATCGTGTTTATGTCAAACATAAACCAACATGAGTGTTATCGATATGTGCACACTGGAAATGGTTAGAATTTTTTTATCACCTTCTCATTTACTTGAAAATGCATCAACTTTGGTCGTGTGAGTTAGTTCCTTGACACAGAGGTTGGCCATGACTGTTTTTTATGAGACCTGACATTTGAATTATTTCATGACAGGTTCTTGCCCTTGCTTACTATTGCATATCATACTTCCCTGGTGGAGCGACAGGGATGAAATTCCTAACTTCTTCTTTGACTTCTTCGGTCATGAAATGCTTCCGGAGGTGACCTCCACACCAGCAACCCTTGTAATTCTTACGCCGTTTTACTTTTTTCTGATATAAACCCCTCGTGATAGCCAAATTTGTTTTTTTTTAGATGAGTTCAAATTGTCTTTCTCTAATGTTTTAGTTTCTGGAAATACTGTCAGATTTGATTGATCAATATGTAAGATATGAAAGAACTATATCCTGATTTTTTCTTTTAGTTCTCATTAAACGTTTATTTTTGTGGTTTTAGGGTGCGTTTGGTTCGTTAACATGAATCACAATCGGTATAGCTTTGATAATAGGGTAGAATGGAAATAGGAATGAGTTAATGTATCAATACTGATTATGTTGTTTGGTTTATACCTATACCATACCCATTGTGATTCATGGCAACGTACCAAACGCACCCTAAAGGCTATGGGTATCAAACAAACAAAGTCACTAAACAAGTAAACATGAGAAATTGTGTGGGACCGGTGATAGATCTACAAACCAACCTAATTGGTAAGGAGTGAAGGATATCCTCAAATCCGGAAATGGTATCTATATTCATGACATCAAATTTTCAAACAAACAAATATATTTGGAATCAATGGCGGAGCTACTAAGGGACCGGGAAGGGTCCTGGCCTAAGCCCGTTAGTGTATTTTTTCGCGATTTCATGTGTATTTTCGGAAAAAAATTTATTTCAGCCCTCCCATTTAATGTATTTCTCGAAAAAAATTTGTTTCGGCCCTCCTATGAAAATTTTTCTAGCTCCGCCATTGTTTGGAATGAAACTATTATCGTATACTTATGATGTATGGCTTGATAAAAAAGGAAACAAGTGAGCACTGGTCCTGTATGAATGTGAGTGAATGTATATAAAAAACGGCGTAGAAGGGTTTAACCCATATCTTGGCTTTGAGATCCATGGTGTGAAACGAACTCTTATGTTTACCATTTTGCTAGTTACCGTTTGACGTAACCAGTTACCTTGTATTTTTCTAAAAATATGTCGCATCAAATGATGGAAAACAAAAATATGTGAACTCAAATGGTAAAAATTTGAACGTTTGTTTCTTCAAATGGAAAAGAGAAACAAATTTTTACCGGTAATAACAAGTTAGGCACTATCAAATGGTAGCAAAGTACAAACTAGCAATATATAGGTTCGTTGCATACAATAACAAAGACATGGAATTTATGCAGTTTGGAACTTTAGTTTAAACAATAAGACAAATAATGGACATACTCACGCATGGTCTCCCATCTTTTTCTGTTTCACGCGTGTTAGCATCATTATAAATGTCAGAGCAAAAATAAAAAAGAATAGACGACCACTAAATTAATCAAAACTCTCCGTGCGTGTTTGTATTCTTAAATACGGTTTATAATAATAGTAAAAAGAATGTAGGAACTATTACAAAGACAAATATGATGAAAATGTCGTGAGAAATACTAACATACAGTGCTATATTTAGACCGTTTTTCGTAAAAGTAAAAACAATTGACAGTTTCTTCATATATAACAAGAGATTATGTGACGTTCACGTAAAAGTAATGCGTAACAAATTGATCTAATATTAGGAGATTTACAACCACGATGAATAATAGCCGTTTTCACGATATCATTTCACAAAAGTCGAGTTTTTTTATGTTATCACAAATGAAAAAAGTCAAAAACAATTTACCCAAAAATAAAAAAAGTACTAAAGGTGTAAAGGTTATAAAATCCAGGGGGTAAAATTCAAAATTGTCACCGCCAGTCCGGCAGCGTGGATAGTAAGCACCGTACCGGAGTTTTATTATATATAAATTGAAATCAAATTAAAAATTTATAAAATTGAGAAATAAAGAAACGAAAAAATGCCTGCCGTACCATGCCGTAATTTCCAGCGTGGATTGTAAGCCTTTTATTCCTTTACACTTTTATTCATTCATAAGCCACTTATTAGGGTTAACCAATTATTTATTGGGTTTAGGTGATTAAATAGCAATTAACTTTCTCCAAAGCACTGTATTTTGATACGTGAACTAAAAAGTGTTTCATTAAATGTTACAAACTTTCATTAAGTGTTCGATATGCACATTTGGATGACGTGTCGTACCTCAAACAGTGACACGTGTCACTGTTTACTATATGACATGTTAGAGATGTGCATACCTGGAACACTTTATGAAAGTTTGTAACATTTAATTGAAACACTTTTTAGCTCACTTACCAAAATACAGTACTTTGAAGAAAGTTAATTGTTAAATGGTAGATTTTACATATTTTAATGAAGTTGTGAAAGTAGGATGAATGAATGATATGAATGTGACCATAGTTTATGTTTTTAAACGGCGTATTAACTGTTAAGCAACGGTAATACTCATCTAATGTATAAGAGGGTGTTTGGGATTGTTGTTTTCTTATTTTTCTGCTTGTAAGAAGCACTTTAGAAAGTAGTGTTTGGATCTGTTTATATCGTAAAAGGAAAATGCAATAAGACTGAAAAATGTACTTCTTTGAAATGTGCAGTCTAATCCGTTTATAGTGGGTTTTAGGTTAGATATGATGGTAAAAATGTAACTAAATTTCATCGAATAATTTGGAATAAGCGTGTGAGCATTCACCGACTTGCTTTTTGAAACCACTCTTATTTTGCCCCTAAATAAGCAGATAGCAGAAAAAGTTTGGATAACTCATAATCCACTGAGGCAAACACCTTCTAAGTAAAAGGGGTTGATTCTTTGTATTTGGCCTCTTTTAACATTCTAAGTTCAACTAGTGGCTTGTAGGTTGTTAGTCCAGAATGAAGGTTGCTATGTCGGCTATTTCGCGTTTATGAGTAGGAGTTTCGTCATATGATGTATTCTGATCCCACAAGCGGACAGCGAGATTATCACTTTATATTGATTATCCTTGGTTGTTTGTATTAGATGATTAATCTAGTTCTGCTATTGTTGTGAATTTATCTACGTAAGATTGATTAATATAAAAAGATATACGAGAATCGACTGAACTATTGAAGGGAAGGTGCAAGGCCATATGCCTGTATAACCAAAGTCAGTCCAAATGTAGACTACTAGACAATATAGCCAAAGTCCATATGCCGGTATATCCATACGAGGTAGACTAGCACAGTCAGATTCCATGTGACTGTAATGTTAGTCTTCACATGTAGACCGTATACCATCTCTTTAGTATGTTTTTTTGTAAAAATTTCGATCAAGACTATGTCTTATCTTCTACAGAACTTAACTTCTACAGAACTCAGGATTTATATTTTGGTTTTTGATTGTTGATTTGTTTCTCTTATTGAAATATATATATTTTTTTCTCTTGCAGTTGTCAGTATGGTGAACGTTGCAAGTATCTTCATTCAAATCCACAACCAAAACCAAATCCTTTTGGGTTTGGTTCACAAAGTGCTACCCAAAATCCGCGTAGTAATGCTCAACCGCAACAACCAAATCCTTTTGGGTTTGGTGTTCAGAACAATAACCAAAGCGGGTCTAAACCTAATCAATTTAAGGTTCATTGTGCATTTAACTTGTACAGTTCTTTTTGTTTACGTTTTTTTTAATTCCGGTTGGTGACTTTTTAATATGTATTGTTGATCAGCCTGGTGATAATAAGTGGAGCCGATTTTCCCAAACAAATGGTGGTAATTCTTCTGCCCCACAAAAACAGGATAATCAGCAGTCAGCAGCTAACCACACGTAAGAATCTTGTCAAATATTTCTGTAGCTGTTTACTTTACTCATTTGTCTGTTGTGGAAACTGACTTGAGTGTAATTTTGATGTTATGAAGGTGCACAGATCCTCAGTCTTGCAAGCGCCAAATTAGTGAAGATTTTGAGCACGAGAAACCACTGTGGAAACTTACATGTTATGGGCATTCCAAATAGTACATTGTTCCTCTTCTCCCATAATCTATTCTATTCACTTTATGAGTAAAGCGCAATCTTGTGTTTTTGTGTAATATATGTTTTAGTATATAATTTGTGTGTCCTTCACTTAGGTTTATTCATCTTTGATGATGATTCATGATACGGGGGTGTTCGAACTTGAGATTTTGAACTATCTGATTACTGCAATCTGAAATCACAATAATCAATCTTGTATGTTTGTATTAAAAGACTGTCTCCAATAATGAGTCTTGGATAATCAGTTTCATACTACTGCAACAAACCTAATACTGTGAGTTTGCAACGACAAAACAAAGTTGCACGTTCAAAAGCGTCTCTCCCTTAAAAACAGTCTTTTTATTGACACATCCAAACATTGTTTTCTACAAGGTGTTTTGTTAAAGTTGATTATCTGATTCTAATTATCCAATATCCCACCATCCAAACACCCCCTAAGTGGAAGAGTTTGTGACATCTATCAAACATTGGTTTTCGTTATGAATTACGAGTTCCCTTTTTTAGTATGACCATAAGGCTAGTTGGCTATTTTGGTCTTAGAGAGTGACAGCATACGTAACACTTTTTTGTTAATCCTTTTCACAATTGGAATCTAAAGATGAAATATTTAGTGAAATTTGGAACAGTATTCATATTCCATAGGGTGATACAAAATTTGAAATATACAAGTGTTGATTTAAGCTATTTTAGAAACATCGCTACTTCATATAATATATAGATGATAAAGGAAATGTATGCCTTTATTCGATTCTTATATGGTTTTAGGATATTAAAGTTGCTTTCAATCAAAATATTTTGCAAGATGAAAGCCCTGGTAACCTTGAAACTTTTGTTTTTCTTAGTGGCCCTTGTGACGTTATTGGAGATCTTAGCTTTGAAGAATTGCGAGCTTCTGCCTATGATGACGCTAAGCGTGGGACGGGCATTCAGTCAATTGTAAGTTAATGAAGAACCACCATCTTTGTTTCTATTTATATGTTTTTTCTTCTCTTAAGATTATTATGAGACAAAGTTTTCTTCAGTGTCATTTGTAAGTCAGGCTGTGTCGGTCACAGGTTGGTAACAGGGTCATGGTTAAAAATGTTCTATATAGCAAGGTCAAAAAGGCCCTGGCTAGACCAAATTATACACTTTTTTGTCCATATGTGTTATGGGTAATAGAAAAAAATATCACTACCCAAATCGACCCATTTACAAGTAAATGGATTGAAATTAGACTTTGAGCCACTTTCAACGCATTTGACCCATTTCCCTTCTTTTTTTAAAAATCTTATTCACCGTCTGAGATAAACGCAACCCAAATCGAACCATTGGTTAGTAAATGGGATGAAACAGTCGCAATAATTTAATGTAAAGATCTCTAGCAATTGCAAATATCTTCTTATTCACATGTCTGGCAATTAATGGAGTTCTCATTTATACAGGTCGAGAAAGAGAGGACTTTACTTAGTTCCAAGATAATTGAATTTGAAAATTTACTTCGGAATCCTTATACACCTCCACAAAGTTCAACTTTTGCTACCCAAAATACCTTTCCTGGAACTAGTGCGACTGTATTCCCTCTAACGGTTCAGAATAATGCCCCTCCTTCGGTTTCAAGTTTCAGCCAATTGGGTACAAACTTCAATTCAGGTTTCCAAATGAGGTAAGATTTTTTTTTTTTTTTTTTAAATTGGGTATCAGTCTTTTTCTTTTGCCCCGGACCCTTATTTATAGACATTCTGTTTTTTATTTGAAATTTCCAGACCGGCTACTCCAAACAATGCTTTTAGTCAATTTAGTCAGTTCCAAGCTCCTACTCAGATGTCAAATCCAGCTGCTCCAAATAATGCTTTTGCCCAAGTGAATCAGTTCCAAGCTCCTAATCAGCTATCCAATGCGGCTGTTCCAAATAATGCTTTTGCTCAAGTATCAAATCCGGCTGCTCCAAATAATCCTTTTGGTCAACTAAATCAGTTCCAAGCTCCTACTCAGATATCAAATGCACCCCAGAAGAACGCTTTTGCTTTTGGAAATCCAGGTGTGATTTTGCTGTTTTTAGTTCATGTTTTTTATATAAACTTTAAATTTTATGTTTACACTTCTTACTTATTGAATGGTCAATTGCAGGTCTAATGGGCACTCAACCTTCTACACAGCCGTCTGTTAGTTCCTTCCCTGCCACCACAACGACCTTTAACAATGCTTTTTCTCCTGCTGCTTCAACTTCACCGTTTAATGTAGCTCCTGCACCAGTTTCCATTATGCAAATGCCGTAAGTCCATCTTACATAAGTTAATATGTAGAGTTTCATGACAAACAACATTAAACACCTTACGAAAAACAAAACAAGAGATTTTCTTCTTTTGTCAACAACTAAAAAAGAGAATAGAGTAGTTACCTATGCTTTTTGTATCTATAGTATAAGCCCTTGTGGTAAGACGGGTGGGTTAAGCAACATATCAAAATGGACAAAAAACCGAAATACATATCTTGTTTGGTTTATAATATTTTGCATTTAATTGGTTCTTATGTTCTTCTGTTTTGCAGGCAAAATACAAACTCAAACAGCGATGCAGATAAGAGTATATGGTTCAAAGACGACTGGGAACGAGGAGAGGTAACTAATTGAAGTTCTCATCACCTTTTTTACCCTGATTCAGCGATTTACAAACTAGAATCATTCTATTTTTTTGTTTGCAGATTCCTGAAGAAGCACCTCCAGCAGAAGTTATTTATTAGGCTAAATGCAAGGTCTCTACTAGAGCAGGAATGAAAGTTTCAACATTTTTCTTGTACAGGAATCTATAGAGCATGAAGATCCTTTTTTTACCAAAATTTGATGTTGTTGGAACTTTTGACCCAGTTTTGGCTTTGGTATACAAGTACAAGAAGATTCCATCATGTGTTATCTGCTGCGCGTAAAAAACAAAAGCGCTATCTGTAAAGGGGTTTATGTCGACTTCTAGCTCACTAACTAGGGATTTGAGTACATGTGAGGCTGAATCAGTATGCTGTGGTTCAGAGATGGTGGTTGTAGCTGGTGGCATCATGATCTTCGAGTATAATATTGTGGGGGTAATCTTGGCTCAATATTTTTGTTGTAGTAAGAACGCCAAATGAAGGTGTTCTAAGGTTTCCTTGTATTTTTAAGCTTGGACTCATGGATCACATAATATAATATTGTAAGAATGCCTGCCATGAACCTGTAGAACCTGCTATGACTTGCCATGCTTAGGTCATGTAATTGGTAATATGAGTTCGAAGAGTCGTTGTTAATGACGTTTAACATTTGGTTTTTAAGATGCTTTTGGTCAAGGAAATTAATTCCAAGCTCCTACTCAGATATCAATCTACTTTAAGAGCCAACTTAGTCAGGCAAAATACTTTGTTTGGGACGTATAAGAGCACAAGGTGTGGGGTTTGTTATGCCTCGCCAGTTCACGCTGGCATGCTCGCCAACCATCGCCACGATACTGCCGTGCTTCGCCACCCCTTGCCACTAAGCAACTCGTCATCTGCACGACGAGCTTATTTCCTGACATTTTGAGCATTTTGTGAGGCATTTTTTTTGTAATATAAACAGTAATATTACTTTTTTTTCTCTTTTTTTTAAAACTTAACACACTTTAATTTACACCTTATAAATACCAAACCATTACATATTATTTTTCTCACATACAATTCAACCAAAAAATAACTTTACTCTCTATATCTCAAGTTCAAAAAAAAAAAAAAAAAAAAAAAAAAAAGTCTGGAAATTCAAACGATGGTGGCTATTTCATGAACCTCCTCACCTCAAACCAACAACAATACCGGGGTTCGTCAAAACCGTCTATCCCCTTGTCACAAAATTCTAACTTGTCGTCACCATATGGTATGCAATTGAACCCGGAGGCAATTTACCGTAATCATTTATATGCGTTTCAAGGATTCTCAAATATCCACAACAACGATTTTCGGCACAATAGTTTTTAACCCGTCACAACCTTCAACGTTTCCTCAATCTCAACCACAACAACAATTTGAATCACAACCATCAGGTTCACAATTCAAAGTACCACAACCCCGTGAACCGGGCAAATCGCGAGGAAAAAAAACGATGGCAAAAAAAAAAAAAAAAAAAAAAAAAGTCGTAGATCTGGACGCGGACGATGAAGACGACATGGAGGAACTAGGTACGTGTGTGAATAGGAAGTGGAGCAAGGAAGAAGAAAAGTTGTTTGCGGAAAATTGGATAGAAGTTTATCAAGACAAAGAAATCGGAAATGGTCGTTATGATGATTTCTTTTGGAACCAGATTTTTGAGATGTTCAACCTTCAGACTGACCGTGACCCTCGTAGCAAAAATATGCTCACGGGTAAATGGACAAGGATTAATGGTGATTGTCAAAAAATCAACGCTGTTTACAAACATTTGCAGCATAGAAGCAGTGAAAATGACGCTGATCATCTCGAGAATGCGAAGACCAACTTTGAACAACGCTTTGGTTCGAAACAATTCTTGTATGTTCACGTTTGGGAGGTTTTGAAAAATTAACCCAAATAGGATGTCGAGGACCCGATTGACATTTCATATCTCGAGGATATATTCGGCCCTGACAAACGACCTCGTCCCGACGGCACCAGAAAGAGTCGAGGTTCAAAGAAACAAAAGTCAACGGATACGTCGAGCGAGGCGAGCTCCGGGGGGAGTCAAACGAGTTTTTTTTGGGACAATTATCATAAAAATATTTGCAAAAAGCCGACATTCGAATGGCCGCGTACAAGGCGAGGAGACAGAAGGAAGTGAAGACCTTAGAGATGGAGGAGATGAAGTTTCTCATAATTGATCCCGACCATACCACACCGGCCAAAGCCGCTATCAATCGCAAGAGATGAGAACAAATCATGAAGAAATATCAAATCGACGAGTAATGTATTATTAATATGTGTTATATTTTTTCCCGTATCGTTATTTTTAGTTGCGTCTAATTTTAATATGTTGTAACGCATTTTTATTTTTAATGAAATGAATTTAGTTTATTTAGAAATTTTGAATAAAAAAATAAAGTTGTAAGTGGTGGACCCCAAATGATTAAGTTGAAGTTAGTTGTGATAAGAGAGGTTGTTTATGGAGGTTTGTTAAAGTGATCTGGCACCGTGTGAGCCCCAAATGAGGAGTTTTGCTTTGTCACGACACCTTGTGCTCTAAGAGCATCTTCAATGCAAAGTTAATGAATGACTACTATTTTATTTATTTATTTATTTATCTTTTCTCAAAACAGTCATTCAATAGCTAATGGTCATTGGAGGAGTAATTTTATTTATTTATTTATAAATAACTCGATGATCTTCGTATTATAGGGTTATGGGACGAGTTTTGGGGTGTACTTGAAAAATTGATTGATGATATGATGAAAGAGAAAAAGTGAATTCCACTTGTCATTTTCATGTGTGAGTAGAAGATAAGTAAAAAGAAATGATAGAAGGTTATAGAAAGAGCAAAATTTTTAAATGGAATGTTTCTAGTGTTAGTTTACAAATATGAACATCGCATATACGTTTTTCCAAAATGAACTTTTCAATATTATCCATCAGATTCCCTGTAAAGTAGTTTTTAAACCATACACGTGTATCACCAAGTGCTGGGCGAATAGTTGGGCGAGTGATGGGCATTCTGGGCGAGAAGGTGTTGTCTTTTTGTGTTGGGCGAGCATTTGGGCGAATGAAGTTTGTTTGGGAGAATGAAGCCTAGGCGAATCATGAGATTCTGGGCGTGAGCGTGGGCGAGGTGAGAAGCTAGGCGAATGAATCGTCTGGGCGAGCGTTGGGCGTGGTAGAAACTATTTTGGGCTAGGCGAGGACTAGTAACAGCTTGCTATTAATGATATTGAATTTGGAAACTAAAAGTGTGAGGTCTAGGCGAGGGGTAGATAATTGAATTTGGAAACTAACCACAACTTGCAATATTAAATTTGGAAACTAAAAAACATAATCAAACAAAAATCAACATCTTAGGCGTGAATCTAGGCGAGAGGCATATTATATATATATACTATTTGTGGTTGGGGGTTGTATAAAAATACATCTAATAAAAGAATTTGAAGTTATCAATTTTTTAAGGGTTCTCTTATATCAATCTATATCAATGTGTAGCTTAAATAAGTGTGCCCACTTTAAGTTTAATAAATTCAATACTTTTATTTGGGCCAGTAATCTAGGCGAATGATTTATATATTGGGCGAGTAATCTAGGCGAGGGAAGATAAAAAAGTGTGATCGTGACGTATTTCGTTCATTTTGGTAAAACCACGAAATAAAGTTTAGTTAGGTAAATCCACTCTCTATAAGGTTCATTTTGGTAATTAGCTTTTATAGAAATGCTCATACTTTATTGCTATATCTATACACGTATGATATCATGTTAGCATCTAATGAATAAAATCATGATTTTTAGATATGCTTTGTTACTAGGTTGTTATAAAAGATTGCAAATTATGATTTGTGACTTTTGGTTACTAATGTCTGATAATTTTTTTGAATACCTTTTAAGCTGAGTGATTATATGATTGTTAATGGGTTTTAAATTATCAAATATTGCATGAAAAATATATTGCTAGCGATGAAAAAAGTAATAAATCAATTTGAGATTTTAGATTACTAATAGTAATTAGTAAATGAAAAATGAGGCGGGTTTGATAGAGTATTAGGTCGCAACAGGCAACCTCGATGGACATCAAAACGAGTTTATGACGAGTATTGGTAATCAGGTTCGTGATAAGGCGGGCAACCACCTCACCTTAAATATACCCTGATACCATTTATGTGCGGGAATAGATGTTGTGTCATGCTAGCTCATGTCAAGCGAGTGAGATGCATGGTGCCACGTCGATCGAAAAAAATCAATCGATATGTAAACGTTGAAAATTCAGTTTTGCTCAAAAACCGAATCAAATCGAACCATGACCACACTCTAGACATGGTGTATCCACTCTACATAGTACATACTAAAAAAGTCTTGATAAACCTTCGGCTATGGTCCAAGTCCAAACACATCATCAAAAACCAAAACAATGTGCCAAATCACTCCATATATGTGGTGAAAAATATTTCCAAAACACTTCCCCCACATTCTAAAAATAGCAACATTTATTACTCCTGAAAAAAAACTTACGTGGCAGATCATAGAGACACGTAGACAAAAGACTTCACTTCCCCTATCCAATACGTAATAAACACTTCTCCTTCTTCATCAAAACCCAAAACCAAACAAGGGTTTAAAAGTTTTTGTCTTAAAAGGGTAAATGAAAAAGATTAGTAGTATAAAACTGTGAGATGTTTAGAAGTAATAATATTACTGCAAGATTATTTGAGAGGCAGATTAGGACACCTGCTCCTGGTACAACTGTATGTTTTTTGCTTTAAAGTTTTCATTTTTATTAATTTTTATGATTTATTGTTTGTGGGTTTTGCTTTAATTTGTGTTTAATGTATGTTTTAATATTGATTTGTGGGTGTTTGTTTAAGCTTATATAGCGGGCTTATAGCTTATTTGTGGCTTATTTTCGGCTTATATAAGCTTATCATGTCATAACAATTTTATATAAGCTGAAAAGTTTCAAAATAAGCCCCCAAAAGTGTGCATAAGCCGAAAACTACATAAGCTATAAGCCTGCTATATAAGCTTAAACAAACACCCCGTAGTATAATGGTTAGGCATTTGGGGGTGGTTTAGGGAAAGGATCGGAAATGGTCACGGGGTACTCTCGTTAGGTCGTGTACAACTGAGTCTAAAACTCGCCCTACCCGGGTAACGTGTATAGGGAAAACCTCATCTGTTTATCCGTTTTGGTTTTGGTATAAAGTTTTGATTTTTGTAGTTGTTTTTTTGGTTCTAACGTGTTTTAGTTTTGTTTTTGTGTAGTTTTTTATGTTGATGCATGTTTTAGTATCGGTTTGGGATTTTCAAGAATCCCCCCTTTCTTTGTTGATTTTCAAGAAAGTATGTAGTTTCTAGTTTCGATTTTTATAGCTAATTGTTGGGTCTTAATGTGTTTGGTTTTTGTTTTCGCCTAATCTGTAACTAATTGTTGTTGGGTTTTGATGCTGCAATGTTAATTTATAAATTAAAGCAAAAAAAATGAGGTTTTCGCTCTTTAGGTTACCCGGGGAGGGTGAGTTTTTGACTCAAATGTACGAGGCCTAACCGGGGTATCCTCGTGACCGATTCCGAACCCTTTCCCTGGCCACCCCTAGACCTCTTGTGAGAAGGTCAAGTGGCTTACCACTAGGCCATTGGTAGTGGCTACGTTCAATAATTTTAAGAACTTCCCCTTTTATGTCAATGTTTAGATTATGCTGTATATTGGTTGTTTAAAGTTTTGATTTTACTAGCTGATTGTTGGTTATTGGTGTGTTTTGTTTATGTTTGTGATTTGCGACTAATTGTTGGTGCGGTTTTGTTTAAATTGATTCTAACGCAACTCTCATTATAGAATTGTATTTTTAATTGCAAGATCTGTTAATGTTTAGGCTAAGACTACGCTGTCTTTTGGTAGATTATAGATTTTGAATTCATTTTGTATGTGATCCCCAATAAATAGTGTCCTTTAACGAAGCTTGTTAGTTTTAAGGTTAAATTTTAGGGCCAATGTCATTGAATAGCAACTGTACTTACCTTAGTGTTCTGGATAGGTTGTTCATTGTCGTACGTATTGTAATGTCAGTTTAGTCGCTCAACTAAGTAAAAAGTGTTGGGTTTTCGTCATTTTTTCTGTCGTAAAATGCAAAGTACTTTCCTAAGGTCAATATTGGTCATTGTACGAGTTCAGAAGTGAGTAAGTGACTGTAGTGAATCAGTTTCCCCACACTTAATTACTTTGGTGCGATGAATTGCACAATGACCAATGTGGAAACATAGAAAAGAGTATAACTCGAGGAAGCTATTTTAATTTTTTTTTATCTATATATATATCTGAATATCTGATCGTGTTCCTATGTGATCGGAAAAGAAACAATTGCCCCCTCAATTGGATTTTTATGTCTTCATCTCCACATTTTGTACAGTTCACATGAAACTTTATTTTCTCAACATCAAATGAGAAACACGAGCGTTATAGCATATTGGAGGGTTACATCGTTATAGCATATTGGAGGGTTACATCCGTATCTGCATATTAGAGTGTACGGACTTAGATTGTCACTTTTAGAAAATTTTGTTAAAAATGCCCTAGAAATGTATCGATGTCTTCAAGATTAGAGGTTTCGTGGAATTGAATTTCAGGCAACAAGGAAAATAAAACATTTACCATATTTGTTGTATTTCTTACACATAAAACTTCGATACCCACTGTTATTGTTCTATCTTAAGAGGCAACTATCTGTTAGCCTATAAGTGGATTTTTGTTTTGTTTTATAATCCTCAATCACAAATTATTGCGACTTAAGTATAACATAGCAAACTTACCATATTTGTTGTATTCTATAAGTCAATTTTTATGATACTTTAAAATTAATTGTTCTAAATAATTAATTTTTATGAAAAAGTTCTAAATAATTGTTTTATGATTTATATATTTTGCAACATGGTGAGAAAACAAGGTAGGAAAAACTAAACAATTACTTTATGCAGTTACACATATTAGACTTTGAGCGTAAGTTGTTTTCATGAACGAAAATAACCCAACACTATAATATTTGTATTTATCTTTATCTTTATCTTTATCTATATTCATATCTATATCTATCTAATCTAACTCTTTAATATTTGGGACCTTCCCAAAATAGAAGGTTTAAAATTTTAAGCAACACACATACTAATAATGGAAAATAAAGTTGCATAAGTGTCTTAAATTTGTAGACTTGTAATAGCCCTCCAATAAATACCTAATAAATGTTACCTTTAAAACACCCATACAATAAAAAAGTACATGTTATTATACATATTGTACAAACTAATAAAACACACAAAATTTCATACAATTTATATGAAAACAAGTTGATAATACATATAGTTATAAAAACCGGACCGGACCAACAAGTTCAACCGAGAACCAGAGTCACCACCGATTCGGCTAGCCAATAAAAGCCATCTGAACAAACTTGAGAGGACCGGTCGGAACCGGTAAAAACAGTGAATCGGGCCGGACCGGGATCATTTTCTTCTTGTTTTTCTCAGGTTAATCAGCTCGTCATTGTTATTTTGTTGGTTACCCGCCACTGCAACGCGCGGGTACTCTGCGATACTACAATAAGGAGAAAATGTTTTTACTTAAAAACTTTCACAATGATAACTGTAAATTAAGTATCTACCCTTAATCACTTGTTTTGACTAATTATTTATACGAAACACTTAACCAAATTATCGCAATTAATTTTATATGCAACTATAAAATCCTGTTGCTATGCACGGGTACTCGTCTAGTTTTATATAAAATCCACAATCTATCTATATCTTTAAAACTTGAGTTTCATGAAATAATGCTAGTATATATGACTATAAAAGAATGATTATAATATATATTCTGTAAATATGTTTTATATAAGTATATAATATTAAATGTAGTGTATTGTGTAAGTATTAATGATTATAAATTAAATAATATAAAATATAGTAATTTGGTCAATGTATTTATATCAAATCTATAATATTTTATAATAATATATAAAATTGAATTTCATACAATAAACTTATGTATTGGTGATTATAAAATAACGGTTGGTATATAGATTGTATAAGTATGTTTTATATATCTACATAGCAAAAAGAATTAGATGATATTGGGTTCAAAATTAAGCCGCTTTGTTTTCAAGCATCTTTTAGAAAATTGTGTACAATAGATTTTTAAGTAAATACTCGCTGTTAAAGTTTGACTTTTTATTAGAAAATCGTGTGTTTGTTTTCAAGATACGTGCATCGCATGAGTATGCATGACTAGTATTTTTAAATAATTCAGTTTAGCAAATTCCAAATTCTGTTAGTCAAAGTGTAATTAATTGATTAATTTTCCTTACACAGTAACTACTGAATATGCTTGTCTACACAGTCAAATAGATACAATTGTTTTAGTTAATACTACCAATTAATATCTTTGTCCTTCTTCCTATATAACATAATCGTTTTCGTATACGTTCATATAGTCATATACCCATTCTACACACCCATGAAGACATTTACTTTCTTGTTCCTTTACCTTGTTTTAACCACAAATGTATCTCCAATAGCGAAAACTCCGACAGCTAACGCCAAAAAGATTTGTCCATGGAGTTATTGGACCATCTATATCTATAACGCGGTAAATGATCCAATCCATGTTCATGTAAAATCAACCGATGATGATCTGGGAGACCATACTCTTGCATTGAACGAGAATGAAAACTGGGGTTTCTGCGAAAACTTTTGGAAAACTACCAGGTTCTCTGCTTATTTCAACTGGAATGGTACATGGACCGCTTCTTTCGGTGTGTTCGATCATACTAGTATCCCACATTGCTCAAAATGGAAAATTGGGAACAAAGTCACAGAAAACGCTGACTCGGCCGCGTTTCGCGTTTCGGATCGTTCGTACCCAAACGCGGTACGATCTCGACTCGGATCGCTCGGGATCGCGATCTGGATCGCTATATTCGGCGTTCCCAAACAACATCAATCGGCGTACCAAAGTGAACCGGTACGGCGTACCAAAGTGAACCGGTACAGTTAATTACCCACTCATATTCGTGTTTGTTTGAGGTTCGGATTAAAGCATAAAGAGATAATGTTAGCTGTGTGTTATCAAGAAAAGGATGAATTATAAGTGTGGTTGCCTGTGTGTTAAAGAAGTAAATAGAAGTGAGGAGGATTTATTTAGGGTTTGTTATTGGGCTACTATTGGAATTGATTATTTGGGCAAAACTATTAAATATAATTGCTATTGATGAAACTTTTATAAAAGATAACACGTTATCTTGTTACACAATGTAATTTTTGCAATATTTGCATTAAATATATAATTAAACATATTAAATATTATAATAAAATTAATAAAAGTTTTTAAATATGTATATAAAATATATTTATACCTATCAAGACTTATATATGTATTAGTATAATATGGTACATTGTACCAAATTTGGTACATCGTACCAAATTATATGGTACATCGAACCAAAGCGAACCGGAGCGTACCGAAATGAGCCTACCCCCCTTCGTACCAAATTTTAGGGACCTAACGAATCGCTTTCCCGTTTCTCGTTTCCGTACCGGAGCGAACCGCGTTCCGTGTGACTTTGATTGGGAATTCACGAAGATGTTTCTGGTTAGTTAGAGATGATGGATTTTTTGTGGGGCCAGCCCTTACTCCGTTTCCAGACGGATGGACCAAACTACATGATTGGTCATGAGTGACATAGTTGTTTATGATTTTATCAGATAGTATGCATTGTGTCAGATTTTCGAAACTTCGAAATAAAAAGTTTATTACCTTTAATGTTCTTGATGATACTACCATTGAACACCTATATACCTCTTGTGTGTTACCTTTAGACTGGTTCTTTTAGTTGGACCAATTATTATTATTATTTATAATGACTAAAGTCAAACATGTATAATGAACGCGATGGTTGTGAAATACTGAGGCTAACCCCAACTGTGAGACCAACAGTTAGATATACATAAATTGCAAATCAATCCTTTAACTAAATAAACAGTTATGTACTTTGAATGCTACCTTAAAATGTAACTATATATAAGAGTTTATAGAGAGTAAAAGAGGTCGGGGGGGGGGGGGGGGGGGGGGGTGTTGTTAGAGTGTTTGGATGTGCATTTTCAGAGTGATCATGTTATTAAAAATATCAGTTATAACTAGACTAACATAGTGGTATATTCAGGTTCACCGTGCCAGGAGATTTTATGAAAATATAGTTCCAGCATCCACAATATATGATGTTGAATGTCCGGATCATTCATTCCGCAAGTTCACAGAAGATGGGAAGTATCTAATAAGTTTCAGTAGAAACCATCAGGATTTGATTGTCTACAGACCAACATGGTTATCGTTTTCATGCAAACAAGAAGATTGTGATACTCAAGATCTTCCAGTAAAAGCAAAGAAGTTTGAGAGTTTCTTCACTCAGTTGTACTCTGTGCCGCTTGCTTCTGCAAGTGAGCTCATATGCAAGGACTTCTTTCTTTACGCAGAGACTAACCAATTTGGACTATTTGCAACTTCAACGGCACAAATCTACGATGCCCCTGCCACTGGCGGTGCTATTCAGGGAGTTCCCTCGATTGAAAAAATAACATTTCATCTTCTGAGGTATGGCCTTGACCCTTGTTCACAAGTTTTTTCAACTTAAATGTTTGATGATAAAATCTGAAATATTAGATGTAGAGAATCTATATATCCAACCCGTTTGACCCGCACAACACATATCCATTTTGGCTAATGTATAAGATTATACCCATTTTGGCAAGTATAACACAAACGATCCGTTTATTAATGGTTCGCTAGCTCCAGTTTGTAGCATAGTGAAACCGAGGTAGTAAATTTTGTTTTTTTTTGTTTCTTGTTTATATGTGCCTTAGATTGGAAGATGGAGTTGTGCTTGATGAGAGGGTGTTCTGCAATGATTACATCAATCTGGCACACAGCATGGGTGTTTTTCTATTTGACGATTTACTTGCTATAGTCTCGCTTCGTTATCAGCGTATTCACATACTTCAAATTAGAGATTCGGGGAGTCTTGTTGATGTACGGGCAATTGGAGAATTTTGTCGTGAAGATGATGAACTTTTTCTTAATTCTAGTGCTCAGGCAAGTACTGATATTTCTAGCTGTCTTTTGCGTGACACTCTCAATTTGGTTGACCACTCTGCCAATTCCCTGAAAATAAGAGTCCATATCAGACCTTTGAGTGTCGAGCAAATATTATATAATGTCAAATATAAGACTTTGTGTGTTGAAAAAACTTGAAATAGAGTAAAAAACTTCAAAAAGATTAATGAGTTTGAAAATACTAGTTTCGAATTTCTAATACCAGAAGTTAAATCCTTGACTAAATATTCTTTGATAAATGACAAAACAACGAGGTTCTTTCCTATATGCTTAACCTTAAAAGGTGCCACAACTTGAATGTGACACAGGGAGTATTTCTCTGTTATGGAAGAAAACGGAATTGTTTATCAATTAATGATGGAAATTATCTGGAAATAGTCTATCTTAATCTATATCGAATGCTGTCAAAATACAATTTTGCTTGGATTTATTTTTTCTGTTTCATGTTAAAATGATTATATAACATGTGGCCTTCAATCATCACTTTTTGTATTTACAAAATTTGGTTTATGCTGCAGATCAGTGCTGACAAAAGTCAAGCGCAACAGATTCCGACAAATAATGTTGTAAATGGCCCTCATCCTGAGCAGCCTCCTCAAGAAAACCCTTTCCTGAGTGGTATAAAGCAAAGGTTGCTTTCTTTTATAGTCAGAGGGATACGGAATGAAGAAAAAGATGAAACTATGGTTGGTCTTTGACCATCAACTTTAGTTATATTCAAAGTTCGTCCATTTTTGGTATCATCGAACTTTCTGCTTAATGCTCTTCTTATTTGTTGATTCAGAGAATCCAATCCCTCAAAAAGAAGTTTTATTTTCACTTTCAAGATTATGTCGATTTGATTATATGGAAGGTGGGTTTGACTTAATCAGATTCTTTTACACTATTTTCCTTGAATATGATAATAAAGTCTATATTTTTTTAAGTAGGTGCAATTTCTGGACCGACATCACTTACTAATCAAGCTTGGGAGTGTTGATGGAGCAGTAGGTTTTCATAACATTTCCTCTTCATAGCTGTATTTTTCTTATAACGGAGAAACATTATATTGCAAAATTCCATGAAAGTTTCGTGCTTCATAAAGGGCTCTGTTCATGTGTTTGCAGGTGTCCCGAAATGCTGATAACCACCCTGCATTTTTCGCTGTATATAACATGGAATCTACAGAAATTATTGCATTTTATCAGGTATTTATTTACATTAATGCGTGGGTCATCTTATCTCTTCAATTTTAATTCAAGTGTATTCTGATGTTTTAACAAAGTTAAATTAGCCTTGGGATATCTTGCAGACGTCCTCGGATGAGCTCTATTTGCTGTTTGAACAGTTTTGTGATCATTTCCATGTACCATCAAAAAGTTCGCCATATATGAATTTTATATCATCTCACTCAAACAACATTCATGCTCTCGAGCAACTCAGGAGCAGTAAAATTAAAGCTACAAGCTTCTCCTTGGTAATATATCAATCTGTTGACATATTTCTTCTTATATACTTCATCCTATTATTACTTAGAGGTGGCAAAATCGACCTGGTCGCATTGGCATACATGCCCAAAAAGAATTCGGTATATATTTTTTGGATCTTTGTAAATTATTAAAATATTATCTAAGATTATAAGGTGTTTTAAATAACACGTTTCCTCTTTAGCAAAGTTTTAAATTTTGCTCGTTTGACCCATTGGAGATAGAATACAACCCAATTAATTGATCAATAGATAGGCGGAAATTTCTACCCGCAATGTTACTTCCTCCATTCTGTATAACTGTGTTTTGACTTTCTAGCTCAGGCTAAACCTATTTTTCAACTTCAAAAACGTGCATTCGGACGTCATTAGTCAAAGGGCACTGTTTCAAGGTCTTTATAAATTAATGATTTAACTTTTATTGTTGCTTTGATGTTGTGCAGTTTGTTAAGAAAGTGCTGGCCTCTTTGCCGTTTAATTGTCAGTCTCAGAGTCCTTCACCTTATTTTGATCAATCTCTATTTAGATTTGATGAAAAGGTTGGTCTTCTTTCATTATTACATCTAGTGACTGATCCAATAATCTTTCTGGGTTAAATTTACTTTCTTTAATTACTTATTTGCTTGACTACTTTAAACTCGGTAAAGATTCATCTTCGTGATTGGTTATCCTGCAATGGTTATTATTAACTTTTTCAGATTTGGGTCAATGACATTAGAAAGTTTGTATATCTGCATGCAGCTGATTTCTGCAGCTGACCGACATAGACAGTCGACTGACCATCCAATCAAATTTATTCTAAGG